>CM037036.1:28612300-29059577 GCA_020882235.1 Schizaphis graminum
GATATTATTAAAGGTTTTTGCTCGCACACTCCGAGTGAATTGAATAATCTACAAAACGCTGCTTGGGACGTAGATATGGATGCCAGTGAAAATAAACATTTCATGTTAAATAACAAATTTGCTGGTTGCATACCACTCAAACATTTGTTTGGATTTTGTGAAGATTATAAAAAAATACTACTTAACTGCAACCAACAAATCATTTTAAACAGATAATCTACAGATTTTGATGCGTTATACGTTTTGGCGACAAATCCTAATGAAAAACTTAAAAAAGTAGCGATTGAATTGAATAAAATTATTTGGAAGATGCCCATCATCAGAGTTAGTGACAAAGAAAAAATAAAACTGTTAAAAGTATTAGACTCTCGTAAACCACTTGCATGTGCGTTCAGAAATTGGGACTTGTGCGAGTATCCAGTTCTCCCTCAGAACACTTCTCATTCGTGGACGGTCAAATCAAGCAGTTTATAGGAGAAATCTAGATTTGCATTAATTGGACTTCAAACCGATCGAAAAAATAATTTATTTAATCCATCGGGACGATTCGATCACTGCTATCTGAAAAACCTAAAAGTACATTTAAACTCTGAAGTATATCCATATGAAGATTTTCGTGCAGGTTTCACAAACAACGTTACGGCCATATTGTACAAGGCGTATGCTGAATTCCAGAAATCGTACTACGAGAGAGAATATAGTGATCCTTTACTTCCAAAACATATTTTTCAACAATTTGTACCAATCATAGTCGTGGATTTATCACGACAAAACGACAACGTAAAATCATCAAGTGTAGATTTACGAATTGAATTCGAAACAGATAAAGCCATTCCAGCAAAAACTGCAGCTTATTGTCTCATTTTACACGATCAAGTTATAACTTATAACCCATTTAATGGTGATGTAAGAAAATTGTAAATAGTTTGTAAAAATAAAAAACATTTTTTTCTTTTAAAAATATGATGTTGTTTTTATTTTATTATTCATCGTATTAATATATAATAAATAACATTATTTTGATACTAATACAATAAAATATTACATTTTTAATTATTTTCGAAAACTTAATTTACGGCTTGCTTCTGCCTTTTCACGCGCTACGAATGCTCTTGTCCTTGGTCGGTTGACTTCAGACTAAAAAAATTGTTTTCTTTAGTATACGATATTATGTAAAAATATATTCGTATTACCTTGGTTTCGGACGAAGAAGATAACCAGCCTCTTGCCAATTGTTTGAGTGCTTTAATCTTCAAATCTGCTATTAAGCAAGTACCTGCGATTGGAATATGTTCTTTCAATTTCTTGACCTCGATGTGATTCAAATAATCTTCAACATCGCTTATGTTTGTGTCTTTGGGTAACGGCATTTCTTTCCCAAGAAACATTGAAATCTTACAGGCCTGAAGCAATGAAGCGGATCGGATGTACATATTTTTCATCTGTATAACTTCTTCTATGTTATCATTTAGTTGTAAGATTTTTGTAACATTTTCCTTAGTCAACTGTACATTCTGGTCTTGCTGCAAGCATTTGATTGACAGAATGTTGACACCGTTGATTTCCTTTATTGATATCAATTTAAACTCCTTTAACAGTAAGTGTGATGGAAGTTTAAAGTTTACGATTTTAAGAACTGTATTCAGGGATTGAAACAATTCCACACTCATTTTCACGCACTGAGAGTTACTTGTAACACAAACTACACAATTAAACAAAAAATCCGGATCTAAGCCAATATGTAAATAAACATTTCTATCAATAAAGAATGTGTTACAATCAATCAGATTATTAGCCATTATGAAACACTGAAGGTTAAATGCATAAATTGTTACAACTTGAAGAGCGGGTAACGACTGACTTGTCATATGCTCGTGTCATCCTTTTTATGTAGCACTACCAAGCGCCAAGTTAGAGCGGAGTAGTATATATTTGTATGTTCTGAGCACTTTTGAGCAGGGAGATTTAAAAAGTTTAAGGCGGACTTTCCCCCTCAAGCCATTTTTTTTTCCCTGTAACACGAAAAAACACTGTTTTTCAAAAACCATAATGTATGTTCTGAGCACTTTTGAGCAGGGAGATTTAAAAAGTTTAAGGCGGACTTTCCCCCTCAAGCCATTTTTTTTTTCCCTGTAACACGAAAAAACACTGTTTTTCAAAAACCATAATTGAATAAGAACACTGTTTGATTAAAATAAAAAATCATTTATTAATATATGTTGTTTCATTAAATATTATGTAACCTTAATTCTAAATTATTTATACTAGTTTTCTTACTTCCCTAGTGAAAGGTACATATTCTACAATACGATCATGAATTAATAAACAATAAGCAGTTACACCTGTAAGTGATTTTGATGCCTCAATCTCCAATTGTACATCTACTGATGAGGCTGTACCTGAATCATTCTGTTTTGAAGTATCGATAACTATTATAGGAGCATTTTCTAGGAATGTTGAAGGACTCAACAGTGGATTGCGTATACTTTTTTCGTAGTACGATTCTTGAAATGATGCATACATATCATATAATATTGAAAAATTGTTTTTGTTAAAATCTACATTTAAATTATCATACGGATAAGCTATTGAATTGAGAAATACTTTCAAGTTTGTTAGGTTACAGTTATCAAATACACTACAATCTTTTGCTATTTGATTTTTTCGACCTTTTTGTAAACCCACTATAATAAATCGTGGTTTTTCTAATTTTGAAGCAGTTTTTAAGTTCCACACAGCTTTGGTAGTGGTTCCCAGTTCGGGGTACTCAAATGTTTCAAATGATCTAAAAGGAATAAACAAACTTTTTTCTTTTTCTACAATTTTAAATAATTTTAACCTTTCTTCATCGTCAACAGTAATATGTGGTACCTTCCACACTATTTTTTGTAAATCGACTGTACCTGTGGTGGCACTTCCTTCGCTTTTTACATTTATAGCATTTAAATCACTATGGCTTCGTGTTAATATTAGTTCTAATCTAGAATTAACTAATATTTTTTTAAAATCTTCAAATAAACCTAACCAATATTTTAACGGAATACATGCACTAAATTCACCAACATTATTCGTAGACTTTGTATCATTTTTAAAAGTCCAACCTGCATTTTCATAACAATAATAGTCAACTGGGGTACCTGATAAGTATCCTTTCAAGGAGCTAGTGATACCAAGAACACGTGTACTATCTACTTCTATACCATTGATTTCTAACCGTATTTGATCAAAGAGATATGAAAAACCATTATTAGAAAGTACTACTTTACCAGGTTCTGTTATTTTTCCCTCTAGATATAAAAAGCTATCATGTAGATATGGATAAACATCCGTTTGCTGGATTGATATACGTATTTCATCATTATTATTAAATGAAGTCGTATACGGTGTATATGAATGATATTCAATTTTTGTAATTTTAGAATCTGTTTCAAACCGTGAACTTATATCCAAAATATCACTTTCAGGCATTTTTATTTAGTTTATAACCAAGAGCCTTTAGAATTTTTTTATTTTTCACCGTTAATTTTTTTACTTTAGTCGATGTTATCGGTAACGCTTTAGTCGTATGACTAGCTCGATTAATGTGAAGTAATGGGTTTATATTGAACTTTAACCCCATCTTAAGAACCGTAACGTTTAATATGTAACACGACTGTTAATGTCTCACCAAAATTTTGGATTTGATTAAAATCCTGATCAACTAATTGTACAGTTATTGAATCAATATTTATTTTATTTAATTTATAATATATTAAATTTGACGGTGATTGAACAACTTTTGTCCCAATTTTTTCACTCGGAAAAAACTCGTAAATCGTATGACTTTGAAGGTGATTGTTGAATGATCCTCGAGCTATATTACACATCACTTTTATAGAATTAATTGTGTTTAAATTTACAGCTTTTTCCGATCGATGAGTTTCATACTCTGGAAAATAGTCTCGTTTTTCAAATCCTAATATAGGTGCTATTCCATTAACCATATCAAACATAATTATACCATTACATTTTATGTATGATCTAAAATCATTATGGTCAATTGAAATATCGAATTTTAAAGTTGTACCATATTTTTCATTGTAAGAATTTATTTGCTTCTTAATTTGACGGTCAATATCTGCAATTTCGTAACATCCCGTTTTTAATGCAATATAACATATACCTTCATCATTATTATTATTAGACATTACTTTCACCGCAAGTTTGTTATTAGAAGAATTTATGTTTGGAAACGAATTGAATGTTTGTAAACATAACAAAGCTATTTCAGAATCTTCGTACACGTTTAGAGGCGGGAAATAATTTGAAGATAATGTGGTTTCATTCCCAGTTATACTCAATGTGATTGATTCATTCATATTTATTTCTAGAAAACCTTTAAATTTAATTTAATTTTAAGATCCGTGACGTTTAATATGTAGAACAACTGTTAATGTCTCGCTGAAATTATCAATCGGTTTATTGTTCTGATCAACTAATTGAATAGTTATTGAATCAATATTTATTTTGTTAAGTTTATAATATATAAGGTTTAGTGGTAATTGAGTCACTTTTGTTCCTGTTTTACCGGTCGGAAAAAACTCATAAATCGAATGACTTTGAAGATGATTGTTGAATGATCCTTGAGCTATATTACACATCACTTTTATAGAATTAATTGTATTCAAATTTACAGCTTTTTCTGATCGGTGAATATCATTGCGTGAAAAATATTGTTTTTTTTCAAACCCTAATACAGAGCATATACTGTTTGAAATATCAAAATGTAGTATTCCATCACATTTTATATATGATCTAAAATCTATTTGATCCATAATTATATTGAATGATAAATATGTTCCGTTTAGTTTATTAAAGGTTAATAACTCTTTAGCAATTTTATTGTTAATATCTTGAATATCATAATATCCTTCTTCAAATTCATATTTAAATTTCGCATCTTGAATAAATTTATTATCCCCATCTCCGATAACTTCTATTTCCAATCTGTTATTAGTTGAATTTATGTTCGGAAATGAATTAAACGTTTGTAAGCATATCAAAGCTATTTCCGAGTCCTCGTTAACGTTTAGAGATGGAAAATAATTTGCAGATAATGTTGTATCATTACCTGTCAAACTTAATGTGATCGATTCATACATTGTAAAAAATCAAGACATAAATGTCCGCAATTAAATGTGTTATAATCTTGATAATTTGTATAGTTATATATAATTTTGTTTCCCTTAAAATATTTTTGTGATTCAATTGGTGGAGGTAAATCACCGAAGCTATCAAAATATATAACTTTATCTTTATTTTTATAAAACGCTACCCAATGACTTCCATCACCTGAAGATACGTCCAAGTTTAATATACCACATTCAATCTGATAAGGTTTTTTAGGTAAGTCATCTCGTGAAAAGACGCCACGGAAATGACTGATATTAAACTTTGTAACATATTTTATAATATCTCTAGATGTAAGTGGTCTGTTAGGTAGCGTTTTCATCAGTTTTTTTTTTTCGATCCTTTATTTTTTAAATATAATCCGTTACCTTTTTTTTTTTTAGAATTTTGGATTGCATTATACACACTAGCACTTCCAGACATTAAACTACCAAGTGCCGATAATCCTGCGAAAATAGGTATTAAGGGAATTGCACCACCTGTCTGACCTGGTGTTAAAATCAGTCTTTTACCTCTATAATTTTTCTTAACCTTTCTTTTTTTTATCGCAGCTCGTGTCCCATTTTTAATTTTATTAACACTTCCCCGTTTACCTTTACAACCCATACCTATTTTTCTTTTAGCTTTCATTGTGTTAGCTACTGCGTACGCTACAATTTTCTCTTTTCTAGGTGTATCTTTTGCTTTAAATCTTTCCCAAGCACGGAGTTCTAACACCTTATCAGCGTTATGTCTATCTTCTAAATTTTTACTAGTTGCATACACAATATCGTGATCACGACATGCAGTATCCAATGGGTTTATTCCTTTATCACCACGATCTAACCTCTTTTTTAATTTCGTACCAGGTCCACAATACTGATATTTTGGAACATGGGCTTCAAACGGGAGACTATTTATAAGGAAATTTACGAAACCTTTACCAGTCTTATCTGATTCCCACTTACGGGTTGAACACATCACATATAACTGATTATAATTTGAAAATTCTAGAGTATTTATAAGAAAATGGATTTGATTGAACAGAAAGATAAATTAGATATTTTAAACGTAGATGCTCAAATAATAAAGAAACCATCAAGACACGGACCATTATTACCTGATACTATACGTGCTATTATAGTTGGTCCTAGTGGTTCAGGTAAAACAAATATAATGTATAACCTAATCACACATGAAAACGGATTAAGATTTGAGAATATCTATTTATACTCTAAAACTTCTAATCAAGAAAAATATGTTTTATTAAAAAAAATAATAGATGATATTAAAGGTGCCAATTTTTTCATTTTTTCAAGTGCTGATAAAGTTATTAAACCAAACTTAACTAAGAAAAATTCTATTATAATTTTTGATGACGTGATTTGTGATCCACAATCTGTAATTAGAGAATTCTTCTCAATGTGTAGACATTCAGGTGCTAGTTCTGTATTTTATTTAGCGCAAACATATTCTAAAATACCAAAACAGTTAGTAAGAGATAACTCAAACTTTTTAATAATACTTAAACAAGATAATACGAATTTACGACATATCTTCAATGACCATTCATCAGCAGATATGGATTTCTCTGAATTTCGAAAAATGTCTCATCTGTGTTGGAATCATAATGATTATGGATTTATGGTTATAGACAAAACACGTGAAATGAATGAAGGTAGATATAGATGTGGTTTCCATTCTTTCATTAAAATAAAATAATAATATAAATACAGTTGTAACAGTGTTAACATCTACATAGTATTATCTAACGTTGGGTGAATCAGTTATATCAAGCTTATTATTTACAATGAATAAAGATAAAGTTTTGTTAGAAAATTTGATAACATCAAAAAAAAATATCAAACGTAAAATAATGGATATGAAGCGTGGTATTATAGATTCTGATAACTATTTTCGTGATACATTTAAACCTTTACTAGAACCATTGAGTACACTGTCAGAAAAAAACACTACACATTTATCCGACACTATCAAAAAAGAAGAAACCGTGTACGCTAGTGGTGAAGATAGCGATAGTGTACTAAATTCATCGTTTGACAATTTTTTAATTTCAAATCCTAAATTACAACGTTATGATAAATCTTATGGTATGCATTACGATGCGGTTAATAATCAACTTAAAATATCAAATATACCTGTTACTTTCGAACACGGTAAATTACACTTGCTCGATAATTACTATCCTTGGACTAAAGGACTTTGGTCTTTATTATGTGAAAAAGTACCAAAAAATATGTCTATGGAAGATATGGAATCATATTATAATATTTTAAAAATAACTAAAGTCTTTTTAAAAGCAGATGGAAAACCTAAAACCTCAGGATATTTCAAATGGATGAACGTTGTAAAACCTCTTTATGAACGAATGAAAACTGAAGAAAAACAATTAAACGAGGAATTATTAAAAATTAATAACGCAAAAATTAAAACTCCTCCTCAATTCAATTTAAAACAATTCGATAACTTTTTATCTAGTTCAAGCGCTAAACGAAGAAATGTTATTGATGATTCGAGCATAAGGAATGATCCATTTGATTTTTCTTCTCCTATGAATAGTTCTAAAATTACAGAACCTCTAACAGGTCAGCTATTTAAATTTAGTTTATCGCCGACAACTAAGAAAGGTTCTGGTTTATATAAAGATGTAATACCTCAAACACAATTAGTGTACTATGATGATCCGAATGAATTAGTTACTAGATTGAATCTTATAACATCATCTCAAATTGTTGGTAATACTGGTGTAAATAATGAAATCATATCTATTTTAGAAGAATTACGTGAAAGGAATATAATAGTATAATGTCTACATTAGAGTGTATAGCTAATGAGCTACATCGACCTGCAAGAAAAATATTTCCCAGACGTAGTGTAATAACACGATTTAAAGATGACCTCTGGCAAGCTGATTTAATGGACATGCAATCCCATTCTAATCAAAATCTTGGTTTTAAATACATTTTAGTTGTTATAGATACATACACAAAATATGTATGGGTAGAATCATTGAAAAATAAAACAGGAAAAGAATGTACAAAAGGTATGCTTAATATATTAAAACAAGCTAATCCAAAATTATTACAAACAGATAATGGTACAGAATTTTATAATAATCAATTTCAAGATTTAATGAAAAAATATAAAATTAAACATTACAGTTCGTATAGCGTTATCAAATGTTCAATTGGCGAACGTGTTATACGAACACTTAAAAATAATATATATAAACATTTTACTGCGACAGGTACATGGAATTGGTATAATACAATATCAAAAATTATTAATAATTATAATCATACAAAACATAGAACAATTAAGTGTACACCATATGAAGCTCGAATGAATACAAGTAAAATTAAATCAAATGTACAAATATATAATAAAATATTTCATAAACCAAAACTTAAAATTAATGATAAAGTAAGAATATCAAAATACAAACATATATTTAGTAAAGGATATACACCGAATTGGACAACGGAAATTTTTACAATATCAAAAGTTTTACATACAAACCCGATAACTTATCAACTAAAGGATGAATCAGATAATATAATTCTAGGAGGTTTTTATGAACAAGAAATTAAATTAACTGATTTCCCGAACACATTTTTAATTGAGCGTATTATAAAAAAGTTAAAGATAAAATGCTTGTTAAATGGATGGGTTTCGATTCAAGTCATAATTCGTGGATATCGTCTACAGATGTTTTAAAATAAAGATTTTTTAATGTATGTAATTTATTTTTATTTATTACTATTATTTATTTTTTTAATTTTATAATGTCCATACGCTAGTGTCTTAATCCCATCATTCATTATATAACGTTTATCATCGTTAGCACTTAGTACAAGTTTATTCATTGTTTTAGAATGAACAATATGTTTATTCGATTGAATAAAATTCATGTTTCTACGTGTTTGTTTATCATCAACATTTTTATGGTTTATGTATGCATTTAATATTTCTATATAATGTCTAAATTGCATGTGTTTTTTAATTACATATTTTTTCACACCTTTAGCTTTTTTTACCTCAACATCGTCCACAGTTCTGTAAGCGTATAATTTTGGTCTTAATGAAACAAATTCTTTTAAAATTTTTCCTCCCATTTCATCTTTGAAATAACCGGGCTGATTTTTATAAATTTCGCTAAAACAATAATGATTGATAGGATAATTCGATGTATCAAAAAACGATGATAAATCGTATTTTATATCATTAAAAAAATTGTGTGTTCGAATAGCATATACCATAGAATCTGTATCCGAGTATAAAGAACATATTTTGTTACCATATTTATTTTTCATTACATTATAATGAAAATCGTACATAAATGTTTTTGAAACATCCAAAATTGCAAATCCTACATAAATTGCTTTATCGAATTTAATAGTTTCCTTATGTTGATGAATAGCCATAAGATTTTCAGAGTATATAGTTCTATCTTTAAAGTTAGTTTTCATCATTAATTTACTTGCTTTTCTAGCTGACGAAACCAATTTTAAAGAAATTCTAGCACGCACATTTTCCATACATTTACCAAAAACACTATTAATTAATAACTTCCAAAAATCTTTTTCAAAGTTGTTTTTAGCTTTTACTCTCATATATGTACAGAGTTCAATATATGAAGCCATCCATTTACTCTGAGAAAATCGGATAGCTCTATGAATTTTTTTTAATTTAAGTCCATTAGCAATTGCTTGTTTTAAATTTTTATAGTGTATAATATAATTTTTTTTCGGTGATAACGTAGTAATTAATTTTTTAACTTTTGAATTTGGGGGACATTCGTTTAAAGGTAAAAATGGAAAATCGTTATGTTTTTTATGTAAATATTTAGGGTAATCAATATCGACTTCTAATATATAACCAACTTTTGAATCGTTTGGAATTTTTGTAACATCTATATCTAAGTCATCAACCCATTCAAAATCTTTGAAAGGTAGTTCAGTTAACATCGACTTTCCATATAAATTTACACAATCGAGATACGTTATCCATGTAATTGGTTTATTCGGATTATAGTTCAAACCTCTAATGTTTGGTATGTTTGCTTTAGCATATCTTTTAGTTGATTGAGTTATTCCACCTCGGATTGAATTTTCGAAATACAAAAGCATGTTAAAGTCTTTTAATCTTTCTAATTTAACTTTAGTATATTTAAGCATACAATCAAAAGCAAATCCTGGAGCAGTCATATAATGAGCAGGATCTAGTTTAAGAGTAGATAAACATAAATCTCTAAAATTTTCAAATACATCCGTTAATATACTTACATCAGTTTTCAAGTAAAGGTCGCTATATTCACCCAAAGTTTTTAAATCAAATACTTTCCATATTTTTTCAGCATGAGAATAATCATCATCATTAATTTCTTCATCTTTTAAAGAGTTATAAAATACAGATTTTGGAGGCAAACGAGTTTCATTTAATTTACTCCAACTATCGATATATTCATAAGGGAAAACCCCTTTTCGTGTGACTAAATCTAATTTTTTATAAGAAAATATTTTTAGAGTCTCTCTAAATCTTGATTTATCTTCAGACAAATTTTGTGCAAGTTCGCTTAATGAGGAGGCCATAAAACGGAATGTGTCAACAAACTTTATACTAAATCTGGGAACAATTTCTTTGCTAAAGGATACATATTTTTCCGATGAATTCGGAATAACGTGAATATCATTATCATCACAACCAAGTTCTCGAATTATAAAGTGACTATCATATGATAAGTTATGAAAAAAAATTGGAACAAATGATGGATTAGTTATTACAAAATTACATTTAAAACAAAGGCATTGTCTATATTTACCAGTAAAATGACAATGATCTCTAACCTTTAATAAATTATTTTTTTTAAAAGATAATAAACATTTTTCACAAACCTCCGCTCTCTGAAATTGTTTTTCTTCCTTTTCAGTCAATGTAGTCATTGGTATATTAGTTTCATATACATCATTTATCTTTTTTCCAATATCGATCATATTTTCCATAAACTTTTTTGCTGCATCTTTACCTCTATACATTATTATCTTTGTTGGAATTTTAAATTGATGCAATAGCTTTTTTGTTATACTGTTATAATCAACTTTTACATAAAACGCATAACTCATAATTTCATGTAAATGAGTAATATAGGTTTTAGAAACCTTAGATTTTTTACTACTTTTATTCAACTCTATAGTCTGTTTAGGGTTCAAAATACATTCAAAGTCAGCATAAATAACAAACGGTATTCTATTGGTTTTTTTATAACTTTTAAAATATATGAATTCATCATCTTTTCCTTCTTCAAACATTATTGGTCTTCCTAATTCATTCTTATCACACATTTGCTTATGTTTAATCAATCCTTCTTCACCCCAAAGTTTACTTTTACACGGTTTATTCCCAAAAGTTGTAAAACATCTCTTACAAATAATTAACTTAGAACAATTTTTAGTTTTCTGACTTCTAATAAATCTTGAAAAATCTTTAATATAACAATAATGCGATGTTTTATCGTTATTATATAAAAATAGATCAAAATGATTTTTTCTTTCTATTTTACTTATACATAAAGGAAAAATATTACTTTTATTATTTAAACTATAAACATTAACTGAAACATTGTTTAGACGTTCAAATTTTTTTATTTGTTTTATTGGTGTCGGAAAATCAATACATTTAAAATTTAATCCACTTTTTTTTTCTAGAATATTGAAATACGTTTGGTTAAATCGTGATTTATTCGAACGTTGATCATATTTGCTAAGTATAGAATATTTAAAACAATATACATCTTTATTTCTAACATTTATTATGGCTTTTTTTTTTTTTATAAATATAGGTAAATCAAGATATGAACTTCCTTTCAAAGGGTTTACTAAATTAATTCTTAATTGTAACCCATCTATTGATACAAGTGACCAACCTGAACCTTTTGCAATAAATTCTGATTCCTCAGTTAATATTTTATTAAACATTCTGTTCAATAAAATAGTAAAATCAGATGAACTACATGCTAAAATGTTTGAAGTTTTAAAAGCCATATCCTGAATATCATGGGTTACTGGACGTTCGTAAACAGCGTCAACATGTATATTAAATTTTATGGATGTATTTAGACATGATTGTTTCAACTTACAAATTAGCTTATTTGAAATATAACTAAAAAATGATTTATAATCTGTATATTTCTTATAGTTCTTGATGATGTAAGTTTTTGCACATTTTTTAAATCTCTCGATTTCAATCAGTCCAGTTCCCGACGTATTCATACGCTGATATTTTGTTATTACTTTTCTTTTCATAATGAGGCTATAATAAAAAAACATATATTTTTTTTTCTTTAAATATATATGTATATTTTTATTTTTATTAAATAAAAAAAATCATTAGGTAAAATAAATAATATCTAATATTTCAAGTAATATAAATTTAATACTTATATACTTATATACTTAATATATACTTTCATACGGTTCTGTTAATAATTTTAAGTCGCGTAACAATACAGTAAATTTGTTGTGTAGGTTATAAGTGGATTGATCTCTTTCAAAACTTGTTTGAGAATAAAAGGCATAATAATTTTTTACAAGCTGTTGTGTTTCCTCTAATTTTTTTATTCTTTCTTTTATATTTTTTATTTTTTCCGGATCAAATGAAATTGTTTTTGCTAAATATTTTTCATATTTTAACATTTTTAAATCTCTTTTAATTAAACTTAGCGAATTTCTTTTTTCTCTTTGGTCTTGTACTTCTCGTTCTTCGTTTTCAACCATTTGCTGTTTTAGTCTTTTAATTTCATTTTTGATATGATTGAATAAATCCTGTGAATAATCCATTTCTAAATCCATTTTTTCTATAAAAATTATTTTTTTATATTATTATATATTTTATCCGAAAAAAAAATATGAAAACTTTAAAAAAAAAAAATATATATTTTACAAATCAGTTATTGATTTGAATAAAACTTAGTTTTTAAATAGTTTCATATGTTATTCCACACCGTTGTAGCCACCGAATTATCGGATTCGGGTCGGTTATAAATGTTAACGAATCATCTATGCGACACACAAAACGAGTGTATTGTGGAACTATAAAAGTCACTGGAGCTTTGCCATCTGTACGCTAGATTCATTGATTCATACAACCGACCACATCTACAGAAGGTCATTTTCTATGAAAATTTTACGAATATATGAACTATTTACAAAAACAATACTTGTCTTATTCATATCAATAGTTGACGAGTTATGATTAAAAATTAATGTATTACATGTTATATATTATGAATGAACGGTATTAATCAAATCTCCATGTGTCGGTATAAATGTATATGTCGTAAATGGATTGGTTGCTAATGGAAATTGTGTATATAAGTCAACTATTGTTAAATATTTTGAACATTTCATACACCTATGGAATTGACAATATGTTTGTAATCCCATAATTGTTAGAAACTGTCTATGATAACCAACGAGACAAATGTTATTTATATTACCATGATTGTTATCATTGAGTACGCAAAACATAGAACAATATGATTTTTTAGATCTATGATTTATTGTAATTTCAACATATACTTCTTTTAGTATATAATTCGAATTATTAAACAAATCTAACAGATCTCTTTCGCTATACGCAAATGGATATGCCATAACCCGCCATAGCTCGTATGGAATGACACATGAATACATTGCCTCATCTGGTATAGTCATCGTTCTGTTAGTATTTTAAAAAAAATAAAAACATAATTATAATATTTAATATTTTTATTATTAATGATACAAATAGTATACATTATTTCGTGATTAACTTAAATTTCTGCTTTCAAAAAAAAACTTTTTATTTTTATCTTTATAATTATTTATGTTAAAACAGTTTCATTTCATTAGCAAAGATTTTTTTGTTTAGGTTTAGTGTATATCTAATATTCTTCATTTGTTAAGGTAAAAAAAAATAAATTCAGAATGTTGATACATTTATTTTTATTTATAAAATAACAATTAACCCTTCGTTAGTGTGTTGGGGTTTATTAAATCCCACGTGATAAGATTTTACGTGATACTACTAATTATTTTGATTTTCTTTTTTAGTTAGTACATTTATACTATAAATGTGTTTATTTTATAATTTTGTCTAATGTATTTCATTTAAAATAGGTATTGACAAATTTTATTTACTTATAAGTTCTAAAAAGTATACTAAAAATAGTTATTTTTTTATTTAATATTATTATTATATTAACAAGTTATTATAAAATTCATTTTTTATTAAGTTGAACTATAATTTTGATTTTTTGTTATTTTAAATTATGGGGTGTAATAAACCCCAACACATTAAAGATGCAAAAAACCGTTAACACACTAACGAAGGGTTAATAATAGCTTAAACAGTGATAATAATAATAACATTAAAATAAAACTAAATTAAATATGGCTAATTGAATAATCAGTGATCTGAAATCGGGTGATTATAATTTAATATAGAAACAAATTCACAATTACCATTTTTTAGATCATTTAATTGATCATACAAATTTGATAATTGTCTACGTATGCGTTTATCGCATTGTAAACCAATAAAATTAAAATGATTGTACTCGCTTAAAATACTATTTTTTTCATCTCTTAAATTTATTATTTCTACTGGGTTCAGTAGTTTCCGTTTATATGCCTGACGAATTTTTTTATTAATTATTCTAATTTTTTCTTTTTTAGTTTCTTCTTCCCTATCTGAAAATTCATCATTTTGCTGTCTTTGATTAAATATTTCCTCGATTAGTGTGTTGACATATTCAATTTGAGAATCCATTGTATTATTCTATAATTTATAAGTATTTATATTATATATTTTTTTTATTGTTACATATAGATTGGGACTATTATGAGTAATATAAATAGTTAAAAAATTTTAATTTATTTTATTAATAGACAATATTTAACTAAAATAGACCGATAAAAAAAAAAATTTTAAAAAATAAAAAAACTTGTATTAGATCATTTTAAAATTATTTTAATGGTTATAATATTATAAATATTTCTTTTATCCTTAATAATAAAACCAAGTTCATATCAATGTTTAAGAACGAAAATATCAAATTTCATCATATTACTATCGTTTACTTTGTTTTTTAAATAAAATGTAACCTGGCGTATAATATAGGCAAAATAGGTACATTACTGTAGCGTTTTTATGATAAAAGTTGATATTATATCTAACTATTTATTTTTTTTTTTTAGATAAATTTTAGATTCATTATAAATAATTTTATATAATAGAATTAAAAATTGAAATAATAACAAAAATTACTTACATTTTGGTTTCTGTAGATATGTTTGAAAAAAATGTTGGTGTTCTGCGTACACTTGTGTTCACAATAAAACTGAGGGTTTTTAAAAAATAGATTCCTTATTAAATAGTATCCAATTTTCCATCTCTTTAAAATCTTATAATCAATTGAGTTAATAGAAAGTATACTATTTTTTTATGATATTCGTATTATATTCACAGAGTCGGAGGTTATAATTAACACGATATCCGCATTTCTACAAATAAGAACCTGTTATTATTGCCAAATATATTAAAAAGGTAAAAAAAAAAAACCCTAGATTTAAAGATTATATAGCTACGAGATTTTGGTTGTACAATGTACTTAAAATAAAAATATTGTCAAACACGTTTCGAAAATACTGTCAATTCTCAGAACTATTATTAATTTGAGTTATTTGCATATTATATACGAAAATATGAAATCCGCATTACTGTAAATAAAAACCTGTTATTATTGCTAAATGTTAAAGTATATTAAATAGATAAAAACATCCTGGGTTTGAAGATTATAGTAACGATGTCGAGGTCGTTTAATGAATTTTATAAAAAAAAACCGGTTATTATTGCCAAATATATTAAATAGGTATAAAAACTCTGGGTTTAAAGAATATTATATAGTAACGAGATCGTGGTTGTACAATGTACTTAAAATAAAAATATTGTCAAACACGTTTCGAAAATACTGTCAATTCTCAGAACTATTATTAATTTAAGTTATTTACATATTATATACTAAACTATGAAATCCGCATTTCTGCAAATAAGAACCTGTTATTATTGCTAAATGTTAAAGTATATTAAATAGATAAAAACATCCTGGGTTTGAAGATTATAGTAACGATGTCGAGGTCGTTTAATGAATTTTATAAAAAAAACCGGTTATTATTGCCAAATATATTAAATAGGTATAAAAACCCTAGGTTTAAAGAATATATAGTGACGAAATCGTGGTCGTACAATGAACTTAAAATAAAAACATTGACAAACATGTTTCGAAAATACTGCCAATTCTCATGACTATTATTAATTTGAGTTATTTGCATATTATATACTAAAGTATGAGATCTGCTTATCTATAAATAAGAAAAGGTTATTATTGCTTAATGTATTAAATAGGTAAAAAATTAGAAACCTGTTTTTTTTTTTGAAAAATGTAATAACAAGGGTGTGGTCGTATAATGAACTTCAGACTACTTGAGACCAGGAGAGAACACGTATATAAGTAAGCCTTTTGATATAATATTTTCAGTCTACTTCAACGAGTCTACAGCGAGTCCATGTGTTTATACAAATAGTTTTCTATTTTTTAATAAATTAAATTTTTTTTCAAAAATAAAATAATGTCGGTCAATTCATTCAGGAGTGATGATGAAGAATCCTTTGCTGTAAGCGATGTAAGTATAAATAAAAAATATATCTTTTTATTTTTTTTTAATAGAATCAAATATTAAGTCATACTTGGTAAAGATAAATATAATGTTACTATAATTTTTTTAAATGTTAAAATTATTAAACATTTAATTAAAATTGTTTATAAACTAAAAAAACATTAACTAATCGCTTATTATGGTTATAGGTTGATATGATAGACACGCAAGACAAAAAAACAGGAATAAAACCGGGTAGTCAAAAGAGGGCCTACGAGAAGAAAAACAATGTAAAAAAATCAAAAAAAGTGAGTGATTTTACATAACCGATCAAGTGAACAAAATTATAATTAAATTATTTTTTTAAAGAATATTTCTTATCGAGAAAAAATTGGAAAATTGATGAAAGATCAGAAAATTGGATTGGAAATTACAAATTCAATGAGCATTCGACAAGACGACGGGATTTTGATTATAAAGGCACCTGCTGACGAAAAATCTACTGACTATTGGACGTTGTCACATTATAAAACGAAAAACATTGAGCATGTTGATTCCAAGGACAGGTAAAATATATTATATTACTTTATTATCGCGCTTCAAATATAACTAAATAACTATAGTATACAATAATATATAATATACAATAATAATACTATAGTTATTTATTTTTTAAGTAAGATATTATTATAAAATTAATTTTTACAGATGGAAACATGCTGAATGATCAATGAAGCTTGCAATAACCGATCAGGTAAAGGATCAAACAATATCGAGTGAGCTGAACGAATTGGTTCAAATACTTTTCGACCGCTTCATGAAAGATTCGAAGAAAAAAATTACACGAATTTGATATGTATTATAAATAAACTATGTTTATAATAGTGGTGGCTGGAAATCATTTAAATAAATAATAAAACTTTGATTACAATATTATATGTCTTGTTTTTTTATTTAAATAGAAATCAAATAATACATTTATAGGTTAAAATAAAAAAAAATAATATAAAAATTATTACTAACAGTTAGGTAATATATATATATATTTTACAATATTATTAAATCCTGCAAAATCATGTTTGATAAAGAATTAAAATGAAATTGTAATAGCTCGTACATGAATGAAATATCATCACTTTGTATATTACTATAGCTGAAATCATAATTTTGAATATATTGATTTGTAAATTCGTTTCGTTGGCAAGACAATGGTAACCCGTTTACGTCAGCCTTGATTAACGCGTAAGCTGTATCGAATGTTTTTTGGTATGATTCCAACTTTTTCTGTTTTTCAACTATATACAAGTCTATACAATGTTGTAATTGTTTTAAACGATGAAGATCAACATGAGATAATGTTATGTAGTTATCATTAGAATATAAAACAATAGTTGATTGGTTTACGTTAACAGAGTAGAAAAAGTTGTCTGAAATTCTAACACGTTTACATCGAGTATGTAAATTATTAATAATTGTATTAAAATTGTTTTCACACATTAATGTACACCACTGTTCTAGATCAAGCGTTACAACTTTTTTAGTTAATTTACATTCTAATAATATAATAATTGAAATTTGTTTATTAACTAAAAGTCCAACCGTCACACTTTTCTTGCTAAAAGGACGGATATCGAACACTGATTTTGATACAACGAGTGATGGATTCATATTATATGACGATGAGTTCTATCAATGGTGAACACTTTTTGAACAACAATAATTTTCTAAAATATTAAAAAAAAATAAAAAAAAAATGTAGTAAACCGGTATTGTTTTGAAGTTTGAATATGATCAGTAGGAAGCTTAGCTTAAACTAGTAATTTTTATATACTTCTACATATTATATACTAACCCTGTGGGGGGGGGATAGACATTAAAAAAAAAAAATGTGAACATATGACCCAGTCAGATAGCGAGTAAAGGGTTATTATATTTACCTACTTACCTAACCATAGAACCTGAAATTTTAGAAACATTAACATATTTAATTTAAATTAGACGCGTTATCCCACTAGGCCACATGTTCACGAGGTATTAAATCATGTATTAACACATTTAAATTATTTATTATAATAATAAAATATTTATTTATCATAACATAAAAAAAGTTAGAATTAATCATACAATTTGTTAGCAAACAGTATCATATGACCTAGATTCACAATTACATTCACAAATGTTGTTAATATTACCGTATTTTTTTATCACATTTTCAATAAACTGATTTCCTTTTGATAATAGTACATATATACATTTCGGATTCCATCTTGAATGTTCGATCCATGGATTATCATCTTTTTCCCAATTATGTAAGATAAGTCCACAGCAAAAACATTCAACGATATCTTTTTTTCCTGAATATATAAAACCGCATTCAGCTAATGAATATTTATCTTGAGATGAAGTTAGTGGAAATAAGTTGAATGTTTTCAATCTTGATGAAAATGTAGTATATTGTGGATGTGCAGGATATACATTGTTTCGTACTAAAGTAACAAGTGAACAAAAATTGTTGCTAAATTTTTGAAAATTCATTTTTTAAACTGAAAATATTCACTTACTAAGAAAAAATTTGAAACAAAAAAAACAGAACTTGATCATACGAAGGATTATTACTAACTGAACTAAAGTGTATTAAATAAACAATTTATAACTTTAAAAAAAAAAAAAAAAAAATACAGTGTAACCAACATGTATAATATACAAGGATGGAAATTAATGGCTTGAGGGGGAAAGTCCGCCTTAAACTTTTTAAATCTCCCTGCTCAAAAGTGCTCAGAACATACATTATGGTTTTTGAAAAACAGTGTTTTTTCGTGTTACAGGGAAAAAAAAAATGGCTTGAGGGGGAAAGTCCGCCTTAAACTTTTTAAATCTCCCTGCTCAAAAGTGCTCAGAACATACATTATGGTTTTTGAAAAACAGTGTTTTTTCGTGTTACAGGGAAAAAAAAAATGGCTTGAGGGGGAAAGTCCGCCTTAAACTTTTTAAATCTCCCTGCTCAAAAGTGCTCAGAACATACAAATATATACTACTGAGCGGGGATGAATCCCTCTCTATAGTATGGGCGGGAGTAAAAATGAATATGATATAGTCGATATAGAACATGGTAGGGATCCGGATAATGTATGGAACAACACATATTATGATATATACAAAATATTTATTAATATTAGCAAGATATTATTATCAATTATAAAAAGATTTTTGTATTGGACTGAGTAAATTGCTCTGCTGACTTGTCGTCTATGAAGTCGGAAAGAGATGGCGAGGATTATGGTCTGTTGAAATACATAGGACCATCATTTTCATCGACAGCCTATAAAATTAATA
This sequence comes from Schizaphis graminum, assembly GCA_020882235.1. Taxonomy (NCBI): domain Eukaryota; kingdom Metazoa; phylum Arthropoda; class Insecta; order Hemiptera; family Aphididae; genus Schizaphis; species Schizaphis graminum. Next base: position 28,632,496 of record CM037036.1, read on the forward strand.
ATAATTTTTTTTTCTTATATAAATTATATATATACGACATACGTGTATCGCATTTGATTTGGTTTTCCGAATCGGAGACCATACTGTTTCTAATGGATCCATCGAATGTGTTACTAAATATTCTCTGAGTCCCCTTTCCTCGTCAGCACCCTAAGAATAAAGTAAAATTTAATACTTTAGTATTTTTATTGGTTTTATTTATAATTACTCGTGACTGTGATGGATCGTCTTCATTATATCTTACCAACGGAGATATACTTGAGTATCTTGGTGGTGAAGGTTGTAGCATTTCCACATCAAAGGCTTCAGTATAAAACTAAAATAAATAATAATAATAATCAGTAATCGCAATAAAAATGTTTATAATATGTTTCACCTTTAATTTCTCAACATCGTGCATCTCTTTTCCCTTGGTTGGTGAAATAAATTCTGACGGAACATCAACTGCCTAATTTAATGCATATGTTAAATATTTTTATTAATAATTTCAAAATATATTCTTACTTTTAACGAATTCTTCGATTTTGTCATCCAATTGATTGCAAGCTGTTCAGTTGCGAATAATATTATTTGGGTTAAAAAACTCTGCTTGTTCTCTGGTATATGTTTCGCGATTAATTCAATATGAATACCTCTGATTATTGAAATAACTTCATCGAGTGTAGCGGATTTATCAATATTAAAATCTGCTTTAAAGTACTCGGATATTTGATCGAGTTGATTTAAAATATTAGGTCTTACGATATTGATTTCTCTTAATACGGTTTCAAAAATGATCCACTCTAAATCTTGAATTGTCATAAGATCTCTTCTATTCAATAAAATTCTGCATCCGCTTGTTTCTTTAGACTCTACGACTAACACATGCTCCCCCCTATATACCATACTTGTAATCAAAACCGATTCACATTCCAAAAAAGTGAATTTTTTATATTTCACAGCAGGATCGAGAATGTGGGATAAAATATTACCCATGAATGAATAAATACGCTTCAAGAAGTCTGGAGAAATATTTACATACCGTGACGGTGTAATTATTCGCAGCACAATATTAAATTTATCTTTTGGGTCAAATCCAACGTTTAAAAACTTGCGGTTTTCAAAATCAATTGTAAAATTACTACAATCGATGAGTTCGGACGGCGATGTAGGTGCAACATATTTATACAAACGGTTCATTTCACTTATTGGCCCTGCCATATTAATACTGTTAAATCGAGATTTACAACTTGACACTGTTAAAACAAAACTATGACTGAATATAAGCGCTTAATTATTAATTGTCATTAATATTATTTATATTATTATAAATGGTGGGGGATTGAGTTCTGGAAGTTAGGTGTTTACTGGTAGTGGGGATTAGTGGTTGGGGTTATATTTAGTACGTATACATACATACTGCAAGCAGTGGCGGTGACATGAATATATGTTTAGATAATGTGCACTACGAGATAAACGGCTGAGCAGTGTACCGGTTGCGGCATCTATGGCGGGGCGGGTGGCGGTGTGACGGCGGCGCTAACCATGGCTGGTTACCAAGTGGAGGTAAGGGTGGCGGTACCTTTGGCGAGTGATGGGTGGTGGTATGGGTGGCGGTGGCAATGTGGCGGTGGCGGTGGCGGTGGCGGCGGCGATGTGGCGGTGGCGGTGGCGGTGGCGGCGGCAATGTGGCGGTGGCGGTGGTGGTGGTGGCCCCCCAGGGGGTCGATTCTTGAACTCGTTCGAAATGCAAACGAAAATTAGTAGTATACGACAATAGTCGTATGGTTAGTCGTACACGTTTTCTTTTATCTGTTAATGTCTATTCTTGAACACCACTCGACAATTTAGTTGTAGTATACTACAATATAGTCGTAGGAAAATTAGGTATTCATATAACCACATATAACCGCATATGGTTTTTTGGGTTATCATTATGATAAGAACTATTATTGGTGATAAGTGATAACTGATAATATTGAAATATTTAATAGTTGTAATTTACTCATAGGTATTTAAAAGGTATTTATAGGTATTAAAACATTAAATTAAAATGAGTGAAGAAATTAAAGGTCGGGCGACGACTGAGCAAATAATTGGTTTAAACGAGTTTTTGAAACAAGATGCACAATTATTAAGTGGTAAATTTAGCTCCACATTTACATATAAAAGTGCTCAAAAACGTTGGGAAGCAATTGCCGAATCCCTAAATGCTATGCCCGGAGCTGTCAGACTGGAAAAAGTGGCGTAAAGTATGTAATTGGCCAGTGGCGGCTATCCTATGGTCTATGTGTTGCTTGAGCAACACATGCAAAATTATCAAAAATTGGAAAAATATATGACTCACTGATTGAATATTGGTGATTTGTATTTTATAACTAATATTTTGTAGGTTGTGGTGGGTGGTAGGTCATCAGAAATATTTTCAGCAACACATATTTTTTTGAGGATAGCCGCCACTGTTAAATTGGCGATATCGATAATTGAGGAAATCCGAATGGTGAGACGGCGCGTCTCAGAGCGTAGATAATATCATTGATTATAAATAGTACGTATAATCAATGATACCATCTACTAGATATAGTCCGCGGGTTCTCAAACCGGTTTTCACAGTTTTCGTTGCACAGACTTCAAGTAAACCCTACTTACATTAAAATCCCCCATGTACCTACACATCAATAATTGAGATATAATGGGAATTGATATAATACCATATTTGGAATGACCGCAATACCATACGCATGACCGTTTCGCGCGCATCTAATCTATTTTAAGAATTCTCAATTACTATAACTGTACAAAGAAAAACTGATTTTAACAAATATTAAAACACTCGTATATCATTTTTATAATACAAATGACCTTCGAATTTGTTAATATTTTATAAAACAAAATTATTCGTCGTTGTCTCATTATTTCCTATAACACTTTGCCACTGTAATGTTACAGAATAATTAATACATTAAAAATATTGGTTAGGTACAAGTTTCTATGAAAAAGTATTTCAATGTTTAATTATATTTTAAACGTTTTAAAATTATAAAAATGTTTTTTATTGTACCTATACAGACTTTTCAAGACAATCGTACAAAAACAAAAACTAAACAGTCAGCTCTTCAGGCTGCTAAAAAAAGAACTGGTTATAATACACCATGCACTCCATTGTCTTTTGTAGAAAATAATACCTTAGAACTTATTAATACTACGAGCATATCTGGTCATACCGAAAGTATGGCTTCAAAAGTATTATTTTCATTTGATAATGCTGATGATGGTAATTTAATGATAATGTTGTAAAGATTTTTTTGTTTAAAGTACCTACCTATTTTTATTAATACTGAATTTTTAAAGTATTTAAAATACTATGATACTATTATCTGTATTATTTAAAATAATTTTTGTATTTATTTTTTATAATAAATACAATTATTTCTAACATTGTTAATCAACAATGTAATTTTTAAAAATACAATACCTACCATTTGTTGGGAATATTCCCAATTATCAGAAACTTTGTTTCATTACCATTTAATACAATCACAGAATTGATTTATTTAATTTATTCTGTGATACAATGTTCAATATTGAACAACTAAAGTGTTTTACAGTTAAAAAGAATCAAATAGGTACTTTAAATATATTATATGTATTTTAATATATTTCAAATTTACTTGTATAATTAACAATTTTTTATAATAGACATACTTGAAAGTGATCCTATCATTCCTATCTGTGATGGAATAGAAGTATTAAACGAAATGAATGAATCAAATGAATTGTTTACTGAGGAAATACAGATTGATGAAAATGTGGAGTTTTTGAAAAGTTTCTCTTTGAGTCCACCTCAAAACATTAGTAACATAGTTATAGACTCTATTGATTCTAATAATAGCATTCCTTGCGCACAGTTAAACAAAAAAAGTATGCAATTAAAAGTACAAATATTTTATAAATTAAAATATGTTTGTATAACTTTATGACTTTATAATTATAAATTTTCACTGATAGATATTGAAATAGTCAAAAAAAAGAAACCAAAAAAGTCTACAACTGCCAAAAGATTAGATGAAAGTAATAATAATGCTGCATGTTTAGTTGCTTTAGGAAAAAAAAAACTTATGATGAAGAGTGAGTACCATAAATCTAAGCTTGAAATTCTTAGGGAAAAAAACAGTATCCTTCAACGTATTGCAGTTGCGCTTGAAAATAAACCTTCAATTATTTAAAATATTTAGGTTTGTAATATTTGTATAATATTTTACTTTAAAATTATGAAGCATACAATATTTATTTTTCAGTAATTTTCATACATTCTATAACCTTTATAAAAAAAATAATGATATATTTATTATTTTTCTTGTTATTGTTTCTATTTTTTGTTATAAACATAAATACATTTTTTAAAGACCTGCAAATGTTATTACAAATTTTCTAGTAAAAAAATGTGACTATCAATAAATTATGTTATTTTATTTTTAAACACATTCAATAAAAAGGTATTGTTTTTCATTTTATATAATATTATATATTTTTCATTATAAACAAACATGTTTGTATTTATTGTTATCGTATGTTTTTTTTTCAAATCTATTGTTATATAACTAAAAAAATATATATAAATATAGTATTATAATAAATTGTATTAAAAAAAATTACCTATATTAAATTATATTATTATTATAAAAAGATATTTATGTATACATATTATGTATTAGGTATATCGTATACTTATGAACTTTACATTACACTATTAATGTTGTCTATTTCTTTGCATATAACTTATAACTTTTGAGCGAACATATCTACCTTGGACTAAATCATTGCCACCATGAAGCATTTCATAATTTGGAATGTTTTGTTGAATTATTCCCATATCTATATCAGCCACACGTTCATTAGTCGAGCTAGTCGGTAGTGGTACATTATTTATAATACATATATTATGCAATACTGTACAAGCATTTATAATTCTTGTTGCTTTTTCCGGGTGGTAATGCAAAAATCGATGTTTTAGAAGACATCTAGACGTAATGAAATTATTACTTAGTTAATTTTTGCATGACAACGACGTCATATTATTTTTTTACACTACACATTACTACATTAGGTACTATCATGTTGTTGTAAACTTGCCTAAATCGCATTTTCAATACTCCATTGCATCTTTCAATCACACTACGAGTTGCCATTTGCATTTTATTATAATAATTTTCTTCTTCAGTGGTTGGTTCAGCAATAGGAGTCAGTAACCAAGGTCTCAGTGCGTACCCTGAATCTCCTAATTATTGTTCAAATTTAAAAGAATACTTATTATGTTATATTTCAAAATTTAGTTTTACCTAAAAGAAAAAATCCCGTGTGGCCTCTTTCATAAATTTGTTTTACAACTGGAAATACATCACTATTATTCCATATATGAGAATCGTTAGTAGATCCAGGAAATAATGCATTTACATTCATAATTCGTAGTTTTGAATCACATATCTAAACATTATTTTACATTTTATTTTTATACATACTAACATATTATAATACCAAGTAAATTATATAATAATAAATTAATAAAGGTACTCAACTAATTGTACATTTACTGAATGGCAGCCTTTACGGTTAACATAAATGTATTCTGGGTGCGTATTTAAGGGATCTTTGTTTGGTGGCACTATAGCCACGTGAGTGCAATCTATGCAACCTATGCATCCTTGAAAACCCGTTGTCTCATAAAATCTAATAATGTACAAATTATGTACATTATTTCAGAAAAAAATTCACAATAATGTTACAAAACATTGTGTAAAAAAATAAATATATATTATTTTTATTATACTAAATAATATTAGTATCAACAAAATGTGAAGATTGAATAGATACATACTCATTTCGAACTGTTCGTAATTTTGTTAAATTACTTGGAAAATTTACCCATTTACCAAAAATGCTTTCATCATTCAATGCAGTAGTCACTTGTTCCAAACACCTAGATACTGAACTTTGTGATACAAAAGCAAATCTGCTATTACCAACTGGAGTTTGATAACTGCCAGTGGCATAAAAATTTAAGGATATCAAAACCTAAAAAATAGTAGATATTACCTAACTTGATAACAGTTTTTTAAGAATTAAGTAGATTATGTACTAATTAAATATAATTATATGAATAAATATTAAATTTTTAATGTTTTAATTTAGAAGACCATATTGATATCTATTTAAAATATAATTTTGAGTATCTAATAAAACTTAACTGTGGAATAAATGATGAATTTCATGTGCCTAAATATTTAAAAATTAAAATTTGTATGATAGATTGATACAAAATATATATTTGTATCAAACTAAAAAAAAATGTATGACTGTGATATATGATGTAGATTCGTAGAAACATTAAAAAACTTACTTTTGTTGTCACATCTAAGTCAGATAACCTATTTTGTAATGAAATCAGTGGACTTAATTCATCAATTAAGTCCTTAACTAACTTTTTAGAAAGTCTATAATTTTTTATAAAGGCCGAGTTTGAAAGTTTAAAAGCATCCGAAACAAATGTTTCTCTTCTTAATCTTGGCTGTGGTTGAAAATTAATTTGATTTTGTACATTTTCAATAACAAACAAATTTGCTAAATCGTCAAAATTAGCCATTTTATTTATTTTTGAAATTGTACTACCTAGGTATTGGAAAAAAATTATAAAAATAATGAAACTTGGAAGATGATCCGTAGCAATAAAGATGAGTTGTGATTAAAAAAAATGACATAATTTATACAGATTTAACTATTGTCGCATACGACAACTGAATAGCGAGTGGTTAGACCCACACTTTTAGAAGTCGTATGACTTTTCATACGCCTATCTGTCGTACGAAATTCAAGAATAGAAAAAATCGAATCTCATTCGACAATGTCTAATTGTCGTATACGACTAATAAATAGCGCCGTTCAAGAATCGACCCCCAGGGACCCAGTTACTACTTACATTTATTGAATAATTTTCCATAACAGGTTCGATGTTGTACTTCTGACCGAAAAAATTCTGTAGCCCCCCAAAAATGTATACTATACCATAATAATAATAATAATAATAATAATTTAAGTTGTTAATTATTATACGTCATACATATACATATAGTAATAAAACATATAATATAATATACTTACTTGATTATCGTTTTCCACACTAAATGCATATCCATGTGACAAAACTGTCAAACTACTCAAACTGAAGTCAGAACTTTACTTAGGTACCACGTTTGCAAATTTGCAATACATAGTACTAACAGTAGTTTTAAAGGTTAGGACTTAATACTTAAATGTGTGTTGTATAGTGACTAATTACTAATTATTATAGTGTTGTATAGTTCTATAATATATATAATACATATATACATGCATGACAAAATATTTTGTCATGTATACATGTATATTATGTGCTCTTCTACCAGAGGTCCACAGAATTACAGAATGAATAATTAATAATTGCAACAAACCTACAAAAAAACAAAGGAAAATATTGATAATTCATTGTTTTAATTTCCAATTATATTTAAATTTCATGCGCCGGAATTTTAAATTTGATCCCTTTACGCAGCCATTTTGTATCTGATGCTAACAATTCTTGTCGATATGCAATATATTCTTGTCCTGTATATTTCAACCATGGGTATTCCCAATAAAAAAAGATAATACAAATGTTCACTTTTTAATTTTTAGTGCTTTGGCCTATGCTAATATGCCAAATAAATAATGTTTCATTAGTCATTACTAAGTAGGTACTAGGTACTAACGTAAAGAGTAAACACGTCATACGCCAATATTCATAATTTAATTGAAACAATTATTCTCTAGTATAATATTGTTAAATAAGTAAAAATTGAAGGCACTTGACTGTTTATTTATAAAAAAAACAAATTTAAAATTAATAGTTAAATATTATTGTCTGACAAAAATTTTAAGATGTATGATATTTTATATTAATACCATGAATTGATACTATTTGAAATTCCCTTTAAGGTAGGTTAAGGTAAGTATAGAAAAAAAAATTAATTTCACAATAATTTATTGAATAAATTAAAATTAAACAACATGTACATTGTACACATAATTAAGTAATTATAACTTGCATAAAAATATTAATATAATAAGTATAAGTATAATATAAATTAATTTTCATTAAAATTATAAAAAAAAATTGATTAAATATAAAAATACAAGTTACCTTAATATATTGTTTAGCGATCAGCATATTTTGCATTATAAATTTAATTTTATAACAAGACATATTTATAAATTTAATGATTAGGCAATTCACGACCACTCAAGTATACATATAATCGTTATTTTTTAAACATCATAATTCAAGTCATTAGGGCCCGATTTTTAACAAAATGTATATTTTTACACTTAAAATAATTCTGATTAAATATTGATCAACATTTCCTAATTTCTAAATTCTAATTCTATAGTTAGTATTATCTTAATGCATATCTAAATAAAATATAACATTGTAATGATAATTATAATACCTATTGGGTGTTTGATACAAGTCTAATATGTTAAAATATTATAAAATTAAATAAAATAATTTTAACTTAGCTCAGTTATACATATATAAATTTATAATTCTCTTTATTAATGACATTTCAATTTTTTCATAGTAAATAAATCTTTAAATACTTTATATATTTTTTTAAATATTTATACACATTAATATAATATTCACAAACAATATATATTATATTGTTAATGCATAAATATGTTCATATTCTTAAATTAATTGTTTACATTAAAAACCGGGCCCTAGTAACAATAAATCCCTAATTAATTTTATTTTATATTATTAGTAACCACTATAAAATGTCAATATCATTTTAAAGTCCAGGATTATGAAAAATCTATTCCAAATTTGATGACACAGATTAATCAAAATTTTCGTTAAGCAGTTATGCAAAATATGAGTAATGATAAACATGTGTTCAAGAAATTCAGAACAAATTCTCCATTAACCCCAGACCTAAAACAATGGTAACATTTAAAAGTGGCACTAATAATATATCAACTTAGATATGTAAATTTAATAGTAATAATTAATAACTTAATAATTAGCAATAAATAGGCAACAACATTAACCATTTAGAAAAAAACAATGTTTATTTTGTATATTACTAACTACTATGTAATACCTAAATATAATTTTAAAAATATATTTAGTTTAATATTTAAATTGTCAATTGAGTATACACATAGGTATATAAACAAGTAGGTACTTAGTGATAATCATAATATACATATTATGTGATAGGTTTTTTTTTTTAAAACATTAATAATTTAATTTACTCTATTTATACATATTACAATTATTTTTATTTTTATTAAACATAAGTTTTAATGATTAATGTTGCTGCCCCATATTTAATTTAACTACATAATATGAAGTATTAAAATTTAATATACTAGCATTTACAATATTTTTTTATCATTTACAATTTTCTTTACATATTATTTATTGATAGGTTACAGTTTTCCTCAGGATGTAGTTGGGCAGACTTGATTATTTTACGCTTCTTTGAAATTAACTAGATTATCAACAAAAAAGATAATAAAAACCTAATAACTTCCTCGTAAAATTGAATGTTACAAATAAAAAATATTTATACATACCTATGATTGATGTTGTTATATGTTGGAATATTAAAATCCAATATAGTATTTTTAACAGTTGTATAGTATTATTTTAGTTTTCACATTGTTCTCAATTTTTCTAAGTACAATTGTAGTATAATATGTATATTCTTCAAGTCATATGTCCAAGAATATTCTTATTAGTACATGCTTGTAATTATCTTAGAATTTTTGTATGCAACAAACATTCTGGATTAATTGAAGCCAATAATTGTACAGTTACAATGCAACTTGATTTTAAAACAAGCTATGTATTATCAACTTATAAATAATACATAATAGATCTATAATATTGTATTATTGTCTATCGATATACATTTGAACAAAAATTGTATAGAACTGATAAAACTGAAATTAAAATTTTTTAAATACATTATTATTATTTGCTATAATTTTTAAAGCTTTTTACAAAATTATTAAAACTTACCAACAAATTATTCTAAGTTCCTGATAGGTCGTCAAGTAGTATTCACATGTGTAATACCAATTTAAATGAAACTTAGGTTTAAATAAATAGTTAAACAAAATACGTTATAAAAAAACTACTTATGATTACCCATCATATTTAATATAATTTTTACTTATTTAACAATATTATATTAGAGAATAAATGTTTCAATATTTAATTATATTATGAATGTTGGCGTATGACGTGTTTACTCTTTACGTTAGCAATGAAAGTAATAAAATAATAAAATTGAATTTTCAATCACAGAAAAGACGATTTAAATTAAATTTATTAAACTAAATGTCACATGAATTTTATATTTTTTTGTTTAAAAGTTAAAAAACATTATTTGGCATATTATTAACATAGGCCATAGCAGTATAGCACTGAAAACTGAAAATCTAAAATCTATAATCTTTTATTATCTTAGTCTATTATATAACTCGTATTACGGTATCAGCCATGTGCCCATTTATTATATTTTCAAAATGTCAAATCATATTTAAATTATTATTATTATTTATTATGCACGTTGTGCCTTTGTAAAATACAAAAACCTGACTTTTTCATAACTCTAAATTATTATTATTACCATTAAAAACTCCAAAATTTCTATTTCCCCCATAATTTCTTAAATCTTTGATGTTCAGTCATCATTGCGTGTAAAAAACCTACCCGTTCCACTGACCAGGTCCTCGGACTCACACGCGGTGCGGTTGGTAGGTCATGTGTATAGTGTTCCCCTAACCACATGGGTGGTTTCTGCGGCCTTAAAAATCCGCAGATCCTCACAAGCTATAAAAGAATGGAAATACAACATGGCTATTAGTAACATTGTTAATTGTAATTAATATTTTAAAATTTAATATCACTTTTAAAACAAATTGGACCAGCATCTTTATGCCCACGCAAAGCAAGTTCTTGCCTTCCACAAAGCATGACACATTCGATAATTAGAAGAAGGTTTTATCTATTTTCTTTTTTTTGTTTCATTCTAAATGTAAAATTATAAAACCAAATTCAGCCATTAAAAACTTGACTAACTAACTAAAATTTGTTTACCTTTCTGTATCCAAAATATCAATTATGCTTGGTTGGCCACTTGAAAATGATTTTAAGAAATGTTCACTTTTTAATAAAGACAAGGTATGATATTCATGTTTTTAGTGTTTTTCAAATACCTATTTATTATTGTATATAATTTTAATAAATATATTAGAAATAAATCATAATATGATATGTCAAGAAGTTGAAAATAATTAAATTTTCTAGTTTTTATTAATAATTATTATTAATATTAATAAGTTTTTACTTCTAAAGCTTTTTTCCAATTTTGAAAAGCATGTGTCACAAGACTTCCTAAAGCTTGAGATCCTTTACCACCAGATTTGGCAAAAACTTCGCAGTGTTTGCAAAAAGCACCTTCCAGTTTTTCAGAATAAGATAACCAATTTAATTTATCTAGCCAACGTTGCTGAAATTTGATATTTCTCTTGGCATTATTATTAAGCAATGGAAACAAGTAATTTGCTTGAGGTGACCATAAATTTGTTAATACCTAAAAATATAATTGTTGAAGCAGTGCATGCTAGGAAATAGCATTTAGCAGAATTGTAGAATACTTACTATGTTTTTTTCATGATCAGATAAGCAGCGATTAAGAAACAAGCCAATATCATTTTTTTGAGTAAGATGTACAACATTATCCAACTTAAATAAAATAAAAATAATGCCAAATATTAAGCATATTAGTATTTATAATCAATATTTATAGTTATGTTGATCGTAATTCATAATAATGAATATTGATAAATTTTAAATTATTATAATTAACTACATGTAAACATGTTAGACAGCCATACGCTTTATGCACATATTATACTCCATGCTAAAGAATAATGTAATTTAATAGCGTGCAAAGGCCAAATAATTAAGACTTTAATATGGCGTATACCTACCAGTTTTAAGTCAAAAATCTTAAAATTATTACCTTACCTGGTTACTGATAATTTGACTATCTTCCGTTTCCAATTCGTGTTTCCGTTTAAGTGAATCGGATGCAGTACTCGCGGTAGCACTGGCACTTGTGGATGAAGTTTTAAAAAAGTTCGTTATCTTTTTACTTGACATTTTAATTTTAAATAAATTAAACAATTTGAAAACACAAAACTCAAAATACGAACACATGAAATAATCTTTTTATCACGACGGGTAACCTAGAAAACAGGAACATTGGTTGCGGGACATATTACTTTTTCAATTAAAGATTTCATATCAAAAACGTGGTTAGTGGTTACGGCCTATCGAGTTTCGCTTCTATATTGTTCTGTGATAGTGTGATGATACCTAAATTATTATTATTATGTCTGATAAGGAGAAAATGATACCTAATCAATTTACGAAAAAAAAAACTAAAATTGAAAAATACAATGATTATAATTACCTATATGTAAATCGTTAATACATATTATATATTTGTCAAGTGCCAAGGGGGGGGTTGAACCCCCCCCCCCCCCCCCCCCCGTGAGCACGCCCCTGTAATTTATTTATAAAGTAATTTTATTTTAATTCATCGAAATTCAACTTTTTGATGAAAAAATTATAACTGAGATTTGTATTTTGTAGATATATTATTGCTACGTGCTCTGATGTCCTATACCCATAATATAATACATAAAGGGGGCGATACAGTGTAAATCTAAGTAATAGGATAGTAATCAACCATATATTATAAAACATGACTCGTAATAAGAATAGTACAAAGTGGAAATATTTAGAAATACATAATGGGGAGTAGATACCTGCATACCTGAGAGGTAACAGGTTAGGCCTAAACGAAATATACGAAATGAAGAAAGTAATCAACCTTTAACATTTAAATACTTAAACTAAACAACCTTCGGAAATAGGAGTTCGACGAACTCCACGATACACTGTAAGCCTATAATCGAAATATGATTTTTAATCATATTTATAATTATTAAATATTAATCTCGAGTGCTGAGAATTTCGAGCGAGGCTGACCACCTGCATGTGGGCGGACGATCGCCGGACGTCACCATGCACGCGCATCCTGAAAGAGCGGATGGTCTTCGGACGTCATCATCGCACGCGCATCCTCTGAAATGCGTAATAGTGTGAGAAGCGAATGACCTGAATACGAATAGGCCAGAAGGGACATGAGTAGGAGATCAGGGGACACTGACTATATAAGGGGGCCCAGGAGAGGACTCCCGCAGACGTGATTTTCCAGAGCTAGAGCAAGCACCTTCACGTCACTTTACACCAGAAATCGTTCATTTGGACTTAGTTTATTTTCCAATTAAATTAATTATTTGGACTTAGAATATTTTCAATCAGTTTTAATAAAACACTTAGAAATATTTCGAGTACTTTATTTCATCACGACCTGTATCTTTTCGACAAGCTGTTGGCCCACTACATTATTTAGAGATGACTTAAACAAGAGTCAAGACGATAAATAAACTGTCTGTGGCGATACAGCCGGTATCACCACTCGCGGTTGCGAGAGCAGTTTGGCCAACTTATATGTATTGTGTATTATACTATTGTATGTCATTATTCTTGTCATCGCCCGAACCATCGCGACTTTTCCCCTCTCCTCGCACCACCGCCTATCACCGCAGGCAAGTCACCCGTTAGGCGACTTTGGAGTTCTCTTCGCTCGCGCCGTTCGTACGAACAAGTCGAAACGTTTTTTCCCTTACGCACGACCGCGAATCTTGTCACGTTACGTGTCGTTACCTCGTGATTTTTTTGTATCCCGTAACGCAAACTACGTCCGACGACGATACTGTTTTGTGAATTCTTATTTTCGTGTATAATAAATTATTCACCTTTTTCGGCGTGTTACGCTCGAAACTAATAAACACTCGTGTTGTTCTTTCTTTTACCTTACCCTATAGCGGGCGGTAATAGTCTCGCGTCTCACGTAGTCGATAATACGTCGACGTTCGAACTGTCGGTAATAACGGGGGTAACTACCCCTATCTCGCCCGTTATTACCACATGTCTGTAGATAAAAACGGTCATAAACACAATCAACGTTTGATTATGAGTAAAAGTTCATAAAATATAATCTATAATTTGTACCACGCGCGTCATGTTACTAATTAGTGATTAGCCTTTATTAATTATCGATGCAATAAATGATATAAACTTAAATATATTAAATTATTTACATAATTTAATAAACATAAACCATAAATTATGACTATAAGTTATTATAACCTTATGTATATTAAAAACATTTTAAATCTTACATTTTTTCTATGGCCGTCGTTCAATGTTTAAACCATAATCTAAACCTTACACTGAACCAAATATTATGAGTAAAAATAATAATAAACAATTATCAATTTTTAACAATCTAACATATTTTATTGAATCAATTCTTATTTTATTAATTTTATTACAAATATGTTTATATTAATTAATTATATGTTAAAAACAACAAATAGGTGTATTGAAATGAATAATATGTATTTTCACATTTTAATAATCACGATTATTTATATAATGTGTTATTTAATAATTGCATTATTGATTTGAAAAATGATGTATTTAAAATAACATTACATTGAATTAAATTAATAAAATCATTATCATTTCAGTAGTAAGTAGACATTAGATTGATAAATGCTATTATTAACTTAGTTTCCAGCAAACCTGAAATTCGTATTCTATTTATATCTTAATTTGTTGCAGAATAACAACAATTATTATTGTTTCAATAACGTATAAAATTAATTTGATAATATATTATGATTATTTATATTTTATACACGAAAAGTTGAATTGATCAATTCATTATTATCGTTTTTGTCTTTCGTGTTATTCGTGTTAATCGTTTATTACAATATTACATTACAGTGTGACATAAAGGTAAGTACCTTATTAATTATAAATATTATTTTCATAGTTTATGTAGTGCATGATAACTAATATTTTTATAATTATTTTATTCAACCGTCAATACCCAATTTACAAAACTTTAACAATTTATGAACAATTGACAAACAACACAAATAATGAAACAGAAATAAAACATTTTGTACAAGGAAAATTGTGACAAGAAAAAATTTTACCCTACCAGGGTAAAATTACAATCCCCTATTTTAAGTACATAGATGACTTTGAAATTAATAACCCGTTAGGGTCGCATGCTTCAGTTCATTCTATTTCAGCTATATACTATAGTTTTCCCTTATCTGACCAATCAAAATTAATAAATTTTCATTTAGCTGCTTTAATTAAAGCTGCTGATGTTAAAGATTTTGGAAATTATTTATGTTTTAATAAATTGATACATATATTAAATGATATTGAAGTAAATGGTATCAACATAACAACTTCAAATGGTGTCAAAAAAGATCATTTTATTTTAGAACCGTTTATTGGTGACAATTTAGGAATAAACACTATCAGTGAATTTAGCAGATCATTTTCTTCCAATTTCTTTTGTAGGTTTTGTAAAGCTCATAAAACTGTAACACATAAACTATGCAAAGAAAACAATTCAATACTTCGTAATTTAGTCAGTTATGCTGAAGATGTTGCAATTAATGATTTAAAGTTAACTGGGATTTCTAAAGAATCAATTTTAAATAAAATTGTTTCTTTTCACGTTACAACTAACTATAGTGTTGACATGATGCACGATATATTCGAAGGCATTTGCCATTACAACATGTGTCATATAATCAACTACTATACTAATGTAGTTGAAATTGTCTCACTTGATTTACTAAATTATAGAAAACAGAATTTCAATTATGGTTCAATTGAAAAAGGAAATATCTCACCTATTATTAAACCAACTCATTTAAACAATTTTCACTTAAAAATGTCAGCACGCGAAATGATGACTTTCGTTTATTATTTTCCATTAATGGTAGGAGACTTAGTTCCAGAAGATGACAATGTTTGGTTATTTTTCTTAAATTTTTTAGAAATTATTCAAAATTTACTATCAAGTCTGATGGCTCTGTTTTCCACCTTCAACAAATGACAGAAAAACATAATTCAGAATATGTCTTATTATTCAATGATAATTTAAAACCTAAATTTCATTTATTGATACATTATCTAACAGTTATAAAGTATTCTGGGACTCCAAAACATTTTTGGTGTTTCAGATATGAAGCTAAGCTAGTTATGGGTTGCCATAAAAGTTCAAGTACTGACTGGGACATTTACAAAAATAATTTGAACAACCTTTTTTTTTTTTTTATTTATAATATTAAAATTTTGAACACAGTTTAATGAATATATATATAGAATAAAATAATAATAGTATTGAATTATATGTGAAATTAAATTAGTAGATACATTTGATTAATGAAACATTATTTATTTATTTATTTTGAAATATTATATTTTTATGACTTTTTCACCTGTTTCAATAGCTCTGGTTTTCCCATAGCATACGTATGAAATTCCGAACAAGTCATTTTGAAATTAAATTTGCATTGAATGATACAGTTTCTACTTGAAGACGGTTACGTTCTTTTGTCCACTGGGCCATTATCAGTGAAAATATCCTTTCAACATTAGCGTTATGACCAGGAATAGCATATAAGTATTGTATTATATAAAATATAATTTAATATAATTATCGGTACTAATATTATTTACACATAACCGGGACTTTTGTAGGGTCTAACGGGACGACCGGGACCGAAGTCATGAACTGGTGACATGTCCCGGTGTACCGGGACGTATGGCAACCCTAAGCTAAGCATAAAGAAATGAAATTATATGCCCATGCAATAACATCCCGTAAAAATATAATTTTATCAATTTCAATATAAATTTTCATATGGCATTCTACAATCCTCATTGAACACTGAAATAATTACAAATAAAATAGGTACATGTTAACTCTAGTAATTATACTAAACTTATTTTAAGAACTTTAAATTTAACTAGTGACCAGTTTATATGTTATTCACAAATGAAATTTAAGGGCACAACATATAAAGTAGGATACTTTTTAACAAATTTTATTGATGAACTATGTCTGTATGAAATTTTAGAAATATTAGTAATAAAAAAAAATTATAAAGTTAAATTTATTGTTCAACAAATTGAAATAGATTTATATAACTATCATTTAAAATCATACCAGATAAATAAAACCAAAAATATTATTTTAAAAAAAATATTAAGTCCTGAGGAATGTAGTGGACCACAGGCCCGGATTGATCCGGCGAGCTACCGAGAAAATCTCGGTGGGCCGCGTAAAATTTGGGCCGTTATTATTTTTGGACAATAGTATTCTAGTATTTCTAGATAGTGGTATAGTAAAATATAGATCCAAATACCATTTTATAATAATTATTAATTATATTTCGTATTATTTTTTTGTTATATACAATAAAAATTAAATTTAAAATAAATAAATATTAAAGAAAAATATATTATGTTTAATCAAGGAAAATTTTTACCTCGCGCGATGGAATAGGTACTCATGACCGCGCGACCAACTGAAGATAAAAAGTAAATTATAAAGTTTATATATGTATATTATGTATAATATATGTATTCATTTTTACTATTATGTTATTTAATTCTAGTATACTTATTATTTTTTTGGACCATAGGTGATTTCGGGGGGAGGGGGAGTGGGCCGATAGAAATATAAAATCTCGGTGGGCCGAAAACTCTCAATCCGGCGCTGGTGGACCACCAGTAAATTTACATGAACTACCTAATGGCAACATAATGTTAAGATTAAAAGAATATTATTCAGATTAATTATCACAAAAAAAAACCTATACTTATTTATTGTAATTATTTTTTTTTTTTTATTGATCATTAAATATATTGAAAACTAAGCCATTAGTATAAGGATTTTGTGTTAGGTTAGGTGTTATTTTATGTTTTTATATGTGTTTATGGCGTTAATTTTGTTAAATATAGCTCTTTTAATAATACACTTAGGTTTTTATTAATAACTTATTTTCTTAAGGTTTTTTTTTCAAAATGAATAGTATATTTGATAATATAGAAGATTATCCATCTGATTTCACTTGTGCAGAATATGTACCTATTGATAATGGTGTTTCTGAAATTTCTCAAAACTCTAATAGCCATTCTGCTCAATTTACCACAATATATAAACACTCAACATGTGTAGATCCTAAAGGAAAATTGAAAAAACTTCTCACAGAGTGGAATCTTGAAGTGGTATATGTATAACAAACATGTTTAGGTAATTAATTAAAAAGTAAAGTTAAGTAGCTTATTTAAATTTCTAATTCAATTTTATTTTTAGATCAACTAATTGATTTTGAATTATTAGGGCTGATGAACGAAAAACATGTTGCGATACTGCTATCAGGCTTTCCACTGGGAATTAGAATAAAATTTGAAAACAAGGTAAAAAGATTTCAAGAAACTCAAGTTATCATTAGTAAGCCATTTACTGTTGATAAGTCATCTAGTCATCAATTTGCAATTAACAATTCTGATTTGTCTTCACAAAGCCCAACAAGCTTATCAGAAAACAATGCATTTCAATTACAAAATGTCTTAACAAGCAGTGTACAGGGATCATTGATTTTAGATTATTACAACAAAAATAAAATATTAAATGAAAGTTGTCGTAATATCTTAGTAGAAATTATCATAAGCGACGTCATAAAAAGAGATGGTGTTATGACATTGAAATTAGCGAATTGTATTGCTGAAGCTATTGTTGGTAGTTTTCCAACTGAAATTAAAGTTAATATTTAAACTCAATATTAGATACATATTTATATAATATTTTAATACCATGCAACTGTATTTTTGTAGGATTCGTATTTCATAAAAGATTCCATAACTAAAAGTCCTAAAGGAAAATTATATATAAAATATTATAATACAGTGCGATCGATGAAACAAAATGGTCTTATAGAAACTGTAAGAAAAGAAAAATTAAAAAAACAAGTAAGCCGTACAATGGATCGAGATAACAATATAATACATGGTAATACAATAATTTATGAACATATTATATTTAATTTTAACTTGTTTTTTTAATAAATAAGATTTGCAATTTAATGTAAAAAAATTTTTTTTGTAAAATGTATTTAATAAAACATTTAATCAAAATAAGCCTCTAACGAGGTACCTACCTATTAATTATAAAAGTAATGCTCTTTAAAAAATAAAAAAACCTTATGTTATGATAGTTGAAAATATTTTATTTTATTAGTTTTAAATGGGTGAACTCTTTAACAAAAGATAGACACCATAAATAGATACAAGTTAAATCTGGCGGATTACAATATACACAATAAAAAAATCAAATTTTCAAAAAAAACAAAAAATAATATAATTTTATTTAAGTATGAATAGTTAATAAAATGTACTTGTATTTATTTACTTATTTTATAGCTGCTGAACATAATTCAGAACAAGACTACATATTTAATGGATACAGATTTAATATGGCCTGAGGTGGAAGAAATTTGGAAAAAAACAGTAAATTGTCGTTAACATTTTATTAAAGAAAACAATACTAGAGCCATATTTGATCAATTTCATCATTATACAAAACCAATGGGTTATAAACTTGTAAGTTTGAAAATATTATTTAATAAATTAATACTTAACTAATTAAAAAGGTTATGTATATAAATATACAGGATGATTCACCGAGCATGCTAATTGTTCACCCCTTCTTTCTTCAATAATTCAGTTAGGTATATAATTTATTCAACAAAATTTATTTTTTAAAATCGAGGAAATTATATTTACAAAAATAGTTATATTATAAGTACTTAATAAACAATGTAAAATAATCTATTGATGCTGAAATTTTAGATTGATATTGATTTCAAAAATGTATATCCAGAACACCAACAATTAAACTTAGAATTCGATAGAATATATAGCAAATTAATAACAGTTTTAAATGAGCGAGTAAAAGACTATGCAAGTAGGAAATTATTGGAACAATTAAATAGCACCCAAGATTTGTCAGTTGGTAAGCATTTAAAAACTATAAAATATTTTATTCTGGATTATGTATGAACATAAATTACAAATTACAATGATTCCTTTAATTTATTTTTCAGATTCCAAGAGTTTGATTGTATTGTATTTGTAACATAGTATATTTATTCCAACATCCAAAAAGGTAACACGTGATGAAAATGGCAAAAAAGGATTTATTAAATTCAGTATAAAGGATTCGCAGAATGCATTCATTATTATTAAACCAACAGCTGTGGAAATGGATGCAACACTTAAAAATATGTCAAATAAACATCCTATCCAACCATGTGTCTTAGTCATCGGATCATTGATGGATCCAAAGCAAATACTAATATATTTTGATACCATCAAATATAAAATTTTTAGTGCTTTGAAAGCTTATGATATGTGTTTCAAGATATTCCACGTCTTTAATGTGGAATATCCAATTGAAGCAAATGATGTATGGTTAATTTATTCAAACTTTTTTTTATAACATTAAAACAAAATATGACAAGTCAAATGTTTTAATTAAACAGATTTCAGTTGAATCAAATACATAAATATATTTCCTAGTATTACTTATATAAGTTATAAAGTAGTAAAATATTTTCATACAAATCTCATTAAACATTTATATTCACAAGGGCTGTGTTCTATACTATTTAGCTATTTATAATAGGTAGTTTTATACAATAATATTTTGTATGGTAATGTTATTATGCCTCTAAGTATTATTATTTTTTTAAATATATTTTGTCAATCATTCAAATAATAATAAATATTATAATATATTGTTATCTATATATTTTAATTTTGTAAGTGTAATATAATTTCAATAAGTACATATTATTTGTTATTTAAATGTATACAAATTTAATGTAATTTTAATAATTTGAATGTATTATTTTTAATCAATAATATTGTACAACCTAATTGGTGTTTAATTAAAAATAAAAAATATGTCGATTTAATAAATGTTTTGTTTTTGTTTAATTAACAAATATAATTTGTAAAAACAACAAAATCCTATTTTCAAAGATCAAATTTTTTTTTTTTTAAAAATGCAATGTGGATTAACAAAAAGTTTATTAATATGATACAATATATGTTTAAATTGATAATATAAATTAATAGATTTAATAAAATAATGTTGTTCGTACAACAATATACACTTTTAAATCAACAAAATGTTAGTTTATTTGGTTTAATTCTCAATGAATCGATTAACAATGAGTATTGTAAAATCAAAAAACCATTTACTCGTTTTAAATATTCATTAGTTGAATTAACAGAGTTTATACTTCTCAATCAATAAACGTTTTATTAACTGTATATTAACAAATATTTTGTCAAATCAACCTACATTTTTATTAAAATAACTTGTATATTTTTTTGAGTGTAGAACCGGTTGAACAATATGTATTTGTATACGGAAACCAATTTTCACATACGGAAACCCATTTGAATAAATCGTGTGAATATTTTTCACATGACATAATTGTATCCGTATACGAAAAAGTGTTCAGAATACGGTATTTTGGAATCATGTGAAAACTCATGTGGAAACCACGATTTTCGTATACGGATCTTTTTCGTATGAGTTTCTGAATAGCCCCCCAAGACCGAAACACTAGGGGAGTACGTCCTTCACAAGTACCAGTTGTATCGGAGGTTAAACCTTGGTCTGACAGAGGAAGCGGTGGTAATGACAGTGATTGGACTCATGCGTGATGAATTTAGAATTCATGCACGCATTGAACGACTGAAATCGTTCAGTGAACTACGTGTGCTTGCACTCATTTTAGATGGTAGTAAGGCCGTAGTATCGGATAAGGCGGGAGAGTGCACCAGCGGACCACCAAAATTAATATGGTTCGATAAAAGAAAAGCTGAGCATGCTAGCAAATCCCAGGTACCTAATCCGAGAGAACGACGCGACAGTCTTCGGGGACAGGATGCAGAGTGTGTGGTAGTCATGACCACTGGCAAGCTGCAGTTCCTAGAATGAAGTCGGGGTCGGGAAACGCCAGAATGACCAGCGGGACCACAGAGTCCCGGCCGACCAGGAAGTAACCGGCGAAAAAATCAAGAGTCGTCCGAAGAGGGGTAGGCAACGAAGTTATACTTCGGCAGTTGGTAACGTTCCGGTACAGAAACCACAAATTACCAAAACTGACCCGGAGAAAAGGAACTTTGGAGCGTTACGGACCGGAGACTCGGGAAAGGGTCCGAAGAAAACGGGCCAGAAGAGTTCTTCGAAGTAGACGCCCGGAGTGAGGAGTTGTCCGGTAAAAACCATTGAGACTCCGGAAAAACACCGGAGAAAACCCAGTAGCCACCCGGGAAAACTCACTGAAAGCGACGTTCCGAAAAAGGAACCACAATTCGTGACAATGAGTCGGGAAAATGGCAAATCGACGGAGAGGTGGTCGGACCACCCGGACAAGAAGTGGGGAAAATCGAATAGGATCGAAAATGTTCCGGACAAAAGTGAAGGTCCCACCGAGGTGTGTGATTTTTCCGAGGAAAATGTCCCGAACAGTGCGCCGGGTGATGCGGAACAAGATAAGTTAACACAGTAGTTGTTAATTTGCCCGGTCACATCCGAAGATTTTCCCGAAGAAATAGTTCCCTATCCACGGACAATTTGTAAGAGGAGAGACTCAGATACGGACTCAAAGTTTGAGTTGCGGCAACGCTTTTCGGATCTGCGGACCGAAGTGTTTGAGTCTCCAGCCATTGCAACGGTGTCAACTAGGGTATCGGATGTTCCGGTACCGTTCATAGAACTTGAGTTTGCATTCGGGGCAGTAGTAGCGCTACTGGACTCCCAAGCGGCGAGGACTTATGTCAAACCGTGGGTGGGCAAAGAAGTTTGGCCGAAGTTTTATCGAAGAGCTGTATATTTTCCGGATGGCGGACGGAAGAACCCAGGAAATTACAGAGTTTTCCGAATTTCGGTCCCGGTTAGTGGATCTGGAGGTAAGCTTCAGGGCAGCAGTTTTACACGATCTCATTGGAGATGTCTTCCTGGGCCATGATTTCATCGTGGAGCAACAAGTCACTTGGGACTATGGCGGTTACATAATCGAGCTGGGGAAACAAAGCAGTGTTTCCGTTAATATGTTAAAAAATCTTTAGTAAAATAAAGAAAAAAAATGATTAGAATTTTTTAGTTGGCCTTCACAGTTAATTATTAGGAAAATACTAAAATAAATAATTTTAATAGTTAATTAATTTAATTAATTAAATTTTTTAATTTAGTTAATTTTCAGTGAATGAGCTTCGTTGGATTCAGTACAAACCTACTGGTTTGATTTATTATAAAATTAATTTTGAAGACGATTTTCAATTACTTCCTACCAGACCTAAACATGTCACCCAAATTCAATTCTTTTCCAAAACTATACGAATCCAGACCTACAATACCAAAAGATAAGTGGAAGGACTTACAATCGTTAAAGGCGTTTATGCCATCAGACACTCATGATTTTTACGACAATTTAATTTGTGAAGGTGAGAGAAAAAGAACGTTAAAACGGCAACAGGCAGCAGAAAAAAAAACGAAAGCCGAAAAAAAATTAAGGAAGTTACCAAAAAATGAAACATATTAAGACTGATTTAAATACTAAAATTGTTTTGTTTTTTTTTTTTATTTATATTAAATAATGTATTAGTCAAGAATTATTATTATTTTTTTTTTACTAAGTATTCTTTTTATGGTGTTGTTCTAATATTTTATAATGAGAACCTTCAAACTCATTATTTTCGACACGAGTGATTTAATGCTATGTTTTATTTTATTTAAAACTAGAGGCTGGTGTGCCTCGATTCCAGGCTTGTAGAAGCCGCCTTCGGCGCCTTCGAGGGGGTCGAGTGAAAATCGATTCAAGGAAAATTCGGTTGGAAATGGTAGTCGGGTGTCTAGAAATCGGTCACTAAAATTGTTATAGAGTTGATTACTATGAGTGTGAGATATCAGTAATCAGTTATCATTCGGAGGTGCATTTCCCTGGCACCCCCACTTCTGAATTTCGAATTCAAACCAAGGGCTTTCGTTTGTGCTACGTTTGTGCTGGATTGTGCTCGAATTTCATCGTTTGTGCTGCAACCCTTAAGGAGTTATAAGGGATAATGATTGGGGGTGCCAGCGAAACGACTGCACCCCCACTTCCGAATTTCAAATTCAAACCAAGGGCTTTCGTTTGTGCTGGATTGTGCTCGGATTTCATCGTTTGTGCTGCAACCCTTAAGGAGTTATAAAGGGTAACGATTGGGGGTGCCAGCGAAACGACTGCACCCCCACTTCAAAATTTTCAAATTTAAATTATGCCAATCGTTTGTGCTGGATTGTGCTCAAATTTCATCGTTTGTGCTGCAAACCCTAAAGGAGTTATAAAGGGTAACGATTGGGGGTGCCAGCGAAACGACGCACCCCCACCTCAGAATTTTCAAATTTAAATTATGCCATTCGTTTGTGCTACGTTTGTTCTGGATTGTGCTCGAACTTCACCGTTTGTGCTGCAAACCCTAAAGAACAAGAATTGATCTTTAGTG
Source organism: Schizaphis graminum (assembly GCA_020882235.1). Taxonomy (NCBI): domain Eukaryota; kingdom Metazoa; phylum Arthropoda; class Insecta; order Hemiptera; family Aphididae; genus Schizaphis; species Schizaphis graminum. Next base: position 28,657,145 of record CM037036.1, read on the forward strand.
AGAGGGCGGTTAACGCAACCCCAACTCAAAATTTTGGAACTCCAAATTAACCGATCTTTAGTAGTGCGATACTGACATCCTGTACCGTTTTTTTTTAACTATGTACTCTAATACTTTCGGAGTTATTCTTGTAAATTTAATTAGGGGGTTGTAAAGACATGCCGACACCCCCATAACGAATTGTTTAGTTCAAATCAATTAACATAATTACTTCTGTTTGCATTAATTTTACTCAATAATATTATGAAGAAAATATAATTTTCTTGACAGCTCAAGAGGCTGAATAAAAAAAAAAGTTAAGCCGAATAGCCATAATAATTTAGGTTGTGGTTAATTTAGGTGTGAAACAGGGTCGTAACGACCAATATTACAGGTAAGTTATTATTCATTATTTAATAGTTTTAAAAATTGTATGTATTTGTCTTTTATTTATTTTTTGTTAATTTTGCATGTCATTAATCTCTTAATACCATAGACCTTATACTAAGTATGAGGTCTATGCTTAATACATAAATACAACATTAATAATAAAAAATAGCCTAACTACTTTAATATAAAATAGGTACATAGCAAAAAACACCTTTAGGTGTATGTAAATATTTTTTATAATAAATGAATATGATCCTACTTTCGTTTTACTCAAATCATAAACTTTTATCTTGCCATTTTAGTAAGTACTTTACAAGTATTAACTGAAGACTTACTATAAAATGCATTAGTATTCAATACTTTTGCTACCTGACGCTGACACTTAGTTTTCAAATATTGTTTAGGTATCCCAATGGTTTTGACTAAGTTAGTGCTTATTTGTACTCTTTGTCCCATTGATAAAGTCTTAACGGAAATTGCTTAACGCTTGTGATGGTCGATAGATAAAAATGATCCATAGCCCATAGGTGTCCATTAATTATTTCTCGTAGTTTTTAGGTTTAGACAACTTAATTGTGTGAATTTGATTTCAATATTTACGTAATCGAAAATTAAAATTCTCAAATATACGTTTTTAACTTCAGAAAACTATTAGAAATAACTGGATCATTTTTACTTTTACCCAAAAAATACGCATCCCTAATTGTAGAATCAAAAATCAAAACGAAAAAAGTTATCCAAGTAAATACGTGATTCTAATTCACTCAAAAATTGAAATAGACTTTCAAATTTTGCAAAACGCCTAGATATAGTTAAATATCTTAAATACATAGATAGATATTTAAGTATTTTTAAAGTTGTGTAGTAAATATAGTAATAAATATTGACTTTAATAAATATTGGAACCTCAACAATTAAACTGTACCTACTGCAATCTAAAAACAAGATCAAAACAGATTATAATATTAAAACAACAATTAATTATTGAAACAGTGGCTTCATTTTCTAATCCAATCAATAAAAATAATTTTGAAATATCAGTACCTTTAGAAAATATACCAACACATTTATTAATTAATAAATGTAAAAATTACAATTTAAGAGGGATAATTGCATTTATACCTCCAATATATTCATCTCCACTAGCAATAATTGGTCACTATGTTAGTTATAATTGGAGAGAGCATAATAACACTTGGGAACGATATGACGATACAACTAAAAAAGAAAAAACTGTTAGATGGTCTACAATAGTCAATTGCCAATTTGTTTTATACACATAATATTTTATTGTTTAATTATAATGTAATTTAATATTTAATTTATAACTATATACTTAAAGATAAAAAAAATACTAATGAATATTTATTAAATTGAGTTGTAAATTAAGTTTGCATATTTTAAATACTCATTATAATATTAACTATTAAGTATACAATTGTTTTTAGTATACATTTTTGTAATAACAAATCCTAATTCCTGAAGTAATGATAACATTTCCAAAAATTATAAATTTTATATTTTATTGAGTACGAATAAAATTATTTATTGTTTTCAGTTTAAAACCCTTAAATTGACACTATATGAATTAATTGTGTTAAAATATTCAACTCATATTTTTCTTACTATATAAGACTCCTAGAATCCAAATTTGAAGAAAAAAAAATTTTTTATCAAACCAATTTTGAAATATAAGTTGTATCTCTGGAGATACATTACCAAAATGCCCTTATTTTATACATGTATCTGATAAGATACATTTTCAAGATCAAAATTAAATATGAAAAACGTTCTAACATAGTATAAAACCACTGATACATTTTTATTTTAATAACCTTTATTTTATTTTGAAAAACTATAACAAATTTTAAATAATAAACTGACTATTTTAAAAATTAATTATTTATAAATTAACAAAAAATAAAATAAAACATAAATAATATATATTATATTATAACAATAACAAACAGTCTTAGTAACAATTTGTTATTCACCAGTCTTTTGGTTCAATTTAAATATTTAGAAGTTTTAAAATTAATAAATAAATAAATATGATATTCTATAACAACAAAGTATAAGTAGGTAATATACTTTAAACTATTAAATTGTATAATAAAGATGACTTCAGTCTTTTGAATAATCTTATTATTTTGTATAAAAAAAAATATTAAAATATTAATACAAAGTATTATATACATAATACTTTTCAAAAAAGGAACCATTTAGAAACTATTTGTAATGAAACTGTTGAAAACAGTTTCGTCCTGCAATTAAACACAATCTTACATTACATTTCAAACATATTATTGAAGTTTGACCAGCTGAGCAATTATGACATCTACCTTTTTTGGTAAAAGTAGGACAGTGATCTGTTTTATCATATCTTATATCAGTGTACGGTCTTGGAGCTATTTCATGTCGAATTTTTTTAATAGGAAAATTATTATTTTCCAAAGCTGGCCTACGCCCTAACCGAGGTTTGCGAAACACCAACCAAGTCTTTTATTTCTTTAATATTTGTTCTCAGAATTTTGTCAAATTTTTAAAAACAATATAAATTGGACTGTTCAACAATTAGTTCAAATACACCATTAGAAAAAAAAAATTTAAAAATATTCCAAAGGAGATTTGACATAACTATTAGTTGGGTAAGATTGTGTTATTGGTAAACTTTTCACTAGTGCATTTTTTCCATTTAAATTCAAAATGCTTTAATGGAACTTTTTTGTTTACTTGAGTTGGATTTGGAAGACAAATATTATGGCTAATAAGTTGATCTGTAGGGTCTGGAAGAGTAACAGCAGTAGATGATTTATATTATCTTTTTGACCGCCTAGAACCAGATGATTCAGTTCCTGATATATTTGAAATAGAATTATTACTAGATGTTGGAGTTGCAGGAAGTTCAATAACTAATGGTAGGTACTTCTAAATTCTGCTGTGTTAGATCCTCACCTACTGTTTCAAAGTCTTTTTCGAATTCTTCATTTATTTTATTATACTCCTAAAATGTTTATTACAATTTATAATAATTAAAAAAATACATACATATATATGACTAAAATCATATAAGTAATAACTTCATCAACTAAATCCTCATCTAAAATCTCTAAGAGATGATCAATTTCTAAAGGATCAACTTCAAGTTCATCATCTTCCTCACTAGACCCACTATCTAAGGGAGGATTTATAAGCGCTAACATCTTTTTACTTCTTGAAAACATTTTTGGTTAATAAAAATTTCTGAAATTAATAAATAAGTAATATTCATTATTCAACATTCAATAAAAAAAATACATAACTGTATTACTTATAATTATGCACTACATTGTAAGATATCTACATATATTATGATGTATTAGTTTATAAAATATAACTACTGAAATGTAGTTATGTATTTTTATTATTCCATTTATTACAAAAACACAATTACAAATATATAATATATATATAGTTATATTACTTTATCGTATGCATTCTATGGTAAAATGTGAATACAGATATACCGTACAAGGGTCGAATGCATTTTAATAAAATAACAAATATTATAGTTTCCGAACTTCTCCGGTAAACGGATTGTATTGCATCACGCGATCGTGAATGACCAGGCAGTAGGCGGCCGTGTTAGCGGGAAAATTATTGGATGCTTCTATTTCGAGGCGGAGATCGACGTTAGAAATTTTGGCATCGTCGGTCTGTCGCGAACAATCTATGCAGATAAATGGTCCCAACTCTTTATATTTTTCTCTCGACAGATACGGCTGCGCGGTATCCCGTTCGTAATAATGTTTTTGGAAATCGGCGTAATTTTGATAGAACATCGTAAACAGGTTTTTGTCGAAACTTTCGTTGAAATCTTCATACGGATATTCGATTGAATTGATATACGCTTTAACGTTTGTCAGCGAACACGTGTCGTAATCGCCGCTGTAACCGTCCGACACGCTTCCCGGCGTATTCGTGAGAAAAGCGATTATTAAACACCTAGGTTTTTCCACCTGCGAGCACGTTTTAACCATCCAAGAGTGTTTACTCGTTTGCGGCAGATTCGGATACTCGCAGAGCTCCCAATTTCTAAAAGCACAATTTATCATTTTTTTGCTGTCGATGATTTTCATCAGCTTCAACCGCTCCCGGTCGTCGACTTTGATCACTGGTACTTTCCACAACACTCGCGTTAGCTGAACTTTGACTTTTGCCACCAACGCCTTAACCGACTCGGTAGCCATGTCCCCGCCCACCACGCTGGTGTAATGTAGCGCGCTCGTGTCCGACATCGATCTATTCAATATTAGTTGTTGGCTGCAATTTATCAATATTCGCTTGTAGTCTTCGCAAAAACCAAAAACGTGTTTTAACGGAATACAACCACTGAACGAGTTGTCTTTCAAGAAACTAGCATTTTTGTTAGTGATATCCCAAGCAGCGTTTTGCAGGATATTCGCATCGGCGGGCGAATACGAACAATAACCCTTCATGGCACTAGTTATTCCCGGTTTTTTAACCCGCTGTACCTCGGTAGAGTTTATTTCATACTTCATTTCGTTAAATAAATTTGCTAAACTATTGTGCGCGATAGATATCTCAGTTAAGAGTTCGGCTGGCTTCGTTATTTTACCCTCTATATAGATAAAACTATCGCTCGGTAAAGTATGCGCATCGCGATTCTGAATAGATATACGTATTTCGTCACCGTTGTCGAGCGCGGACGATGAAAACGGTAAAAAAGAATGTAAAAACATTTCGCGTATCGGAGATTCGTTAACATACACCCCGCCCACATCCAAGAAGGATTTATCCATCGTTACCGCGCGATATTAACACGGAATAGATATTTACTTGTCGGTAATTAAGCGTAAAAATTTACGATTAACTAATGTCAGCTTTTTATTTTTTTTTAATATTATCGACTTTTTTTTACGACGACGTTCCGTGTGCTGTGGTGTACTGGTGTGCTCCTGCTGACCACCGTAGCTTTAATGCGGTTGTCGGCATTGTTGTTCACGTATTTATCGACGTTAAACTTCAAACCCATTTTTTATGAGGAGCCGAACGTTCACAGTTTCGCCACGAAAATCGATTAATTTACCGTTTTGATCGGTCAACGATACTCGCACGAAATCAATCGTATTTGTTTTCAATTTATACAGCACGCAATATTTTGGTATTTCGACTATTTTATAGCCGGGTGGGACGACCGGATAAAATTCGTGTATCGTGTGCGATTGCCGTCCGTTGTCGAATGAACCTAAAGCTAAGTTGCATTCGACTTTTATCGTGTTTACATTCATAATTTTCACAACACGATCCGATTCATGTCTACGACCGCGCGTTAAAACTCGCTTATCGAAGCCCAATAACGGAGCGATACTGTTCTCGACGTTCAAGTCGATATCGCTATTACAATGAACTGTACATTTCAACGTGCTATTGTCGGTCGATAAACTGAAAAAATTTACACCGACGTCCTTCAAAAGTCCGCGTATTTTAGTTTCCAGAGTAATTATTTCATAACATCCGGTCGGTATTTTAATCTTAGTCGCCCCCTGCAGCCCACCGTGTATAATATGTAGAGTATCGCATCCGGCTTCGACGTTAGGTATAGAATTATATGTCTGGATGCTTAAAAGTCCGATTACGGATTTATCGGCCAATTCTAGGGGCGGGAAAAAATTACATTCCAATTCGGAACTGTTACCGCTCAACGATACTGTTTGCGACGACATGCCGACGTGGTGAAAATTTAAATAATAAATGTATAAATATTTTAAATTCTATTATATTATTTAACTATATATTATTATGGATTCGCGATTAAAAATTGTAAACATAAATGTCCGCAATTAAAAGTATCGTATGCCTGCTTCCTTTCGTAGTTATATTCGATATCGCAGCCCTTAAAATATTTTTCCAACTCTAATGGCGGACGGAGATTACCGAAACTGTCGAAATACAAAACTGATTTTCCGGTTTTTTTATAACACACCCAATGCGTACCCTTATTTTTTTCAAAGTCTAGATTAACGACAGCAGCTTCTTCGCGTCTAGGTGCGACGGGCAACCTGTCTATGCAATATACGCCTCTGAAATGAGATATTTTCGCGCGTTTAGCGTATTCACTAATTTCGAAATCGTAAAGGGCACGATTGGGCAGAGTTAGTTTTTCGATTTCGACGATTTTTTATTAGATTTAATTTTTCGAGATTTATTATTTTGTTTATTAGATTTAATTTTTCGAGATTTATTATTTTGTTTTTTTCGCGTCGTCGATTTTTTTCGTTTGTTAATCCGCGATGTAATAGCGCTGGATTTCCGTGCTATAGTATACGAGCCCGCGCTTTTATACGGCCTTAGATACACGCCTTTGCCTAAATGCACGGATGTGCCGACGTCCGATCTAATACCGCGTATCGTTCTAACGATGTTAGCAACGCCGCCGGCCAGGGTGCCGAGCGCCGAGAGTCCCGCCAACACCGGGATTAAAGTTAAAGAGCCCCCCGTTTTCGGAACTCTGATGACGCGAGGCGGTTTATTTTTATTTTTCGATCGAGTCCCCGCAGACTTTACATGTTTTCGCGCGACTAGGACAGTCGATTTAATTAAACTGTTCATATTTGGTGTTCCCGAACACGATTTTAACGATTTTTTTAACGCTTTTTTACACACGCCGACAATACTAGAGAACCCACATCCAGCACCGATTTTGCGTTTAGCCTTCATACCCGTCGTTACAAACCACGCGGCGGCTTTTTCTTTAAAATCGGCGTCTTTCGCCCCCACTCTGCTCCAAGCACGTTCTTCCAATACACTGTCGGCCGCACCGCGATCGGACAAAGAATTACTTTTTTCGTAAGCTATGTCGTGTTCCCTGCACGCCGAGTCCAAACCGTTTATTCCCGGCTGGCCGAGAGCGAGTCTTTTTTTTAAATCGGTCCCCGGCCCGCAGTACTGATAACCGGGCAGATGTAATTCAAACGGTAGACTATTTATTACGGTGTTCAGTAGACCTGCACCGCTATTGGACTTGTACTTCGAACGCGGTAACATTATATGAGCACGTCGCTCGAACGTCACGCGTATTTATACAATGCGGTTTGTAGACCAAGTGATAAAGCTCAGAGTCGACAATATCGACCCGCTATCGTTATGTAATAACGGAGCTGCACCGCGCGCGCCGAGACACGGGCCGTTGTTTCCGAACACGATACGCGCGCTGATCGTAGGCCCGTCCGGGTGCGGTAAAACAAATCTTATTTTCACGCTTTTGGTTCACGAGAACGGGATTAAATTTGAAAATGTATATATTTATTCAAAAACGTTAGAACAAGCTTAATATGTAATGCTCGATAAAATTTTGAGCGGTGTTCCGGACGTTAAATTATATAAATTTAGCGAGAACGAAACTGTTATTCAGCCTGAAAAAGCTCTACCTAACTCAGTTTTCCTGTTTGACGATGTCATAATTTGCAATCAAGGAATCATACGTTCGTACTTCAGTAGATCTAGGCACAATCTTATAGATGTGTGTTATTTGGCACAATCGTATTCGCGCGTCCCGAAACAATTGATCCGCGACAACGCTAATTTTATAGTGCTTTTCAAACAAGACGAAATGAATTTAAAACACGTCTACGACGAGCATTGCTCTGGCGATATCAAGTACTCAGAGTTTAAAGATTTTTGCATGACGTGTTGGCGGGGTGGAAGATTTGAATTCGTCGTTATCAGTAGTGAAAACGCGCGCGATAACGGGCGTTATAGACACGGCTTTGACAAGTACGTCATTATATAAAAAGACGGAGCGCTCAAATTTTGCACATTATCTCGGGATCATGGATAAGGAGAACAACTCGACAGTATCATCGCCTACGATATTGACGGATATAATTCAAGCGAGGGCGAATATAAAACAAAAATATAACGCGTTAAAAACGGGTAGGTTTGAAACGGACGCGTTAATAAATAACACATTCGGCTCCATTATCGGACCTCTGAACGAGATACGGTCGTCGAATAACAAAAGGAAACCTTTCCAGACCGTATCGTCACCGCCCGCATCGTTACCGTCGCCATTGCCAGATACGGATTCTATTGTGAATAGTTCACCACCACCGCAACATACCTCGCCTACAACGTATGCGGATTTGAACGCACGTTTCGGTCCTTGGACAAAACCGGTATTGGACCGAATATACGGCCCGAGAAAATTATCTAACGACGCGTTCGATTTGGGCGGAAAAGAAATACAATTTTTCGATAACGCGATACGCATAGAAGGCGATATACGTACATACCCGGTGACGGCGGGACTTATCGATTTATTATTCCTTAAATCCCCCGAATCGGAGAAATATACACATGCGGATTTAAATGCGTATAAACAGATCTTAATTCAGACGTCGGCGCACAGGACGTCGAACGGCGAACGTATTCGTAAATCTAAAGGACCGAAATCTGGAATAATATCAAATTTGTTTTCGGGAAAAAATAATATTTTAACGGGTGCGGGTATTAATATACGATTACAAAAACACAATATCACTTATTGGAACGATCCTAACGAGTTGGTCGATAGACTGCGTTTATTGTATTCGTCTCTCGCTGCGGGCAACACGGCAGTTCGTAACGAGATAATATCGATTTGCGAAGAATTAGTCGAGGCTAAACTATTGAAAAAAATACCCAATGTCTAAGCGGGCGATTGCGACGGAACTTCACGCGTCGGCCAGACGGAGCTATCCGCGGCGTCGAGTCATTGTTTACGGTAAAAACGATTTATTCCAAGCAGATCTCGTAGACATGCAACAATATTCCGCCGTGAATAAATCGTTTAACTATATACTGTTCATTATCGATTGTTTTACTAAACGTTTATTTTACGCGGCCTTGAAGACCAAAAGGGGCGAGGAAGTCGCTGCGGCAGCTGGTAAAATTTTCGCACAGAACAGACCTAATCTACTGCACGTTGATAAGGGTCGTGAATTTTACAATAAAAATTTTGAAGCCCTAGTAAAAAAACACAATATTAAAATGTATAGTACTTTCAGCGTGCTCAAAGCATCGATAATAGAAAGGGTCAATCGCACGATTAAAGCTCGTATGTTTAGAGAATTCACTAGCAGAGGTTCGCACGTTTGGATCACGATTTTACCAGCTTTAGTAGACGGCTATAATAATTCAATGCATAGAACGATCGGTATGACGCCGATGCAGGCCGACGCCCACCCGTTGCGGGTAAAACTAAAATACGATGTTGAAAAAAAAACGGGGAAAATAAAATTTAGCGTCGGTGACAAAGTCCGCATTAGCGTGTACAAGGGTGTTTTCACCAAAGGATATTTACCCAATTGGTCTACGGAAATATTTACTATTATTAAAGTGAATAAGACTACGCCGCCAACATTTATCCTCGAAGATTATACGGGCAGTCCGATAGCTGGCGGTTTTTACGCCGAAGAAATACGTAGGACTATGTACCCCGACGACTATCTGGTTGAAAAAGTAATTCGCACAAAGGGTCGCCGTGTATTTGTTCGATGGTTAGGCTTTACGGACGAACATAATAGTTGGATAAATAAGGCCGATTTAAAAATATGAACACAGTTACCGCGGTACGATGGACGCGTTTGGAAATTCGCCGGCCAGCCGGACGAATAAAGTCATCGCGGATATGGAGGAAAAATTCGAAAAAGAGCTCGCCTTACACATCGATTTAATCGAGATAATCGACGGTAAAATGACTGTAGTCGGTGGAAATTTTACAAAAGAGCTATCTATACATAGTAATATAATTGACGCAAACGAGAAAAAAATCTCGACACTCGTACAGTCTCTCGATAAATATTTTCCGGAAAACGATAATAAAATTGAAACTCTAATCGAAACAGTAGAGATTGCTAATAATAACGTCATTGATTTGAAAACTAACTTGACGCACGCATACGAGAGGATAGTTATACTCGAGGATAAAGTCGATGGATATCAGTATTCATTGAAGACTACCGCTAGTAAGACGTTATGATATATATATATATTATAATATAGCAAGTGCAAAACGCGTGAATGATGTCGTCAGCTATTCTAGATATTCAGTGTGTGCTAGGACCGAACTCGAAATATTTGATAAAAGAAATGTCGGTAGTGGACTTGGAGGGACTTGCTAGTCAACACTGGATTTTTAAACACTCACGAACACCAAATACATCGAAAATCGAAGCTGCCAATATGTGGTTGTTTCGCAACTATCACCAACTGTCATCGGATTGCGGGGACGTGGAGTATTCTGAAATAGAAAAGATTTTAAAATCGTTACATTTCGAATGCATATACGTGAAAGGCGAGGAAAAACGGCAGATCATTCAAGACTTCATTCCCAATGTCGAAATCATCGAAATGGGCGCGGATTTGGACTGTCCGCGACTCGACCAACTACACGCGGGACCGGGCAAAAATTTACAACCGTGCTGTTTATACCATATGGATTTAGATAGTGCACAATGTACATATAATCGAGTTTTCGCATTGCTTAAATGGTTTAAAAATAATATGTAAAAATCAGTGGCGGCTCGTGGGTGCTGGTGATGGGGGTGAAACTTTAAATATAATACATTAATGCCCCTGCCCCCTAGTCATAGATATAACAAATTGTCAAATTAAGTATAATGAAAATAATATTATAATAATATATAATTATATCACGGACGACGCTACTAGTCGTCAAAAACGCGTATGCTACGTGCTCTGATGTCCTATACCCATAATATAATACATAAAGGGGGCGATACAGTGTAAATCTAAGTAATAGGATAGTAATCAACCATATATTATAAAACACGACTCGTAATAAGAATATTACAAAGTGGAAATACTTAGAAATATATAATGGGGAGTAGATACCTGCATACCTGAGAGGTAACTGGTTAGGCCTAAACGAAATATACGAAATGAAGAAAGTAATCAACCTTTAACATTTAAATACTTAAACTAAACAACCTTCGAAAATAGGAGTTCGACGAACTCCACGATACACTGTAAGCCTATAATCGAAATATGATTTTTAATCATATTTATAATTATTAAATATTAATCTCGAGTTCTGAGAATCTCGAGCGAGGCTGACCACCTGCATGTGGGCGGACGATTGCCGGACGTCACCATGCACGCGCATCCTGAAAGAGCGGATGGTCTTCGGACGTCATCATCGCACGCGCATCCTCTGAAATGCGTAATAGTGTGAGAAGCGAATGACCTGAATACGAATAGGCCAGAAGGGACATGAGTAGGAGATCAGGGGACACTGACTATATAAGGGGGCCCAGGAGAGGACTCCCGCAGACGTGATTTTCCAGAGCTAGAGCAAGCACCTTCACGTCACTTTACACCAGAAATCGTTCATTTGGACTTAGTTTAATTTTCAATTAGTTTAATTATTTGAACTTAGAATATTTTCGAGCAGTTTAATAAACACTTAGAAATATTTTGTCTATATTATTTCATCATAACCTATATCATTTTCGACAAGCTGTTGGCACGCTACACGTATATAAGACCGCAGTTCAAATGTACACGCATGTATATATTATTTTATTATTAAAGTGTTATAAATAATAAAAATGTTTAAAGATAATAATCGACAATAACAATAGCGATTAGCAACCGATAACAACGAGCGTATACGGTTAAGAGGCCGTTCTGGTAAAAGTGAAACGTATACAACGCTCAAGAGATGGCGTTGAATTTCATATCGCCGAGGCGGCGGTCACCCGTAACCACGCCCACTTTCCCCAAAGCGGGGCTACGCGCAATAGTCTCGGGAGCGGCACATTATTATTTCACAGACCACCGTATAGAACGTTTCGCGTCAATGCTATTTTATATTTATATCACTTGCGTAATTTGAAATTTGAATATGATAAGCGCGTGCTTACTTACGCGTTCACAAACTAATTTTATCATTGATTGAAGTTTCTGTTCCCTAAATATGTATGGAAATACTTAAACTATAAGAGCTATTTTACAACATAGTTCTTATTTAAAAAACCATCAGTAATAATTTAATTATACTAATAGTCTATAATTTATTGTCATCGATTACTATAACGTTATAAATAAAATGTAATTACAATTTAATTTATAGTTATAAATATAATAAATTTACATACAAATTAAACAAATCAATATATTAATCACTACATTAATTCATATAATATATATATTATATATACATTATTAACTTTGATGGTTTTAAACTATTTCATGCTACAAATTCGAATAATTATTGTTTTTTTTTTGACGCTGAAAGTTTTTTATTTCCAACACATCAAACTTTTGATTTTTAATGTACGAGTACCAAGTTTTGTTTATGAGACCGAAGTATTAAATTATTATGATATATGGGTATAGGTAACGCTAGAAAAAAGTCTTGCCAAAAAAATTGATAAAAAATGTATCCACAAGTATAGTTAATATAATTATTGCAACGAAGAATATCCCCATCATTAGCCCCGACATAACGTAAACCAACCCTATAATTTAAAAAATTTGTCTTCTAACATTTTTCCAAGTGTGTTTTTGTCTATCAAATATTTAAATTGAATACCTTGGTATTCTCTGATACTAAACCTATAAGAAAATAAATTTTATTTATAACTATATGACCCGGAAATTCATGTATTAAAAATTAGTTAAAAAAGCATGCACTTAAAATCGCCAAAACATGTAGATAATATGTCTTTGATAAATATAGATATCGAATCGAATTAAAAAAAAAATACCTTTTAAATAATACGATTTTATTTTCAATTCATGTTTATTAAAAATGTAATAGGTATAATAATATAAACATTTGACAATTTTATACTTTATTTTTACCTATAGTACCTACATTTAAAAAAGCGGGTAAGTGAGTATCGCTCTGCTGTACATTAGGGGGTGGGGTGGACCCCGGACTAGGGTAGGTTAAATTTGAATGCAATGATAGGTATCATTGTATACGAAAAACGATTCTGAACTGAGATGATTTGTCAGTCTAGGATAATATATTATATTTAAATATTGTCATATACTCATATATTCTATTTTGAAACAAATTCAAACATTTAAGTAAAAGTTTCAAGATCTTACATTTAGTAATATTTTAAAAATAACAAAAATCAAAAATTATTTAATTGTAAAACGTTATTTTACATGTGTATTTTTTATTTCAAATTAAAATTAAAACATTAAACATTCGTAAAATTTTTTAAATTGAATAATCCTCAAACTTTTTTATAATTATTCTAAGCTTAACTTAAGGACAGCATAGTATCAAATTTTCAATTCTTAGCTTTTGATAGTAAAATATTTATACATTTTTAACTACCAAATAGTGAAAAATATTCATGATTTTGACGAATTTTTGTCAATATTTGAACTTCAAATGCTAATAAAAAAAAAATGTGTCTATGTATTTTTATAATTTTTGAATGAGAGTTAGAACAAGTTATGTGGACCCTTCAATTAAATTTTCAAGAAATTTGTCCCAGCTAAATTTTTTTTTATTAACATTTATAAAAAAAAAATACTAAACAATTGATTATTTCAATTGTCTATAAATAGCTCAAAAAAAGTCAAAATACTTTGAAAATTTAACTGTGTATAGAAAACGATAATATAAACATTTGGTGAAAATTTCAAGTATTTACATCGATTAGTTTTTGAGTTATAGCAAAATCAAAAAATCGATTTGATTGAAAACTGGTTTTGCGTAAAAATTTCCGTTTTTCTGTCATTTTTTTTTTTTGTTTTTCTCGATTTTTTTAAAAACTGTTGGAAAATGTTTACTTTTCACCTCTATAATGCACCAAGGATATCCACTTTGCCATCGGAAACCACCCCCAAAGTTTGAAATTGAAGCATTATTTCGACCTGTTATGCTGTACACAGACACAAAAAAAAAAACACACTTCATTGTAAAATCAATACATTCATCACTCCGTTCAGAATCTAAAAACCTAACACAAGGTTATCCATAAATTTTTCTTCAAATAACTATAAAAAAAATTCCAGCGTCAATATAGAAAACATTTTATGAGCATACGCATGAAATTAAATTTTTTACAAAATCGCGTAAAATAACGATAGATCACAATTTAAATATGTTTAATAATATTATATATCCTACTAGTTTTGAAAACTGCAGTACCTATTTTATAATAAAAATAATAATATAAACATTTGGTGAAAATTTCAAGTATATGTATATAGTATATACCTACTATATATATACCTACTATTATTTTGTTTATTTACAAGTATTATTAATTTTAAAAAATTAGAATTACAAAATATTAAAATTGTTTGCGAAGAAAAACTTAAAAAAGAAGCTCATTGTGTCCCTGTGTAGACGGCCCTGTGTAGAGCTTAACTTCAAATACATTTTAAAAAAAAATGTGTCTAAGTATTTTTTAGATTCTGAACGGAGTGATGAATGTATTGATTTTACAATGATGTGTGTTTTTTGTGTCTGTGTACAGCATAACTAGTCGAAATAATGCTTCAATTTCAAACTTTGGGGGTGGTTTCCGATGGCAAAGTGGATATCCTTGGTGCATTATAGGGGTGAACAATTTCCAACAGTTTTCAAAAAAATCGAGAAAAACAAAAAAAAAAAATGATTTTTTTTAGTATTTTTTTTTAAAATGACGATAAAATTTTTTTGGCCGGCCAAAAAATCTTGAAAATTTAATACAAGGTTTCTTATAAGTTGTTCTTAAAGTGATAAAAAAAATCCGAAATCGTTAGTCACAATTTTTTTTTATAAGTGCTTAAAGTTAGAATTTATACGAAATATGTCAAAATTGCGAAAATTTGCAAGTAATTTTGTGGATGAAAAATCGTAAATTTTTTTTCTTTTAAAACTAAGTTTTGAAAATTTGGTACAAGATTCTCCATACATTTTTCTTCAAATATCTGTGAAAAAAACTCTACCGGATTCAGACAAAATTTTTTTACGACTTTACGAGTGTTTGAAATTTAAATTTTTACAAAACCGCGATAAATAACGATTTTTGATATTTGTTGTTATTCAAACAGTATAAGTCGTAAATACTTGAAAATTTTACCAGTTATTTAGATTGCCATTTTCTTTACGTGATTTGATTTTCAAAATATTTTGACTTTTTTTGAGCTATTTATAGACAACTGAAATTTTCAATTTTTTTTATTTTTTTTATTTTTGTAAATGTTGATAAAAAAAATTTAGCTGGGACAAATTACTTGAAAATTTAATTGATGGGACACATAACTTGTTCTAACTCTCATTCAAAAATTATAAAAATACATAGGCACAATTTTTTTTTATTAGCATTTGAAGTTCAAATATTGACAAAAATTCGTCAAAATCATGAATATTTTTCACTATTTGGTAGTTAAAAATGTATAAATATTTTTCTATCAAAAGCTAAGAATTGAAAATTTAAGACTATGCTGTCCATAAGTTAAGCTTAGAATAACTATAAAAAAGTTTGAGGATTGTTTGTACCTAACTACATTTTCATATGTGATACATATTATATTACTCTAAAAATTACCATAAGCCAATAAATTAAGTAAATGTGAATTACAATATGACATTTATTATTATTCTAAAAAAATGTACACAGCTTGTTTCTTTTTAAAAGTCCAGTGACTTCAGATTGGTATGGAGTTTTTTGGAGGAGATAGGTAATATTTAAATACAAATTTTTTGATAATTTTCAAAATTTTAGATCCTCAATATATTATAGAAAATATAAAAACAAAAAAAAAGCAAAAATTAAAAAATGAAAGTAATAAATGAAAAATAAATAAAACTGTTTCTAATATTTTTAAAAATTATATTATAACAATTATTAGTAATTACCACTATTATTATATTATGATATACATATAATATTCGTATATACCTATTATATCTAGCTTTATTATTTTAATATTATATATGATTTGACTATTTATTTTGTGCTCGAGTGCTCTCATTATCGTATCAAATGTACTTATGTCTTATAGGATAAAATTTTAGATCCTCAATATATTATTATATATAATATTATATTATTTTGTAGGTATCTAAGGTGTTTTTTTATTATATCGATTTAAATTTCATAATTTTTTTTTCATATGCGGTTCAGCGTTAATAAAGTTAACTAAATCATCAAATTCTCTTCAAGTTTAAAAAAATAATTATTCAAATCGTACTTTTATTAAACAAATTATAATAATTTTATGATGACGTGAGATATTTAATACGGCGTGCAGAATAATAATACACGAAATATAAAATTCGATATGGGTTAAATATTATTCGGTCACCAAAATTATAATTGTTATCGTATTGACAATAATTATTTATAAATTGCGATATGAAAACCAGTTTAGACCATGGTGCGGTACGGCTGCAGTCACGCGCGGGGTGGTGGTATGAACATTGTTCTCGAACGCTGCCGCTATACTTAGCAGAGCAGCACATGACGACTGTAAATTTATGATTTTTTAACCAAAAACATGTTTTCGTACTTCCCATTTTCCTCAGCTCTCGTTAGTCGTAGAAACATAATTTAAACACCAAAATAAACTTGAGAAGTTCCTCTAGAGGACTGCGTTCCACTTTTTTGATATCTTTTTTTTTCTATTTTATATGATTTTTTAAAAATTTTAAAAATTTTGAAAATTTCAAATGTAAATATCTCTGGTTTGAAAAAAAAATTCAAAAATCTGGAACGAGATCATCTAGAGGAACTTCTCAAGTTTATTTTGGTGTATAAATCATGTTTCTACGACTATCGAGAGCTGAGGAAAATGGGAAGTACGAAAGCATGTTTTTACGGTCGATTTTTCGCTACCAGAACGGCCTCTTAATTTTAAAAATAAACACTAATATTTTTCTGTATGGACGACGCTGCCGGTCGTCCAGATCCCGCAATAAGATCGCAGCTAAAACGTACCCGCACGCACACGACTGCGGTGCCATCGGTTATAATGTACGTATTCAGAATTACGACTGGACGACGCTGCCGGTCGTCCAAATCCCGCAATAAGATCGCAGCTTAAACGTACCCGCACGCACACGATTGCAGTGCTATCGGTTATAAATGTTATAATGTACGTATTCAGAATTACGTCTGGACGACGCTGCCGGTCGTCCATACACTGCTCGTGTGTGCATGCGTACCAGCGTACCCATATGCTCCTGGTATCTAAGGGAAACAAATTTAATGTTCGCATACGAGTATACGACAAAATATACTAGAAATTTAAGTTAGGTCTTAATAAAAAATTATTTTTTTAAAATTATAGAATTAAAAAAATAAATAAATTTTTTTCTTTTAATTAGGTAATTTTAGTAGGGGGTGCGATCGTCCCGTCGTCCAAGCCACGAGCCGCCACTGGTAAAAATAATGTGTTATATTATTTAATTTTTATAATATTTCTGAAATAAATGTATATTATATTATATAATCGTGTAAAGATTTTTATTACGCATATATCTGTGTGTGTATAACATGTATATACTCCGCACCTGGGATTGGCGGTTGGTCAGCATCTGCACACAAACGACCTCGCATTCCATAATACGATTTTTAAAGATAATTTTTAAACAATTTTTCGTTTTATTCTAACAATAACATTCCTCAACAAGTATTGAATCTGCACATGTTTAAGATTATATTCTTTAAATATTATTCCCCCTGCATCACGTTATACGGCAGGTGTTATTCAATTTCTCAACGGCAGGTGTTATTCAATTTCTCGTTTATTCTCAATTAATTTATATACACATAATATAATGCCTACGAATGTCGAGTTTTTCACACAATCGTATTCGTTAGCCACCCTACATGCGGGGTGTAAAATACCATCATCTGGCGGCGAAGGTCAACCCGCCAGTCGCGTGTGGTCGAAGCGGCGCATTCCGATTACAACGCGCAGGATCCGCCCGGAGATCGCCCTTTTTCACTGTAATTTACGCATTTGTGTACATCAATCGGTGTACCCGCTCAATATTGCGCACGCCGAACGGTGTAGGTGGGGGTGACCGTCGATGGCAATAATTTTGGACACTTGTCCGCTGTCCACTCAATATTGAATCAGTCATATTTTCTCTACAGCACTAAACAGACCTCTCCAGATATCATCGCTCGCCAGTTCAAAATATAAATATTACAACACCTCCGTACGAATAAAGTGAGTTTTATTTAATTATTATTATTATATGCTGACGTATTACACGGGATTAGTCTTGTTAAAGTCTAATGTCAGTGGAGAATTTTTATATCTTATATAAAATAATTAACAGAAGATATTTTTTTTAGTTCTGCATTCATCATCATTCAACCATATCAAGACGACTTCATCACGCGACTCTTCACACACGTCGTCTAATTAAAAAAGTGAGTTAATTCAATTAATTTAAATAATTTACTTTTTTTCTAACGTTTATTTTTTCTGTTCACAGTTAATTATGGATGTTTTAAATTCGCTCCAGCGGCAGACGAACGTGTTGAATTTATCTATCGGGGAGCTGACAAAGGACATCGAATACCGGGTACAATCGATGGATAATGTGGAGACGAAATTTGGAACGGCTGTGGCGTGCGTCTTACAAGATCCGACTGGCGGTGGGATAATCAATGTATTTCTCCCCAAGTCGGTGCAATTGCTAAATGATGAAATACAACGGTATAATCAACACGAGGCTGATCCGGTAAACCTCATTTTTCGGGGGATGAGTAAAAGAAGCTTTATAATTACATTCGTACCCGCTTAAGCTCGTTTTTCGTGTGATGTCTAATGTAACTATTATTTTTTTCTTCCAATGTAGCGTTGTTCTGCCTTCATCGCTACTCGACCAGGCCGTATCACTCCAGTGGAAAGATTGTGCATCATCTAAAATTTTGATGTGCGGTTTTAAAAAAGGTAGTATTTAAAAAATATGTATATATAATGACTTACTCGATATCTCGTTGTCGTGGGGAAATTCACGGGATAAAAGTCCTAGAATGCACGGAGAGTCCGTATCTGCAGGTGACACCCACGGAAAGTGTTGCCCGGCTTCAAATCCGAGCGAACTACGCTCATCTTGGTCCTTGCGTTCAACGACTCGCAACGTATAGTCCGCCGGATTGTAGATGGCGGGGAATAAATCCGGTGACTGTAAATAAAATAAAATAAAGTTTAATTTTAGGAAGAAAAAAAACATTAGTTGAATAACTTACCATGCATTGCACTGTTCGCGTCGTTACCGCCGCAAAATACCTGGGTGGACTGAAAAATGAATCTGACATATTTTTTTCTGATTAAGAACGTTCGTAATGTTTAAACTCTAACTCTCACTCGACTGACTGCGAGTGATACACGCGTATACGAACGATACACGATTTCATGAAATCTCCCACACAACAATTATCAATCAATACGATTGTATAAATATTTGAAATTGATTGCAGTTCAAATATTTAAAATAAAATATGTGTACATCATTGAATAAATATATATATATTTTAATTGTAATCGAAATATTTAATATTGATTAATAAACATTTAAATAAAAATATTTTTTTTTCAATCAACATTTTGGATTACATGAACTTTAAATTGTAATACATATTAAATATATTTTAATAATAATTTATTGAATGTTAGCGTATCATAATTTATTTAATATATAAATTTAAAATTAAATTTTTATTTTTTGTTCATTAATTCAAAAATATTTAACTTCTAGTAAAAATATATTTAAATAATTAATATTAAATATTAAAAAGGTTGGCAAGTGATAGGTATTCCACTCTGCATGTGTGACTATAGTCTATATTATACATACTATATTAGATATGCATCTAGTCATCTAGAGGTGTCATCAAGGGGGATCAATAGAGGCAATTGGTATCAGATTATTTGTTTTTTTTTTCGTTTGTTAAATATATACTCTCATAATTATCCCATAAATTGCCCCTCCCCCAATTAGGACCTCTGTTTCCGATGGTCGTCACTGTAATGGATGATATGATAAATTTGAATTAAATTATGATATAAAACCAACCATCGTATATGAATACAATGGAAAAAAAATCTGACCAAAGATGGAGTCTATCGACTATCAACCTATAATAATTTATAATAATATAGGTATTATTAAAGTAATTTAATTTACTATTTTAGACATTATTATATGTAAGTATATAACATGCATAGTACCTACCTAATAATACATATACATATTAAAAAATATATATTATATAGTAATATAGAAGATTGGATTAATTTTTGACAAAAAAATTGCATTTGAAAATGTCATTGTGTGTATAATAAGATACGAGTAGGTACTTGTGTAAAGTTTCAGTAGTACCTACCCGTACGAATTTTTAAATTACTACAAAATAAGCGGGTACTGGATACTTTATTATTTTTATAATTTTATTTGAATAAATTATTGCTATAATGCTATGTATATACTTATTATAATAGTATATTATGGTAATATAATCAGGTAAATGGTTGCTGTAATTATATACACTATACATTATTTCTTGTATATAGGTAAATATATTATATAATAAATAATAATAATATAATAATTAATATGTATAAATGTATTTTATTATTTATTATGTTTATAATATGTTATTATATTATATACTTCTGCCTCGAAGAATGTGTTATTGGTCCACACGTCTGAACTGAGTATGTGTGTAAACTAGCGTACAGTTGTAGAGTTTACTTTCGCTATAATATATACTCAATCGGGGACAAATATTTTATTATAAAAATATTAGGAACGACTAACATTTTTTTAAAAGTTTAACAGGTTTAATCATAATTCATAACAGAAGATTGATCATTCAAGTAAAAAATATGTGTATCAATATTAATTATCATTAATTGTAAAAGTGGGTGAATAGGAAATTTTGAAGTTTGCTCCTTGAGTTTTAACAACTCAAACGTCTCAAACAACCACTGCAGGTGTAGACTAGACTAGGTAGATTATGCATAGTTAACTAAAGCAGTAAATACGTAAATATGTAATTAATAATAATTATCGTAATATTCGTATTACGTACGTATCCTATATCTTATAAGTTAAAAAATAATTATGAATAAAATTGTATTGAGTCTTACGCGACCCATACACGATACAATTAATCATACGACATATTGTACAACTTTGTTTGATAGTTTGATACGATCTCACAAACGATTATCGTAACGTGTATGGTATATTGTATTGTTGTATTATGTGTAGTACACTAGTACGACGATATGAAGATTGAACTTGTATAAAATGTATCGTACGATTTGTACGACAAGTCGCCATACGACAAATCGTAACATGCGTGTACCTTTAAACAATAATTAATGTAGGTTTTAACGATTGTTAACGATGAATTGTAAAACTTGTAATACGATAAGTTGTATGAATGTGTGTTGGATATTGCGTAGTGCGTACCTACTGCAGTCTGCAAGTTGATACGACTAGTATACACAGCCGGTATACAATCTGTTGTACAAAATAAAAATCGTACATTAATATACTTATTGCCTTGATTTTAACGTTTTCGTTATATTGACTATTATTATAATAATTAATAATACATCACGCAATTTGCCGTTACCGCACCGCCAATTCCGCTCATCCATAATGTGCTCAGTTCTCCGTCTAATATTAAAAACAAATCGGGTAAAACCACCGTCCACCGGGCACCGATAAATATTATAACTGTTATGTGTGTGTAAAACGAATTCTATGTTTAGACATGGAAGTCGATATGATATCAATGAGTGAAGTACGGGCCGCGGGGCGCGCGTTGCTGTAACGGTCTGGTGTAGTGGTGTCTACTGTCTACGATTAGTTTAGATTTGATTTGATTATTATTTATTTCATTTTGTGTTTTTGTCATGAACAGTGAACACAGACATACTGTTAAGTTTCAGCTCGGTGTTTATAATATATTAACCATTATCCATCATTCATTTGCGGTTAGGTTAACACATATCCTCGTAGTTTTTTTTGCATTGTCAATTGTGTATTGTGTAACCTACACTAGGTAAGTATAATTTTATTAGTAATACATAATATAGGTATATTGTATAATAAAATTTAATAAATTATTAAAGAATAACTTCCTAATAGTTATAATTTGAAATTATTATTCTATTTAAATTTATTTTACTATTTTACGCTTCATAACATTTGTTATGAGACAACATGTGAGTTTAGCCTATATCGTATGATAGTATAGACTATAGGTATATGTCCAAGCATTAACTATAGGTATTATTATTTTGTTAAGACTAGGGCTTTAATTGATTAATTCAATACCGTTCAATCCAAGCTAACAATATTTGATATTCATATTACCTATATGATTACTATAAACTTTTGTATTTTTTGAACATCAATATTCATTATCATTTATCCTACTGATTAATTAGGCGTACCAGCCTTAAATAAATGTACTAATTGTTGGTAAAAAGTACAATAATTATCTATTGTTACTTTTGAACGATATTGAGTGTATTATTTACAGCTCCCGTCTGGAAACAAAAAATATTATATAATATTATTATAAATACTAAGTATAACACTATGAGAAGCTATTATATTATATAATATTTTTATATTTTTTGTCTCTGTAAACCGGTAATGTGATTATATAGTTTTATGAATCTTCTGTTTTTATTCTATTTTTATAAAGCTTGACTTGAAACACATTTTTGTTTTAATATAAAATAATTTGTTTTTGTTTAAATATTGTTTTAGTGTTTTCTTACTGTGAAAAATAATTTTGCTGCAGACTAGATATACCTAATTAGTAATTACCTACTATCTTAATTTTTATTAAGCTTTTGTCAGTAGTTGAACAAGTATCATGTCACTCAATAAAAATACTGTTAGTAGGTCTACTAAGCGTAGAAGGTTTTTGGAAGATTTAGAAATGGTAGATTATTTGTATGACAATGATAGAAATGTAGAATGTGAATTACAACCAAGTACATCATATAATTCTAATTTAGCAAATGAAAATATAAATTTATCAGTTTCAAATTCCAACAAACCATTCACTGACATAAATTTGCCATGTAACCCAATCTTATGTGATGAGTTTTCAATTGACTCTATACATTTTGCTAATAATGAATTTAAAAATATGTTGTTTTCTTCAGATTCAGATTCAGATTCAGATTCTGATATTTCCATTAATAACCACCTTAAAATTAGTGGCACGTTTGATGTATTTGAGAACAATGATTGTATTTTAAAACCATTAGCAAAATGGGCAGTGGCTAACAATATTACACTTACATCTTTTTCTTCATTACTGAAAGTATTAAAAAGTCACAAATGTTTTAAAGATATCCCAGTTGATGCTAGAACTGTATTAAAAACTAATAAAACTAAGCCAGTTAATGATATTCAAATTGTGGCACCGGGTTTGTATTATCATTTTGGGGTTGCTAATGGCTTAAATACTTTTGGTGATATGCTAGTAAATTTTGATGATATAATCAAAATTGTAATAGGAATTGATGGATTACCTCTTACAAAAAGTTCCTCTAGTACATTTTGGCCAATTTTAGGATATGCTCGTGACCCTATTACTCCCTATAGTCAACATATATTTATTATAGGATTGTACTGGGGAAGAGAAAAACCTAAAGCTTCTAATGATTATTTAAAATATTTGGTTCATGAACTAAAAGATTTATATACAAATGGCATGCAAACAAAATTTGGTAAAAAAATTGTAATAGTTGATGCTTTTTGTTGTGACTGCCCGGCTAAGAGTTTTATTTTATCTGTAAAAGGGCATGCTGGATATTCATCTTGTTTAAGGTGTAAAATTGAAGGAGAACGTATAAACAATACAACGTGTTTTTTGGGAACCAACTTTTCTAAAAGAACTCATTTAGATTTCTTAAATCGTGTAGATGAAGATCATCATATCACCTCAACTATTTCTATACTTACTGAAATACCAGGTATAAATATAGTTGAAGATTTCACTCTTGACTATATGCATTTGGTATGTTTGGGGGTTATGAAAAAAATGTTATTACTTTGGTTAGGTGTATTAAAACATGCTCCTGTCAATGTTCGTATTCCAAATCGAAGTGTTAACAGTATTTCAAATAATTTATTGTTATTGAACACGTTTATACCTTGTGATTTTTCAAGAAAATGTAGAGGGTTAAATGAAATTTGCAGGTTTAAAGCAACAGAGTATAGGTTATTCTTATTATACACAGGACCTGTTGTCTTAAAAGGTACTTTAAATGACGATTGTTATTTTCACTTTTTGTGTTTACACATCAGTTTTAGAGTTCTCTTATGTCCTGGTAGTTCTGAAAAGCTAGTGAATTTCAGTGAAAAATTAATTACATTTTTTGTTAAAAACTTTAGTGAAATATATGGCCCTCAGTTTGTTTCTCATAATATACATGGATTATTGCACATAGTTGACGATTACAGAAAATTTAAATCGCTTGAAGAGTGTTCATGTTTTCCTTTCGAGAATTATATGAAGGTTTTAAAAAAAATGGTTCGGAAGCATGAAAAACCACTCGAACAAGTTATTAAACGCTACCAAGAATCTTTATTATTTAACCAACCATTACTTTTAAAATCTCATAAAAAAATAAATTATAAAAAACCTCACAGTAATGGACCTTTAGAATTTGAACACTTAACTGTTCCAAATTTCCAAATAGTTATAAAAAATAATATTAAAATAAATATTAAATCTGCATCTGACAGCTATATAGGTTTCACAGATGAAACCGGTCTTAACATTTTTAAGGTTTTTAATATATGTCGAGATTCTACCACAGAAAAATATGTATTTTTGGCTAAGCATTTTGAAACTATTGAAAATTTTTTTGATAAACCCATCAGTAGTCTTAAATTGGGTATTGCTGTCATAAAAAAATTATCAGAATTTTATTCCACTATAGACATAGAGAAAACTGAATTTGTAAAATATATGATATTGTCTAGTAATAGTAATGTAAATATTGCATACCCCATTTTGCATACATTTATTATTTGAAATAATTAAGGATAGTTTTAATTATTTTACTAATTTTATTAATATAAAATGTAATGTATGTTTTCTTAGGATTATTAAGTTTTTTATAATTAATGTTGATTGTATTCTATAATTGTAGTTGTATTTAATAGTTTATATTATTTTTGTATACCTTTAGTGTAAATAAAGATGTCTCATTATTTGGTTGTTGAGTTTTTTGAAGATAATTCAATAGAAGCTGTTCCGGCTAGTTGGTTTAAAAAAAAAGAAGGCACATGCGCATGGCCAACCACCAAAAATCCTACTATAATAAGAAAATCTGTTGAACTCAAAAGTATTCCTAATGATATTGAATACAGTTACCATGCAGCTAAAGTGTTGAAAATATCTGGTAAAAAAATATAGGTTATTTCTGTAATATAATTTAGTTAATCTACTTGTATATATTATTATGTATTGTATACTTTCTTAATTATATGATTAGTTCTTTTTTAGATTTATTATTGTAGCTAGATATTGTTAGTATAAACTATATGCATGTATATTACAGATTCATTATTTAAAGCAAGAAAAATGGTGAAAAAAGGATTAAATAACATTGATATATCATCTACTGATGACGATATTTTATTAAAACCTAAACAAAGAACAGCTAAAACTGTATCAAATTTGCAGTTTTCTTCCTCATGTCCAACATTTTCAGGTGTTAAATCTAACAAAAATATAAAAATGTTATATAATCAAATTTTCATACTATTCATAACTATTAATATCTAATTTAGCGTCTGAAGATGATAACTGCAGCAGTGATGAAAATATTACAGACAAGAAAAATAAAGGTACTAGGACATTAATAAATGGATGGTCGCCATCTCCAAAAAAAGTTAAACGTATGTTACATTCTTTTTATTAGCTAATAAAATTATATCTTACAATATTTTCATAGTTAATATTCTGTTTAATTACTTATATTATTGATTTTTCTTATATTTAGTTTATGAAGGGCTGAAAAATCCATCAACTAATAGCCTTACAACAGATATAACAAATTATAACAAAAATTATGCTTCAAAAACATCAACATCAACAATTGTGAAGAAATTATCTTTTAATGATGATAATAATACATCTCTAAATGGCACCTTGAAATACAAAGATATGGGTAAATGTTTTAAAATAATAATTGTATTTATATAATTTATTACTATGTGTGATTTAAATGGTAGGTATAACTGTATAAGTAAATCAAATAATTTTTTATTGGTTATATAATTTTTTTTTATTGAATACCACCATCTATAGGTAGGTATGGTAAAACATTAATAGTATCTAGCTAATTGTATACATTTCTTTTTTTATAGTTGATCAAACCAACCTTACTTGTGACTTTATTGATATAAACTCTGTAGATAATTACGTTATTGAAACTCCCGGGAATCTGAAATATGATGTTATTAAATCAACTGATCTTGCAGAACTCAGTAATTATTGCATTAAATTTTATTTTACCTTTATAAACAATCAAAAAACTTAATATTTCTCATTTATTTATAGATAAAGAAAACTCAGATGTTATTGTGATAGCTGGGACACCTCAATATGCCATCAATCATCCATTACCATCAACTAAAACTCCAGAAACTGTTAATTTTGTATCAACTCCAAAAGGTTAGTGTGTTAATAAATTAATATAAATTGTAAAATATTCATTTCAATATTACATTGTTACTTAACTCGTTGACTGTACACATAATTTACTTAAAGAATATTTAAATATTGTGGACTCCAGTTTTGCAGATATATGTAATCATTGTGTCAAATACAGAATGTTTGTATAAACTAAAAAATTATAAATAAATAATATTTTTTTATGTTCAGGTACTACAGAATTTGAAAAAGAAGTGCTTCATAGGCTAACGTTCTTAAAATTTGAATTAAAACGAGCTGTTAATAATCAAAGGGAAATGGTCCAACGATTGGAAATCATAGAAGGTAGACTTGAAAATATTCCATCACATGACATATCCACTTCTAACAACAATAATGATGGTCAATCGTCTTTAATTGATAAAGATTTCAATATTCCTCTTGATAATATAATTGATCTTGAAATATTTGAAGACAAAATTTCTGACAATAAAGAATTTCGTACTAAATTGGTAATTATATATATTAAATAACAATTGTTGAGTATTGTAGTTTTATATATTAAATAATGTTTTTTGTAAAGAAAACAGTAGTGTTTATTTTATTTTTAAGTATTCTAATTTTTTAGGTAAATGAACTTTCATACATTGGCGGTAAACATGTTAAAGCAATGGTCAAACGGGTGATGGGAAAATTGTTTAAAGATGAACTATTAAAAGATTTCTCATACACCGGTAAGAAAGGCAAAAAAAAATTTTGTTGTCTGGGTTGCTGTTCTGTGATTTTTGGTAAGTACCTATTATATTATAAATATTATAATTTTTACCATTATTATTAATATATATAATGGAAATAGATTTTTTTTACATATATTTAGAAAATTCTTAGTTTAGATATTTTTCAATAATATATTTATATACCTATAAAAATTATAATCAAAAATAATGAACTAAAATATATTATTTTGTTAACTTTTATAGAGAATATTATGGTTAACGTTTGTTGTCATGTTTTTAAACTAATTTTGGTTTATATTGATAAAATATAATACACCCATATATCATAAATATATTTTTGTTATCCACAATTATATATTATTATAATATATTTGTAAATATTTTCTAGATGCTGTCAAAAAGCAAAATAAATTTAAACATTCATCTCAAAATGAAATGGAAGATATCATAAAATATGTCCTTGCTCAAGCCCCGTTTAATTTAAAAAGAATTTCGGACAAGAATTTCTCTATTTAATTATGTATAATATATTATGTCTGTATAGTTTTTTTGTATTATTATTATATATTTTTTTTAAATTTATAATATAAAACAGTCCATCATATAATTTTCATAAGCAGTGATAATTACTTAAAGTTTTTTTGTATTATTTTATTTTATAATTATGAGTATTATTATTAATATTATTTTTGATTACTTTGTCATAATAATTAATATTATGTACATATTTATCAACAATTTTTTTTTTTTTTAAATAAATAGTTGTACACACTTTATAAAAATATATAATATGTTACGTCTCCAATTTATTTTATCTAATCTTTGCCTGTTATACATTTATTACTTATATATTACACACATATGTGTAAAGAATAATATACAAACTAATAAATAATTTTAGGTACAAATATTATATTTTACAAGTGGAAAAAATAGTCCATTATAAAACAAAAATAAACAATAGTCAACTATAATATTCAAGAAATATTTTTTCTATTTGATTTAGTTAGAAAAAATAATATATAATAAATATTAAATACAATATAATTATTGTTGATTATAAATTAACCACTATTAATTATATAATTTTCAATATTTAATGAACATAAGTCGTTAATAAAAATTAAATATTTGTTTAGAAATATTTATCGTAAAACTCCAAATGGTTCAAATGTAGTTTATTAAACATTGATAAAATATTTAAAAATGAAAAATCAATAACAATTAAATATTTATTAATCACCAACATTTTTTTAAATATATTTATTGTACTTAAAATAAATATATGTATGCTGTGTGGGCTTATACCGATTTCTTATCATGATGCTTTTTAAATAATATTAAAACTGGGTGAGTAATGTCTAACCAGCTGTGCGTATATTTTTTAAGGGGTTATGTATAGTCTATTCGGAATGAGATCGTTACTCGACGGACAACTTGTGCGCATGGGCGTGGTGAAACAGACCTGCAGATAGTTGATTCGGTAGGGTGGTCAAACAGGTGTTGTCTGACCACCGCTCGACGAAAACTGGTTGCCGCCGAGGTACGATCTCATTTTGAATAGCGTATATATATATATATATATAAACACCGCGGTTGTCATAATAACTATGATACATAGGAATACTAAATACTAAAATGGAAATAATAATAATAATAATTTAAATAAACGATATTATACATATAAAAAAAAAAACGGTGCTAATATATTTTAACATCTTACATATACAATACATTTTTATACATTTAAATACACAATGGGGGTAAATATATACAATTTCACGATTATACTAGGTTATATTTTAACAGGTTAATATATAATAAATATGTGATAATTTAACAATAATAATAATAATAATTTATTAATTCGCGAGATAATGGCCGTGCGCCAGAGTCGCGATATTATCCGGTAACACGATTCGCTTATCGTCGGCCTTGTTTAAGACGAGCTTCATAGTCCTAATAGTCCTCACTTCGTGTTTAAACGATCGTATAGAGACATTTTCTCTATACGGCGTGAAAGGCATGTTGCTATAGCAAAGCGATGTGTAATGATAGCCACTCTTCACAGCTAGCTAATACAAAAAGAGTGTCATCATCATGTCCCTCAATATAATATATTATATTATAACATTATATAATACGGTCACACAGATGTTTATATTATAATAAACATCTGTGGTCTGTTATAGTTATGTCCTTACTCCTTTTCTTTACAAGAACCGTTAGAATCGGTACTCGGACGATACCCTTCGACCACCGGCCAGATTCACAGAGACTCACTCTCCCCGCGTTCGCCCTTGATGGCAGTCATACGTTCATTGTAATATTTTACGTTTTAAATAATAAATATACTTTTTAAGTATTAAAAATACATAAGTTGTGTTGTTAATTAAAAATAAATCTAAACTAAATTCAACATCAAGTCCATTTCTTCTTCCTTCGTCCATCTAATATTCAACGGATATTCAATCAAGTCAGGGTAAGTTAATTTACCATATAATTAAATCCTTATATGTATATGTATCGACGGACGTGGATATACATACATATAGGAAGGTAGTAATTTGGAGTGTGTGATTGTGTGCGGAATATATGCAAATAACGAATCGTAATTAATAAAGAAAAGGTAAATATATATATTGCGCGCACAGTCCATTTTTATATTACTACAAGTGGCGCCCAAACTCGTGGCTCGTAACACGAAATAAAAAGTTTTTAAATAAAAAAAAATAATTAAAACAAAAATAAAATAAATTATAATAATAAATAATATTAATAAATTTATAAAATAACTAATGAACGACGAAATCCCCGACTCGGAAAAATCTAATGACAATTTAAATACACTTATACTCTCTTCAAAAGAAATCAATAAACTACTAAAACCTCAATTAATAACTGAACTCACCAAACGTAACCTAATCAGCACGGGTACAGTTCCTGAATAAAAAAATAGACTAACACAATACCTTAACGGGGACACAACACCAAGCGATTTTATCAATAATTTTAACACAAACAAAATGGACAGCACAAAAAGACCATATTATAAACCCAACACATTTTCCGGTTTAATCTCTGAAAATATTGATACATTTATTAAAAATTATAATAGGGCAGCTAGCATAAACGGGTGGTCTGATGAAGAAAAAATAAAATTTTTACCTTTATATTTAGAAGGTCCCGCTTTAATATTCTATGATAATAATGAATCAAATTTAATTAACGATACAAAATGGACCGATTTAGAAAATAAACTAAAAAGTGAATTTAAACCCACAGCTCAGCTAGATATGTTAAAATTACTACTTCAAAAACGAAAACAGCTAGACGACGAACAAACAATAAACTACGTTAACGAAGTAGAATCCTTATGTAAAAGAATAAATCCCTTGATGCTTGAAACAGAACTAATACACACAATTATGAAGGGATTAAAACCAAATATTATTAGAAATATAGGCCTTATGGATAACAACACTCTCAAGCAACTGAAAAACAATATAAGAAAATATGACTTAATTGAATTTATGGTAACGGGAGAAATAACTCAATCTAAAACGGACATACAAAACGCAATTATACATGACCAAATAAATAAAATAACTGAAAAATTCAACGAGCAATTAAAAATTTCTAATGAAAATAATGAGAAATTAAATAAAAAAATTGAAACTTTGTTAGAAAATGAAAAATCAAACATGAACAAAAATAATAATTTTTTCAAATCTTCAAATTTAATAAGACGAAATAATCATTCTAATCAAAATTATGTTAATAATAAAAGACAAAAATGTGAAATTTGTTCACTTAACAATCACACCACAGAGACATGCTTTCGAAATAAAAATAATATTCAACTACAACAATGTAAAATATGCCTCAAAAATAACCATAAAACAGAAAACTGTTATTTCAATAATAAACCTACAATAACATGCCAAATTTGCGACAAAGTAGGACACTCAGCAAAAACATGTCGATCTATTAATCAAAATTCAAAAAACTAATTTCTAGGTTAAACTTTACTGATAGATGTTCACCTTCATCTTCAGATTTGCCAAAATATAACTACAAAATAAATAATATAACCGAACCACTATATATCAAAGCTACATTAAATAATATTACAATTCCAGTAACAATAGATACAGGAGCAAATATATGTTGTATTAGACATACATTGATGCCCCCAAATAGTGAATTAAAAAAAGAACCTATAATATTAACAGGAGCAAACAATAAACCTTTAACTCTGTTCGGGTCAATCGTAATAAAAATAAAAATTAACTCTCATGAATTTGAAATCAAAGCATATGTCATAAAAAATTTATCTTGTCATATAATAATTGGGAATAAATTCTTATACCAACATAATGCCAAAATAGACTTCTTAAACAATACACTAACATTAGATAAGGGCTATGATAGAAACAAAACAGATAATGATGTTATAGTAATAAAAACATATAACATTTATAATAATAATAATATAAATAATATTAAAGAAGAGGTACAAAATATTTTTCAAACAAGCCCTGAATATTCGATAGCTCACTGCATTTCGGCAGACTTAAAAATGAGCAAAGGCCTAGCGGCACAAATAAAAAATAAATTCGGAGACGCCTCGGCCCAATTAGATAAATTAAAACCAATGGTAGGTGAGGCCATTCCAATAAACATAGGGAATAGAACAATTTATTACCTTATTACAAAACAAAATTATTTTCTAAAGCCTACATATGAAAATATAAAAACCGCATTACAAAATTTAAAAAAAACCATGAACAAATTACATGATTATAAAATCGCTATTCCCACCATAGCAGCTGGACTAGACAAACGAAATTGGTCCATGATAAAACAATTAATTTACAATGAATTCCAAAATTGTGACACAGAATTACTAATCTGCCACAAAACCAAAAATCACATAACAAATAGTTGGAAAACAAAAGAACACGAAAAGGTTATTAATTTAATACACGATCATTACCATTATAATAAAATAATTAAAAATATTAACAACATTAACGATAATTTTAATAATAAAACAAAATTGTGTTCTGGCAAATTTAACATTAACGAAAACGTTAATAATGAGACCGATGACACTAATAATATAGAATCAATTTACAATTTTAATTCAAACCAAAATGTCAACGATAGTAACGAAATCAATTCAATTTTTAACAATTATAAACCCGGTGAGAATGTCCCTGGAGATGGAAACTGTGGTCTCTATGCGTTATGTAACGCATTGAATGATAATAAACAAGACAAAATAACTTCCATATATCAACTGTTAGAACTATTACAATTATCTGACCTCCCAGGACACTGGTGGTCCGACAATGAATTGGCCTCCATTGCCAACCATTATAATCATGACACTTACATTTTCGATGAGACTTCAAAAACAGCCGTTATCCACCGTAATAAAAATTATAAAAGACCCCCGATTGTTCTGTACAATACAAATAAAAACACGCACTGGATCCCAGGCACTAAATCCATAAATCCTTCACTCAAATTACCACACAATTATATTGAAATAAACGACTTTACACCCTTACAACAAATAATCACAGATATAAAAGATAAATACCAAAATATAAAGAAACCTATCGTAAATAACGAACTCAAAGAAAATATACACGTAACTAATGTAGACCATATTATTACAAATGATTCCGACAAAGAAATTATATACGATAATGAAGGCACCCCGATTAAAATATCCCATGAACTAAATCCTTTACAATACGGACAAGTTTTATCGTTATTAAAAAAATATATACATTTATTTACTTCAGACGCATCTAACATAAAACCAGCTAATATAAAGCCATGCGAAATAAAAATGAAACAAAATTATAAAGACCCAAAATTCCATGCTCCTCATAGAGTATCTCCACAACAAAGAGATGAACTCAAAATACAATTAGATAAATTAAATAAAGCAAATATTATTCGTCCGATAATATCAAAATTTGCAGCACCTGCATTCTTAGTAAAAAAAAAAGAAAAAGGTTCATACAGATTAGTGGTTTCATACAAAGAATTAAATGAAAGAGTTGAAACAGACCAATACCCTTTACCTAGGACCAATGACTTACTAAGAGCTTTAGAGGGTGCAAAGTATTTTTCTTCTTTTGACCTCAATAGTGGTTTTTTTCAGTTACCAATAAAAGAAACAGACCAATATAAATTGGCATTTACATCAGTTCATGGCTTAATGACATTCACTAGGTTGCCTCAAGGATTTAAAAATAGCAGTGCCATATTTCAAAGAGTATTAAATGAAGCATTTTCTGCATTACTATACAAATCTATAATCATCTATATAGACGATCTAGCATCTTACGGAAGCAATTTCGATGAGGCATTAATAAACTTAGATAAAGCTCTAAAAATCATTGATTCAATGAATTTTTCCCTAAAAACATCAAAATGCCACTTCTTTAATAAAAAAATAGAATTATTAGGCCATGTAATTTCACAAGAAGGCATTAAACCATTAAACACCAATATTAAAGCCATAACTGAATTTAAACAACCTAAAACTCAAAAAGATGTCAGATCATTTTTAGGTATGTGTTCATATTATAGAAAACATATCAAAGACTTTGCAAAAATAGCCCACCCCCTCACAGAACTAACAAAAGGCGACAATAAAATTAATTGGCTAGAAATTCATGAGAAATCTTATAATACATTAAAAAAACACTTAACATCACAACCATTACTTAAACATTTTGATTATAGTAAAAAAGTATTCTTAACAACCGATGCATCACTGACAGGATTAGGAGCATATCTTGAACAACCAGATGACAACAACATTTTACATCCAATTGGATACGCTTCAAGAAAACTATTAAACAGTGAAAAAACTTATTCATCAACAACTTTAGAACTATTAGGACTATGTTTCGGCATCACTTATTTCCGGGAGTATTTATGGGGAAGACACTTTATTGTATTCTGTGATAATATCAGTTTACAATATTATGAAAATTTAAAAACACCATCGGCTAGAATAGCTCGATTAACTCTAAAATTACTAGATTTCAATTTTAATATTTTATACAAAAAAGGAAAAGAAAATAAAGTAGCTGATGCTTTATCGAGGAATCCTATTAATAAAATTGACATTAAAAATGATAATGATAATTTGACTGTTGACTTAACTGATATAAAAAACCAACAGAGTAATGATCAATTTTGCTCACAAATCATACAAGCAATTAATAATAATCATGTCGATCAAATACCAATTAATATTCAAAGAAAATCTAGACAGTTCATAATCTTAAACGATATATTACATTATAAACATTACAAATCACCAAACAATGTAAATTATCCGCTAGTAGTCCCACAATCATTAACAAAAAAAATTTTAAAATCTTATCATGAATCACCTATTGGTGGACATACAGGGATAACACGAACCCTTAATAAAATACAAAACAAATATTATTGGCCCAACTTGACTAAAGACACAAATCAATATATTAAGTCATGCCATAATTGCCAAATAAATAAAAAAATGAATGGAAAACCTGTTGGTCAACTACAACCAATACCCCTTTCAAACAGACCCTTAGATAGACTAACATTTGACTATTTAGGACCATTGATATCCAGTAACAACAAAAAATATGTTTTAGTAGCAGCGTGTAATAACACAAAATTTATATTCACTAAAGCTGTAGAATCAGCAACGGCTCAATCAACTATTAATTTTATTATTCAAATAATATCACAATGGGGTTGTTTCCGCCAATTTTCATCTGATAGAGGCACACATTTTAAAAACCAAATGGTAAGCGAAGTTTGTGAAAATTTAGGAATAAAACAAATACTATCAACCAGTTATTCCCCACAAACACAAGGATTTGTCGAAAAAATAAATGATGTATTATGCAATTCTATTAAAAACTATATTGATGAAAATAATCAATCGAGATGGTCTTATTATTTACCATATGTTACATTGAGTTACAATGCCACCCCACAAACTAGTACTAAACATAGTCCTTTCTATCTCATGCATGGTTTTGAACCGTATTTTCCAATTGATAACAAAATAATTCCAACCAATATTCCTTATGACATAAAAAAATCACTAACAGAACTAAACAGATTAAGAGACAAAATTCCAACTTTAATAAAAACTGCACAAGACTCACAAAAAAAATATCACGATCAAAAGCATCGTCTACTTACATTCAAACCAGGAGATTCGATATTAATCAAATTTCCATTCAATACAATAGGAAAATCTCCAAAACTTGCCTCTAAATATAAAGGGCCATTTAAAATAATCGAAAAAATAAATGATTTAAATTATAAAGTCCAATTAACATTAAACAATAAAGTAACTGATGACATAATTCATGTCAGAAGAATGAAACCATACATTCAAAGATAAAAAAAAAAATATATATATAAAACAAAATAAAACATTTATAATAATAATAACTGTTATTATTATAAATAAATAAATTAAGTAGAAATTATATAATAAGTATATGTAAAATAAGTAAAAAAAAAAAACATTATTATAAAATAAATAAATAGATCACAAAAAAAAAAAAAAAATACAAAAACAATATTAATACAAACAGATAATATACTATGCAAGATTGCATACATAATGTTGTAAACATAATTAATAAATATAAATCAATAAAATAATACAATTGAGAATTGAAACAAAAATAAAATGTATATACTTATAAAAGATAAAGAATTAATAAATAAATTAGAAACAAGAAATACAAATTAATGAAACACATAAAAACAATATAGATGATTGTAAACAAAATTTTTTTTTTTTTGTATAAAAGACTAATTAAAGTATATCAAGTACTCATATTTAAACTACAAATACAAATTAAAACAAAAATTGCCTATCTTATTAATAACAAAATATGTTGGAAAAAAATTTTGATAAACAATATAAAAAAAAAAAAACATATAAAAATGAAAGAGAAAAGTGGTAAGAATAGAAAAATATTCACAAATTTAAAAAAGAAATAATTTAAATTATAAAAATAAAAGAGTTGAAAAACAAGATTAAAATAAATATATATATATTTAAAACTACATCAAATAACATAATATAAAAATAATAATAAACATTAAACCACAAAAAAAAAAAAAAAAAAATTTCTAAATGAGAAGTTAATTAGTAAAAACAACATATAGGGAATAAGAATATGTATATCAGCAAAAATCAACACAAATAATGATTACAAACTATTAAAGTAAAATTGTATTACAATAGTAGAAAATATTATAACAAACATGTAAACACCTACTAAAATGTAAATATTAATTTGTATACAATATAATACCATAAGATTTTGTAATGTACACATCAATAGAAAATTAATATTAGAAATAAGTTAGACTAAATTGTAAAATATTAGGACAATACACACTTATGATGCTTCCACAATCAACTATGATGTACGTTATACTAACATTGGTGCCAGTTTATGGATTCATAGCATATGACTGCAATGAAAAAAGGATAAACCTAACATCTTTCAACAGCTTAGAAGTGGACCACTGCAAGACCCCATCACCCGCAACTAGCATGGAAATTCCAAGAATCAAATTAATATAAAAAACTGACACCCGTACAATACCATTTAAATCTTGTTTAATTTCTGTAGACTATCTGGTCACCAAATGTGCAACATTTGATGATGCACAGGTAGTTGAAGATGGTTTTTTTTTTTCCCCAGAAATACTATTCTTGGGTAACTCAAGTTGCACAGAACTACACAGAACAGCAATATTTCACTTTCCTGCAGGTGGCATTATAACAGGGCTAATGATCAATCATACCACATTTGCCACTCATACAGTAGCTGGCAACGTTGACAAAAACGGAAACTGCCAAGGAATATCTTATGCATCTGATAAAGGATCGTGGAAAAATGTTGTTGTACAAGGCAACTACAAAATACAACTAAGTGAAGAACCAACACCAGAAGATGTGTTACAAACACATACACTCTTAGTTGAGACTAAAAACATAGTCTTTGCTTTAAAACAAAAAAGAAGAACATTCGCATGCGAAGTGCCAGTCATACAAACAGAACACCCACAACTATTCATTTTAAAAGACAATGCATTTATGCATCATTTCTCCACCAACAAGATTTCACCTCAAAACACAGATCTCATGGTATATGTAAACACAAAATTTGTATACATAGAAAACTTCCTAAAAAACACAATAACCTCTTTATATAATGAATTAATAAAGAAACAATGTGAAATAGAAAGAACACAATTATTATTGGCCACATACAGTCTAGATGAATTTGCATATGCTATGGGACAAGGTCCAGGAAACATAGCAATAAAATCAGGGGAAATAATTTACTTAACAAAAT
Organism: Schizaphis graminum; assembly: GCA_020882235.1. Taxonomy (NCBI): domain Eukaryota; kingdom Metazoa; phylum Arthropoda; class Insecta; order Hemiptera; family Aphididae; genus Schizaphis; species Schizaphis graminum. The sequence goes on from CM037036.1 coordinate 28,695,365, forward strand.
GTAAACCAGTTGAAGTACAATATACACAAGGAAAAATAAGATAAAATCAAAACTATAAATGAGGGATTAACATTACCTCTTCTCCAGACAAAAACACATACAGACAAAATAAAAACAACACCAAGAAGAAAAATGTTTATCTAAAAATGCATCCGTAAACCACCAATGTTGGTAACAAACCCTTAAATAAACACTAATCACCTTTTGTACACTAGTTAATATTTAGTAGTTTAATAGTTTAATACTTAGAATTAAAAATAGAATATTTCATATTATGTTTAAATGTTTAATTGACTAAAATATTAATTAATATACATTTACACATCAAAACTTACAATAATAAAAAATATACACTATTATCTACAGTATCTATTGATAAGCATCATTTTAATATCAATTTAGTATCACTACAGAACAATAGTATTACCATGTATCACTTACCTAATACATTTATAAAGATTATTGATATTATCAATATTATTGTGATATGATCACCATTCACCATTACTCATTACTTAAAATTATTTTGAAGCATGTGTTTCAGTTTCAATGTTACTACCTATTATTTAGTCTTAACTATTATATCTATATTCTATTCACTTATTATTAAGAACATTGATCTAAAATTTAAATACTTAATTAAATAGTAATAATGTAATATTAAGTTATAGTTATTTAAGGATGAAAACGCATAGGTAGGTACTAGATACATAAATACAATAAGAATTTTTTTTTTATATATACTTTATATACAATAACCAATTAATATTACACACATATGTGTCTTTAGACTAGATTAGCCTACCTTTAAATCTATTTTATAAATAATCAATCAAAAGTACAAATATAGTTATATAATATTATATAAAAATGTGTATCTAATCATACAATTTAAACTTTATACTGTAAAATTATGTAATATCAATATGATTCTATTGTTCATCTTTATTCTAAGTTACTTTATAATGTTATGAGGACATAACATAAAATAGGTGTGGGGGATGTAATGATAGCCACTCTTCACAGCTAGCTAATACAAAAAGAGTGTCATCATCATGTCCCTCAATATAATATATTATATTATAACATTATATAATACGGTCACACAGATGTTTATATTATAATAAACATCTGTGGTCTGTTATAGTTATGTCCTTACTCCTTTTCTTTACAAGAACCGTTAGAATCGGTACTCGGACGATACCCTTCGACCACCGGCCAGATTCACAGAGACTCACTCTCCCCGCGTTCGCCCTTGATGGCAGTCATACGTTCATTGTAATATTTTACGTTTTAAATAATAAATATACTTTTTAAGTATTAAAAATACATAAGTTGTGTTGTTAATTAAAAATAAATCTAAACTAAATTCAACATCAAGTCCATTTCTTCTTCCTTCGTCCATCTAATATTCAACGGATATTCAATCAAGTCAGGGTAAGTTAATTTACCATATAATTAAATCCTTATATGTATATGTATCGACGGACGTGGATATACATACATATAGGAAGGTAGTAATTTGGAGTGTGTGATTGTGTGCGGAATATATGCAAATAACGAATCGTAATTAATAAAGAAAAGGTAAATATATATATTGCGCGCACAGTCCATTTTTATATTACTACAGATGGATGCGCGAGCGGTGACGGTGGAGACGTGACAGACGTGCAGGAGGCGATCTGGTGTATTTGGGCGACGGCTTTCAGTGCGGATTCGGCTGCGATCATTTTCCCCGTGTCAGAGTCTAATTCGTCGTCGGACTCGTCGGGTCCCGCCTCGTCGCCCGCGTCGGCGAATAAGCATCGCTTGTGTTCGGCGAGCGTGAGGTGATTACGAATCACGTGTCTCATAACGCCTTTCGCGCGAATGCATACATCCTGTTCCACGTCGTAGGCATAGGATTTAGCACGCAGAGCTACAAACTCGTAGACTGTACTTGAACCGCATTCGAATTTAAAAAGACCTGGGACACGTTTCCGAACGGCTGTATAACACTTGTGATCGCCCGGCAAATTGGATGTATCCATAAAACGCATGAGATTAGGATTGGTGATAAGGTCGTCGTAAAAATCATTTGTTGTCACACGGTAGAATAGTGAATCTGAAACACATACAATAATATAGTATATATATTTTCTAGACTGCATATATTGTATACGTACCGGTATCGGTATACAACAATTCAATCCTATCTCCATAATGACGCTTCATGACGTCATAATGAAATCCGTACATTAAAACTTTACTAAGTTCTAGCACGGTAAATCCTATGTAGATAGGCTTGCAGAAATCCACTTCTTTGCCGTGTTGGGTGACCACCGAGAGATTTTCATTGTAAGTCGTACAATATTTGAACGTCGGTCGATTTATGAGCTTCCGCATTCTGCGCGGGCACGAAACAAGTTCTAAGTCGAATCGACGACGCATGTTCTCCATAGTTTTTCCTATACATACACACAGTAGACGTTATGTAAAGTTTAAGTAGTTCGAAGTTCAAAGTTCGAAAAAAATTATTTTTAAACAATAATATTTATAAATAACATACCGAACACCGAGTTGTTTAAATCTTTAAAAAACTTTTCTTCGAATTTGTTGGTCGCCCGCTTACGTAATTCCGTGTTTAGATTTATGTACGGGGCCAGCCATGGGGATTGTCGGAATTCCAATACTCGATGCGTCTGAAAAGTACGAAAAAAGTAATAAGATGCGTGTACACATAATAATAATGATAATATTAATAATCACTTTTTCTACTACGACGCCGTGGGCCATGGCTTGTTGTAAATTCATATAATGAACCACGTAGTGTTCTTTTCGCAGAAATGTCACCATCAACTTTCGCACAGTGGACCCGCGCGGTATGTTAGCGTGCGGTAGGAACGGCATATCGTTGTGGGCGTCGTGTAGGTGTTGAGGATACGAAATGTCGACTTCGTAAAATCTACCAATGTCATCCGTCTCGCGCATCCACTGTAGCTGGTCAAGTGCAACTTCCGGGTTCCCGGGGGTACCACGAAAAATCGCTAATCGGCATATATTTGCACATCCCAAAACCATACAAATTATTTGCTAGAAGGGGAAAAATTGGTTAATATACACGGAAATATATAATTTATATTTTATAATCACCATCCAAGTATATGAGCGACGTTTTAGGTTCGTCGGCATTGTATCCAGGCGTCTCGAGATTGTTGGCGCGCGCGTGGCGCTTGCTCGCCTGCACCAGACCACCGCGTGTACCAGACTCCAAAAACAAAACTTTCTCGAAATCAGTTAAAAGTTCAAGTTGAACTTTCGTGAACTTTAACATGCAGTCAAAACTGAATCCGGGCAACGTGTAGTATTGAGCAGGGTCCAGGTGATACGTGGTCATGCATATATCCCTGAAATTCTCGAACACGTCGGTGCTTAACAACACATCGATTTTTAGGTACAAATCACTATATGCACCTAGCGATGTGCAGCCGAAATGATTCCAAACCCTAACCGCATACTCGTAATCCTCGTCGCTCACGTGCGTTTCCGTCAACGCGCTATAGAATTGGAACTTGTCCGGTAGCGACGTTACGCACAGTTTATCCCACGAATCCGTGTATTCGTACGGGTATACACCTTTCCGCGTGGCCAACTGCATCTCCGACGAGGCGAACACTCTCGCGACTTCGCGAAACTTGTCAAAGTTCGCTGAGGAGAGATTCTCCGCCAAGTGTGCCAAGCTCGACGCCATAAACCTGCATGTATCTACAAACCTGACGGAGAACGTGTTGTTTATATACTTCGAAAACGAAATATATTTCTCCTCGGTGTTCGCGATAACAGATATTCGATTAGTGTCGCCGTCGTCCGCTAAATTTGTCACGATGAAATGCGCGTCGTAGTTAGACAGATTGTGTAGGAAGCAAGGTACGAATTTTGGTGTTTTCAACTTAAGATTGCACGTGTTACATAACGTTTTTAAAAAACGTCCAGACAAGTGGTCGTGGTGTGCAGTTTTACAGTTGCGTTCGCTAAACGCACAACTGCACAAGTCACACGTAATCTTTCCGTCGTGCACACGGCAATCCTCAACACCCATAATAATCGGCACATTGACTTCCTTATACAATCTGGCTATTTTATCAGCTACATTGAGAACGTCACGGACGAAACGTTTAGCCACATCGTCCTCGGTCGCCGAGCTACGGAAAATGACAGGAGCCCTCGGTATGTCAAACTGGTCAAACAACTCTATTGGTACTCCCTCCGCTGCGACAACATGGTACCCGTAGCTCATGGGGTGGTGTGTGTGTATCGCCGTTGTATTGACACCTTGTTTCCGGTCCGTTTTCAGTAGTAGGGCTTCGAAGTCTGCGTACACAACGAACGGCAGCCGCTCCGTCTTACACCACGCCTCGAATTCCAGAGTATCCCCCTCTTTCGGCATCAAAGGAACAATCGGTTTGTGCACACCGCACAGTAAACGGTGCTGGGCCAGCGCTCGCTTTCCGTGTAATTTATATTTTAATGGACGATCCTCGAAACTGGCGAAGCACCGTTTGCAGTAAAATAATCGATGTTGGTGATTATTTTTTTGCGGGCTGGCTAGGCGTGAAAAATTCGAAATGAACGCATAATGGTTGTCACCATCTTTCCCGGTGATTAAGAGCAGGTCGAAATGATCTGGCTTTTCTTCATCCGCGATGTGCAGCGGGTACGCGACAGATTGAGTGGACGACTTTTTATTTTTTTTATTTTTATTATTATTATGTTTTTCGCTATTTCTCACGCCGTATAAATTGACGGACGTCCCAGGGTTAGACTTTTCAAATAACTTTATCTCCGACACGGGGGTGGGGGCCGATAAAGCAGAAAAGTCGTATCGGTGTTCTTCCCTCGTATAATTAGCGCCTACTCGCGAGCGATTGCCATGGGGTACGTGTTTAGCGAGGATCGCCCACTTGAAACATTGTCGGTCGATATTTTTAGGGTTAACTACGGCCTCCCGACTCTTAATACTTTCAGGCAGCGGTAAGTATGACGACCCCCCCATAGGCGTGTACTCGTACACGCCCAAGAGTAATCCGTCGATGCACGATAAGGCAAACCCGCTGTATTTCCCGGCGTATGAATCTTCTTCGGCCTGGAGCTTGGCAAAATCGCGATCGATCAACGCCTCGACATTGCTGTGCGCGTATAGTTCGCGAGCCGAAGTTTTAAAAGCACGATTTTGAGCCGAATTGTTTAAATTAGGTACGACGTACGTTGCCTCTAATTTAAGATTGTATTTAATCGGGTTAATACTCGCGCGCTCGCGTAATTTTGCGATTAGTTCGGACTCTATCGAATTTAGGAACGCGCGGTAACTGGTTACATTATCGACGTTTTTCCTAAAATACCACACGATCGTGCGGCTAAGCGATGCTTCAATTTCGATAAAGCCCGGAGTATTAACCTTTTGCATGCGCGTCTTTTTCCGTTTGATGTTTTTCGGAGTATTTTCCGTGTAAGCCACGCCTTCACCGTCCGACAGTGGCGAGATCGGTCTTGATGGTGCGGTGGGGGTGAGGGATCTTGCAACGGGCCGGGTGACTGTCGCCTGTGCGGGTGACGGGGTGACGATAGTCGGTATGCGGGTCGTTGATGGTGGGGCTTGACGCGGGAGAGTAATTGTGCCCGCACGGTGACGGTCGTGAGTCAAGATGGACGTCGTCGTAGGCGAAACATCTGGTTGAGCGTATGGGGTAGTGGTGGGGGGTGCCCAATTTATGACCGATGCGCGACCTAACATAGATTATTAACATTAAGATATTGTCGTTATTATTGTTAATAGGAAAAACATTATTTACCCATTGCACCGCCTATTTGTACAGCGCTGTGGAATTCAGGTGTGTTTTTAACGATCACTATTTTAAAAATAATTTAATTAATAACCCCGAGTTATGTAAATAATTGTTGGCCCGAAAAAACATCGTATGTGTGGAATTCTTATTTTCAGTTTTAACTGATTTAAAAATGAACAACACGTATTTCACATATGAATAATGCGATAATACGTTAGTTTGCGTGACTTATATAATAATAACATAAAGTAGTTTTTTCGGCTCAACGATATAATATTCAATGTACTTACTATGACGATTTTGTACGTGGATACTGAGATTGTTCCGCTGAGTAAACGTCTTGAGGCACACACCACAAAAATTCACCGATCCATTGTGACATTTAGCGTGTCTATTTAGATCTCCCTTATGGACGTAAACTTTATCGCATATCGCACAGTTAAACATTTTTGAGAATTTGATACAAACAACGTGTTAAAATAATAATAATAATAAAATGTAGACGAGAAGACGAATATACGTAAGTACGTGGAGCGTGTTTAAACTCTGTTGATCGTCTGATTTGTATTCGTCGGCACCGCTGATATTTCGATTTAAGAAATAATCGGCCGCTAAGATTGACCAGCGCTCAACCTCGGGGTATATACTATATGGTCAATGTGTCATACATATTATGTGTATATATATATATATAAATTATACATATATAATTTACGGATACTATACGCACATCCTGCCACATGTGTTAACAATAATGATATTGCTTAGGGCAGCTGCGATAACTATACCACGAATGTGTGTGTGTGTGTGTGTGTGTGTGCGGGTGCGACGGCTGTGGAGTCAACGGTTATCTGATAATAGGGAATAACTCGACGTTGTATTTACTATTCGAATATTTTTAGTTTATATTATTTGCATTGCATAGGTTACACTGCTCGTGAGCTATTATAGTTCATAGTGTTCATACAATTGACAGTTACTCGCAGACCTTTACACTGGCTAGGGGTGTCTTATCCGCGTTCAAGGCTAGAACGTATTATCTACGATTTATTATTTTTCTACGACACATTAAAATGAATTTATTAAAATGTTCCGTCGATTGTCGATCGCTAGTGCGTGCGGTACAGGAAAACTCTAATCCTGAATATCCCGAGTATACATTTTTTTTATCGAGGTTGAAAACATTCGATTCACACCCATCGCGATCGTATCAAGATAAATATTCACTGGCCGAATGCGGTTTCACTTATACCGGGACAAACGACTTGGTTCAATGTTTCTACTGCGGCTTATTATTGGGAAAATGGCAGGAAAATGACGAAGTGTGGCAGCAACACGCCTTGCACAACCCTAAATGTGTATTCGTATTATTATATAAAGGCGCACAATTTATTGAAAATGTCAATTACGAATTAAATGGCAAACGTTACGCCCGTGATAATAGTCAAGACCGTAGATGTAAATCGGAATCGTATGATGTTGTCGGCTAACATGCAGCTGAATAATATAATGTATATTTTTATTGAATAAATATGGAATTCTTTAAAACAATTAAGTCGCTTTAGTTTTTGACTTGGTATCCTGCTTAAAGTAGGCTAAAAGTGTTTTTATTATATGTATGTATATGTTTTTATACCTGTATGTATAGGTTTTTATAAATTTTAGTATATATGTATAGCTTTTTGTGCATTATGTATATGTTTTTGTACATGTGTGTATATGTTTTACACATTTATGTATATGTTTTTATACATATATGTATATGTTTTATACGCGTATGTATATGTTTTACACAATTATGTATATGTATATGTTTTATACGTGTATGTATATGTTTTTATACATATATGTATATGTTTTACACATTTATGTATATGTTTTTATACATGTATGTATATGTTTTATACGGGAATGTATATGTTTTACACGTGAATGTGTATGCTTGATACATTTATGTATATGTTTTATACGTGCGTCTGTGCGTATTCACGAAATAAGGTGCAAGTGGTGGTGGTGGGAGTGACGTGATAACACAGAGATATCGTACGGATGCGAAAAAACCGCGTCAGTCCGATTTACGGATAGATGGCGCCACCGGCGGTGGTGATAATAATGCGGGACGTCCGCACGGCGGCGGCGTCCGAGATGAACGGAATGGCGGACGCGGTCGCGGCCAGAGCGCGCACCGGTCGCGTACGCCAAACGGAACATGTGTGTGGAGGGTGTAACGTTCGAAATTATACCTCTATACAGTGCGGGCCAAGATATGGTGCTCCCTCCTCTGCTCAGTGTCATGACGATAACACCGCCGCACTATATCGGTACTCTCCCGCCGCCGCGTCGTCGCTGTGCAATACCCGACGCGAGGTCAAAGGTTGTAAATAATCTCGTAATGAATATCGGCCAATGTTTTTTTCTTCTCTCGTCACTTTTTCGCGTCACTGCACCGCTCCTAACACGCACACACGCGGAATCAGATCCGCATAATAAAAAAAAAAAAAAAAAAAAAAAAAACATAGATATATATATATATATAATCAGTAAAGTATAATCAATTACTTATACTTATGTCGTGAACGGATGCCCGTGGTATAGCCGATACACTATTATTATTATTAATTATTATGTGGCATATTCCGCATGATAATCGATGACATTATTTATATTATTTACCATATATTATTAATTAACTTCATTTTTTTTTTTTCTTCAAACAAAGTTTTTATGCCGCAAGGCTTTTCTTTGTTTTTCTTTTTTTAACTTAATATTTATCTTTTATTCACAATATAATAAGTATCTCAGATAAATCAATTGTGTTGTTTATTGTTTTATTATCAAGAAAACCCAGGGTACTCTGACTTCGGTCTCGGGCTCTGGTTGGCGACCTTCTATATATATATATATAACTGGTAGTCACATAGCACTCCATAGAACCTACCATTCCAAATACATAAATATGTGAGATGTTATAGATGGCGACCTTGCCAGGATAGTAGCGTTACCGGTACATGCGTTATGGATACTTATTATATTATATAGCATGACAGTGATATTTTCCCTGACCGACCGTAGTGAAAATACCGGCCAAGAATAAGGTGTATTATAGATATATATTTGTAGGGAAAACTCCCAAAGAACCAGTACTGTCTGCGTGTATTTTCAGAAATTCTCCGGTGACACGAAAAATGTCTATGTTGAACCGTGGTCGGCGTAGTTTGCTGTTCGTCGATGGGGCGGTGGGGAGAGGTGCCGTGTAGCTGTGCCGCGAGACCGATTGCCATCGTCGTCGTACCGTCTGCCGTTGGGTCAAGGTGCGTCGCCGTCGTCCGTCGCCGCTGCAGGTGTTATCGTCCCACTGACCAGAGTTCCCCGGCGAATAGTATATAGGTTAATTTTAAGCACTGTATAGTATGTACGCGTCGGTGTGTGTGCCTGTAAATAAATATATCTAATGCTCTTTATCAGGTACATGTTTGGTGACCTACTTTAAGTTTATTTTCTACCACCGATTCGACAATTAATATTATAACTCTTTTACGTCAACACCTCGGTGCGATCATTCCGGCCCAGCCGTGTGACCGTTCCCTCTGTGTGGCCAATAGATTTAACAATCTATAGATTTGTGAATACGTGTTTTGGTAAATTTTTTTCTTCTCTGGTTTTATCCGTGTTCACCACTGATATATCTGTATCACAAATCTATATATATTATTATTAATTATTTTTTTTTGTGTCGAATTCGTTGGTGGAATAAAGTTATTTAGCCTGCTAGGACCGTACACACATTGACGTATAGTTCGTAAGTTGGATATATATATATTGTAAACCAAGGATACGTATAGTCGCGCCTCGACCATATATTAGGTTTTCGCACACCTGTGCTATCGTTACATACGTTCCGTACACGTAGAATAGGTATCCTCGTTGCTATGCATGTTGTGCCCAGTTTCTGGGAGAGTATTATTATTATTGTTGATTAATGGTCTAACGAAATATTATTATCCTCGTTGCTACGAGTGTTGTTTCGTTAATTTCTTTCTTTATTAATTTTATTTCATTATAATTCTGTAAATGGTTATCTATTTAATTAATGCATGTTTGTTGCATGTACCCATCTTTGATGCTCAATTTATTGAAATGATTTTCCGTAATTTAGTTTTTTTGTTCTTCGTTTAATGAGTACCGTGCCATCTTGTTTTAATTATCTGACATTTATATATGATATAAACATACATTTATATCTATAGTCTGTGACTCCAACTGTAAAATCTTTGGTGACACCCGCCCGTCAGTACCGGAAATGAATACATTTCCATTGTCTTATTTATCTCTAAACCTTTGATATCTGGATAAGATTTTTATTTAATTTTACTCCCACGTTCTGTCAACTACTTGTTTTTGTATCTTGACCTTATATGGATAGTGCCGGGAAACGTGAAACTCGTCCACCCGAACGACTGATCGACGCTCTATTGAACTCTAACAAGACCAAAACAGTCCCCGTAATCATGACCAGCACGGTCACTACTTCGAACCCACCGATCATAACGCCACCTACGATAACCACGACAGCTTCGTCAATGCCTGGTAACCCTTCGGCCAATACTCAACCCAAAGCATCATCCTCAGAAAAACCTGGATCGGATTCGGCTATTCAGGCAATGCTCAAGCAGGTGATGGCCGACCTTGCCAAAAACCATGCCCAGACTACATCAAAAATTGAGAAACTACATCTAGGAACCGAAGAAAAATTTGCTCAGTGTCTTAATCAATACCAACTCACAGATACTCGACTGGCAAAACTAGAAGACGACAACGTCGAACTCAGAGCTCAAGGTCTCCAACAATCCACTATCAATAGTAATGTGTCCGGTCGACTCACAACACTCGAAGACGATATTGTACATATGAGGAATGACATATCCCGGCTAGTTGATCAATGTCGGGTATCTAACAATCCGGAGTTATCACATATTTTGAAACCGACACCTCTATCATCCACCTCAGCTGAAAATTGTTCAGTCAATTATAACCCATCATCGATACCTCCGGCGTTTCCATCGGTAAACCAACCCGCTGGCAACTTGACGATGTTTGATTCAGCGCGATCATCTTTTCTTGGGCCTCAAGAACGTTTTCAAGATGCCGTGGCTGAATTTTCCGGACAAATTAAAGTTCTTCATCCAGAAAAGTTTATTGCGCAAGTTGACGCCTACTTCGAAAGTGTACTCGTATCACCTGCTCAGCAGCTCATATCTGCTCAACGTCGCTTAGTTGGAGATGCGCAAGTCTGGTATGAGTCACTGATCCCATCGCCCCGATCATATGCTGAATTCCGTCTATCGTTCCGCCAACATTTTTGGTCTTCAGCCACCCAACGTAAGGCCCGAAATGAAGTTTTCCGCCCGTATCAGTATACCCGATACGATGGGTTAGCCACCCATGCTATGAAATGGATTGCTGGAGCAAAGTATCTATCTCCACCTATTGAACAAGCTGACCTTGTGTCTACCATCATCCAACATTACCCCACGCCGCTAGGAATGGCTATCTGTGGTCGGGGACCTCGTGATACAAACGAGTTACTATCGGTGTTAAAAGAATTTGAGGAGTCTGCCTCCTTTTGTGAACGACGTCGTGAGGACAACAATACCCGACCACCCTTTCAACAACAGATCGATGTAAATCAACAACCCCGGCACAATTTCCGACGAGACAATAATAACCGGTACCAACCTCGTGCACCAGTTCAGGAAAGTACCGTACCTCGACCAGTAACCCAGATTAATGTCTCGGGAAACGCCGACGAGGCTCGTGCGTAAGTACGTCACGTCACGAAGCCTCCATATCTGATACTATGCGTACCACTCCAACTCCTGTTGTCGTGGATAGGGACCGACCAAACGGAAAACGACCTGGACTACCGATCACCATTTTCAATAAACAGTTTAACGCTTTGCTTGACTCAGGTGCCGCCATCTCCGCCATTTCGGAAGAAATATTTGCGAACATTAAACGAAGCATTCCGGAAGGAGAATGTTTATCGATTTTACCAGTCACCGGAGTGACAATATCTACCGCTGTTCTAGGCCGTAGTCGAAGAGTTACAGCACAGGCCCTCATACCATTTTCCGTTTCCGGGCATATGACAGACTGCATCTGCTTGTTGTATGAAGGGCCATACAATATTATCGAAGTAAAAAAACAGAACGCGTATGTGTTAAATGACCCTGTAACGAATCAGGTACGCGGAACATTTAACGTGATCTTCCTCCGAAAGTATATCCGTCTCAAAACCACAATAGCACAATAATGTTGGTATGAGGGATGAGGTCCACCATACCAATGTACCCCCGAGAAACCCGGAAAACGACCCCTATACCCTACTAATATAAATAATCTACAATTTCTCTCTTTTCGTATGCAGAAGCATATCTCGGCAAGCCCGGTATACTTCTACAGGGGGGTTTCTGTAACGTTCGAAATTATACCTCTATACAGTGCGGGCCAAGATATGGTGCTCCCTCCTCTGCTCAGTGTCATGACGATAACACCGCCGCACTATATCGGTACTCTCCCGCCGCCGCGTCGTCGCTGTGCAATACCCGACGCGAGGTCAAAGGTTGTAAATAATCTCGTAATGAATATCGGCCAATGTTTTTTTCTTCTCTCGTCACTTTTTCGCGTCACCGCTCCTAACACGCACACACGCGGAATCAGATCCGCATAATAAAAAAAAAAAAAAAAAACATAGATATATATATATATATATAATCAGTAAAGTATAATCAATTACTTATACTTATGTCGTGAACGGATGCCCGTGGTATAGCCGATACACTATTATTATTATTAATTATTATGTGGCATATTCCGCATGATAATCGATGACATTATTTATATTATTTACCATATATTATTAATTAACTTCATTTTTTTTTTTTTCTTCAAACAAAGTTTTTATGCCGCAAGGCTTTTCTTTGTTTTTCTTTTTTTAACTTAATATTTATCTTTTATTCACAATATAATAAGTATCTCAGATAATTCAATTGTGTTGTTTATTGTTTTATTATCAAGAAAACCCAGGGTACTCTGACTTCGGTCTCGGGCTCTGGTTGGCGACCTTCTATATATATATATATAACTGGTAGTCACATAGCACTCCATAGAACCTACCATTCCAAATACATAAATATGTGAGATGTTATAAGGGGTGGTACACGGCGCCGGTCGGAGGTGGGGCGGGGTGAGACGGGGCACCGGTACCGCGGTATGTCCCCGCGGTAAACGTGATGGACGGGGGGTGGGGCGGCTATGACGTAGTGTTATTAACGGTGAGTGGGTGAAGGGGTGGTGGAGGTGCGGTGTGGTACGGGCGGTGACGTACCGGCGGAGTGTCACAGCGGGTAGGGCGGGGGCCCCGATGACGACGTAGGGCCTAGTGACTTGGCTGGCGGGCGGGCGGGTGGCAGGGGTAGCTTGAGGAAGCTAGGCGATGACGTAGGGTAGCTGTGTATATGCGGGGGCGGGTGGTGGGGGTAGCTTGGGGTAGCTAGGCGATGACGTAGGGTAGCTGTGTATAGGCGGGGGGCGGTGGGTGGGGTTAGCTCAGGGTAGCTGGGTATAGGCGGGGGTCGGGTTGCGGGGGTAGCTCAGGCTAGCTAGGCGGTGACGTAGGGTAGCTGTGTATTGGCGGGGGTAGCTCAGGGTAGCTGGGTATAGGCGGGGGGTGGGTGGCGGGGGTAGCTCAGGCTAGCAGACAGGCGGGCGGGGGGGTGAAGCGGGGGGGACCTCGGAGCGGCCTTTTCCTACTACTTACAGTCAAACAGTTACATTTCACAATTTTTTTTGTATTGTATTGAATACCTACCGACTTGATATTATTATCTTTATTTCGATAATATACCATTATTACTATATACTATACTAGTAATTGGATTTTATGGCTGAAAATATTATAGTAATAAGTAACTTATCGATACGACTATCAAGTGTCGACTTTAGCTAAAATAGTTGTATAAATGAATAAATTCAACAAAGTTGAAAAAATCCTAAAAATTGCACTTAAAACTTTTAGATTTGAATTTTTACTTACATAAAACGTATTTAAAACTTATTAATTAAATAACTATTAAAAATATACCTCGGAGAACCCCTGAAAACGAAATAAAAATTCTACTACCAAACCGATATAGTGGGACGCAATTCGTGTATACCTTTTTAACGGGACGCAACTAAGGTGCCCCGTAATTGGTTACACTTCCCATGACCAACTAACAAAAAACCACTTAATTTCTAACACTATCAAAAAACGACTAATGACTATTAACTATCGAAAAACGACTAACGACTTTATGACTAGTGATGGGCATTACCGAATAATTTGTGTAACCAACTAATAGTTATATTATTTTACTCCAAAAACCGACTAACAGTTGGTTACAAATTTACAATTATCATGGACAACTAACAACAAACTGCTTAATGACTAACACTAATGCTACGTGCTCTGATGTCCTATACCAATAATATAATACATGATGGGGTAATACATTGTAGGTTTGACTATTAAGATAACAATCGCCCTTATATACTAATAAAAGACGTAGGAATGAACATACTACCGAATAACGTGAGGTGTGTAGTAATCACACTAAAATGGTGTTTAACAAGGCCTATTAAAAACAATGATAATAAAACAACTTTTTGACTCTAATCCGCAGTACAGGGAAACGAATAAACTTAATAGTGCGTCAAACCTAACCCAACCATAAAACACACAATCATATTATGTAATATAATTTTAATCATATCGCGAGTTCCGAGAACTCGGATACAGCGCTTGTGGTTGACCACTTGCATGAGGGCGGATGGTCACCGGACGTCATCATCGCACGCGCATCCTCTGAAATGCGTAATAACGTGAGAAGCGAATGACCTGATTACGAATAGGCCAGAAGGGACATTGGTAGGAGACAGTGGTCGAAATGGCTCAAGATAAGTGGAGGGATGCCTAACAATTCAGATTTCCTGATATCATCATAACATTCTTCACACTTTGTGTACCTATAATATTTTTTTTTGTATTTTAATTTTTTTTTTTAGCTCACATTTTGTTTATGCATCAAAACACTACAATATTTTTTTTTTATTATTATAAATAATCCTATTTAAAAAAAAACTTAGTAAGTATTTATTTTTAATATTTTTTTGTACAGATTTGAGATTATAGCTATATAGTTAAATTTATAATTAATACTGACAATAATCAATATAATATGTAATACAACAAAATCTATTATTATTATTATAAAAGTATTATTTAATATTTAGTAAAACATTTTTTGTAGCAAACACTTTTTCGTAATTAAATTATAAAAGTAGGTATATAAAAAAAACTAAAGGAATACCTAACTCTTTATCAAGAGTGTTCTTTGAAAGTAAACAAATATACAAATTAAAATTATAACAAATTTTTAAATTTAAATGTATATAACATAGAATATTTTTATTAATTTTTAACAAAATAGATAGTAAGGTGTTGATTATACTTTATCTCTTATATTGGATATGTAGATTACTTTAATTGCTCCCAAAGACTATTGTATTCTGTGTTATATCTTATTTCTTGCTTTGAAATGCATTGTGTATGGTCAACACATCTTCTACCTTTAGAAACCCAAGACTCCACATATGTATTTGCATAAAATTCACATAAAGGTGGACCAACGCATTTAATCCACAAAAGATCAGATACACGTGAAACTTCTAATGTATTTCGAGTATCATTATGAACAATGTTCATGGCACTAAAGAGCCTCTCACATTCAGCAGTAGAAACTACCAATGTATTCACAGCTTGTGTTAGAGGCTTAAGGTTGTCTGGAATAACAGATTTATTATCTATATACTCACGAAAACCTCTAACTGACTCTCTTTCATTTATTTTAAATATGTTTGAAAGCTGCTTAATTGCTCTCTATCCATATAATATATCCACTTCTAACGGCCATTTTTGTGGGTTTAAAACTTCTAGCAGTTGAATAAACTCAGCATACTTATTTGATGTGTCAGATGATGAAGATACGTGTGATGATGTAAAGTTTAACATTCTAGATTTTAAATTATCAGCTAAGCTTCGATAGAATTGTTTATAGTTTATTTTATTTTTATTATTTTCATGAAGTTCAATATTTTTAAAGGTCAAACTACATTCAGAATTCTCAGCTTCTTTATAAAAACCATCATTACACTTCTCAGACATAGATTCAAAAATCAGAATTTGTCTTCTAATTAAGTTATGAGCATCAGGTAGTTTTGTACACCGTTTTTGAAGTTCTAAAGAAAGATCTGATAGTTCTGTTAGAGCATCATATAGAACAGTGTTTCTCAACCTTTTTACTGTGGAGACCCCTTTTTTAAATTTAAATTTTTTAGCGACCCCTACATATATATTTTACATACTCGCTTAGATTATCATTATAAATAATCTAGACTCTATACTCCGACCGGAATAAGAACGTACCCGGGCGGCGGACTAAATCAGGTTTGTAGTGCGCCGGTCGTCTCTGATTGGCTGAAACATTTACGGTCGCACCGGTATACAGCGCTGTCTCAAATAAACACATAATACACCGTGTTAATAAAAATATTTAATAAAGTAAATAATAATATTAAGTTTATAATATGGCCGATAACAAAAAAAAACTGTTGTGCATTATACTCCTATGCGTCATTACTTGAGCGCCCTGTATAATAATTACAGTAATTAATAGTTGATTAATATTACCACTTTGTATGCAATATCGGCGGCACCCAATATAGACAAGGTGGTGGAGGGGAACCGGTCGCCGCCTGCGCGACGAGGTACGTTCTAATTCCGGTCGGAGTATAGATTATTTATAATTTTTTATCTTAATCTACCTAAGTGTTCTTCTATGATAATACACATTTCATTTATTTCATTTTTTGTTAATATATTTTCCTGAGTCATGTTAAAAAAATATGAAAAAAATATTTGAGTTTTGATTATTAGAAGTCGATGTATTGTGCGGTTGTTTGAAAAAGTTCGTCATTTGCGACTGTTTACTCATATTAGAAATATTTTATAATAATACATAAAGTCAAATAAAGATCAAGTGTACAAAAATGTGAAAAACAATATAAAAATGCAACTTATTAACCTATATTTTACAACGGCGCACGGCACGGCGATGTTAACGATGAACTGTGACATAAATATATAATAATATAATATGTGCAGTGTGCACTGCGGCCCATAGAGTAATATTACTCTATGCTGCGGCCGCGGCGGTGGCCTTATCGCCTTATCTTAGGTTGATACTTGATAATCTATATTCGACGTTTATTATAGATTCTTTAATAGACGTCATAAAGTAATATCGCTTTAAAAATGATAATAGTGTGTTTTCCATTTTAATATAAATAATCTATACTCGTAATAGGTATGTAATATAATAATATTTTATTGATTTTATTTTTTTATTATTTGAGCTTTTAATTTTCGTATTCATTTAAATCTTTCGATTGCGACCCTAAATAATAAGTTGGCGACCCCCAAAGGGGTCGCGACCTCCAGGTTGAGAAACACTGATATAGAAGACCTAAATTTAAAACAAAATCAGTTGATGTTATTTTATGTTTTAAACCTTTAAAGGTTGCTTTTTCTTTAGATGTTCTCGAGCTATCCAAACTACATTTGTTAAAATGTAAATAAAGTGCTTCATAGTTTCTCCAGACAGCTTTAACTGACCTCAAACTTGAAGCTACCCATCTTGTATTTAAAATGCGACCAATTGAAAGAAATTGTAAATCTAATTCTTTGGAACAACTTTTTAAACCATACTGGTTTTTTGGTGATGAACTATATAATGCATAGAGAGTATCAAAAAATATTTTGAAATGATTTATGCCAGCTACCTCGTTAACTACATCATCAACAGCAAGTTCAAGTCTGTGATTAGAGCAATGCCAGACCAATAAATCTGGATATTTGTCAGTTAAAAGTTTTCCCACACCAGCTTTTCGACCAATCATATTAGAAGCTCCATCACAAGCAAAGCAAATAAAATTTTGTATTAAGTATTCATGAGAAAATTTGTGTTTGTTTAGACTTGATAAAAGTTGCAAAACTATAGTCTCAGATTTTGTATTTTCTAATTCTATTAAATCTAAGAAAAATGTTATTGGGTCTGTTTCATTTTTGACATCTGTGGAAGCCCTAATACAAACAACCAAACAAGTCTTTTTCGACACTGATGTAGCTTCATCAATTAATACTGAAATTTTAAAATTATTTTTGACAAGAAAATTTGTAATTTTTGTTTTCATTTCTATTGCTATATGGCTAGCAATATCAGCACAAGCATGATCGCTGTGTAAAATACGACCCATATCCAATCCATTTAACTTTTGAAGTTGAATATCAAATGGTAAATCAGTAAATGGTCTTGTTTTTTTAACAATACTGTATACAGTATTAAACACTCTTATTGTACTCTCAAATTTACCAGAAATCCCCCTTGACACAGCTTTTGGCAAAATATTTTCTTCTTGTGCTTTTAAAATTTGTTCACATCTTTTATGACATTCACTAATTTTATGCTTATGGATTTTTTTTCTTAAGGATTGTCTTTTATCTTTATCACTAGCTCCGTAAGTATGTACACTACACTCTGTCCATTCAATAGTAAATCTAATACCTTGTGTTTTATATGTGGCAAGGTTTTGAACCTGCACGCATATATTACAACCCAATTTTTGGTCTTTTACCATTATCCAAGGATACTTATTAAGAAATAATAAAAACATTTCATTTGTCCAGATACTTGGATAATCGTTATCATTTTTGTCGCCACTTTCATTAGAATTGTTTGAACTATTATTAGTATTACAATTAAATTCTGTACTCACTGTCTCAGCTTCATTAGATGATGCTTTTATTATTGCATGAGTAGAAATCAATGAATCGTCGATTGGGTTCACGTTTGTTTTGGTTAACCAATTTAATAAAGACATGCTTAAAATATAACTATTTATTCACAGTATATTAGAGAATAATAAAATAAACTGTCGTCGAACCATCGAACACTAATGTACTAATACTAATACCGTTGTACAAAATATGTTTAATATAACATTAATTACTACTAACACAGTAACACGCATAAACCATAACCATTATCAAAAGTAGTAAGTACCTATACATGTTTCATTGTGGTCATAATACTCATAACCAGTTGTTGCATTCTATCCATAGGCTAAATTTAGAAATTAATCGCTTCACACATACATATTTACTTATCAGTTATCAACAAAATATTGTCAGAAATGACATCGTTATTGTTCTGTGATAATAATATTATAATATATTAGCCATGGACTAAGGTATATTATCTTGGTCCGTGGCTCTAAATATTAAATACGGGTATAATACGGGTTGCGAAACGGCTTTAACTAAATATAGAAGATTTTCAATAACACCATATCGTTACGTATTGGTTTTTCGTAGTGATACGTGATACGATAAGCCGAGCGCCCGGGCCTGAATGTTAAAAACAATTATTTTCACCGAAAAAAAAATGTCTTATATATAAATAATACGTATAATAATGATAATAAGTATATCATTTTAAAATACAAGTCTTAAGAGGAATGCGTTATTTTAGACAAAACAAGTAGAGGGATGATAACTGTAAATACAAAAAAGTAGAGGGATGCCATCCCACCGTATCCCCCCCACTTCGAGCACTGGTAGGAGATCAGGGGACACTAGCTTTTAAACAAAAAAATATAAAATTCATGTGACATTTAGTTTAATAAGTTTAATTTAAGTTGTCTTTTCTGTGATTGAAAATTCAATTACTTTATTACTTTCATTGCTAACGTAAAGAGTAAACACGTCATACGCCAACATTCATAATATAATTAAATATTGAAACATTAATTATTCTCTAATATAATGTTGTTAAATGAATAAAAATTATAATAAATATGATGGGTAATCATAAGTAGGTAATTTTTTTATGACGTATTTTGTTTAACTATTTATTTAAACCTAAGTTTCATTTAAATTGGTATTACGCATGTGAATACTACTTGATGAAATATCAGGAACTTGGAATAATTTATTGGTAAGTTTTACTAATTTTATAAAAAGCTTTTAAAATTATAGTAAATAATAATAATGTATTTAAAAAATTTTAATTTCAGTTTTATCAGTTCTATACAATTTTTGTTCAAATGTATATCGATAGACAATATTATAGATCTATTATGTATTATTCATTAGTCGATAATACATTGCTTGTTTTAAAATCAAGTTGAATTTTAACTATACAGCTATTGGCTTCAATTAATCCAGAATGTTTATTTCATATTAAAATTCTAAGATTATTACAAGCATGTACTAAGAATATTCTTGGACATATTATACTACAATTGTATTTAGAAAAATTGAGAACAATGTGAAAACTAAAATAATACTGTTAAAATACTATATTGGATTTTAATATTCCAACATATAACAACATCAATCATAGGCGTGTATAAATATTTTTTATTTGTAACATTATTCAATTTTAAGAGGAAGTTATTAAGTTTTTATTATCTTTTTTGTAGATAATCTAGTTAATTTCAAAGAAGCGTAAAATAATCAAGTCTGCCCGACTACATCCTAAGGAAAACTGTAACCTATCAATAAATAATATGTAAAGAAAATTGTGAATGATAAAAAAATATTGTAAATGCTAGTATACTAAATTTTAATACTTCATATTATGTAATTAAATTAAATATGGGGCAGCAACATTAATCATTAAAACTTATGTTTAATAAAAATAAAAATAATTATAATATGTATAAATAGAGTAAATTAATTGTTAATGTTTTAAAAAAAAAAACCTATCACATATGTTGTACACAAACACACACAAAAAAAAAAACACAAATCATTATAAAATCACAATACATTCATCACTCC
The DNA here is from genome assembly GCA_020882235.1 of Schizaphis graminum. Taxonomy (NCBI): domain Eukaryota; kingdom Metazoa; phylum Arthropoda; class Insecta; order Hemiptera; family Aphididae; genus Schizaphis; species Schizaphis graminum. Next base: position 28,716,188 of record CM037036.1, read on the forward strand.
GTTCAGAATCTAAAAAAATTGATTATTTCAAATGCCAGAAATTGAATAAAAATGAGTGAATATTTGAAAATAAAATTATATAAAGAAAAGCTATTATAAACAACTAGGGTTTTAAAATTTCATGAAATTTTCATGAAATATTTCATTGCAATGAAAAATAAAATATAAATTATTATATCTTAAAGTTTATAATCACGTCAACTTACAAATGAAAATTTTTGATAAAAAAATATTGTAAATGCTAGTATACTAAATTTTAATACTTCATATTATTATGTACCTAGTTAAATTAAATATGGGACAACAACATGAATCATTAAAACTTATGTTTAATAAAAATAAAAATAAAAATAATTATAATAACATATATAAATAGAGTAAATAAAATTATTAATGTTTAAAAAAAAAACCTATTACATACGTATATTATGATTATCACTAAGTACTTGTTTATATATATGTATACCCAATTTAAATATTAAATAAAATATTTTTTTAAATTATATTTAGGTATTACTTAGTAGTTAGTAATATGCAAAATAAACATTGTTTTTTTGTAAATGGTTGATGTTGTTGCCTATTTATTGCTAATTATTAAGTTTATTACTATTAAATTTACATATCTAAGTTAATATATTATTAGTGCCACTTTTAAATATTACTATTGTTTTAGGTCTGAGGTAAATGGAGAATTTGTTCTGAATTTCTTGAACACATGTTTATCATTACTCATATTTTGCATAACTTGCTTAACGACAATTTTGATTAAACTGTGTCATCAAATTTGGAATAGATTTTTCATAATCCTGGACTTTAAAATGATATTAACATTTTATAGTGGTTACTAATAATATAAAATAAAATGAATTATGAATTTATTGTTACTAGGGCCCAGTTTTAATGCAAACAATTAATTTAAGAATATGAACATATTGTGGTATCACCATAGGCGCCAAGTACATGGGTGCTCGGGTGCTCGAGCACCCATTGAAAATATTCATTGGGTGCGCAGCACCCAATATAATTATAGTAGACAAAAAAAATAGCTTTAGGTATTAAATATAAAGATGGTAATCGTAATCGTAAATTCGTAAATATAATATAAAAATAATTACAATTAATTATTAAAATATTATAATATAAATAATATAATATAATATAATATATTATAATTAACAATTATAATCGATTAAATCGATTGATTATAATGATAAAAATAATCAGCTGTGGTTTGTAGTGGTTATTCGTGGTTATCATAGGCCATGGACTAATATCTTTAATTATGAATTGTGGGCCGTGGTCATGGCTATAGATACTATGGTTGCCCATCGGAGATTTAATAGTGACACTAAAAGTTCTCATATCATCCGAATGACATACTACGCTATCTAGTAGTAATTTTTAGTGACTACTAACTATTAAATTGTATGTGATTAGTAAAATATATTAAAATTATTTATATAAATCAGTGGCGCACCCAGGATTTTTTTTTTTTTTTTTTTGGCTAAATTCAAATAATTTCAATATTAATAGGTAGTATTTATTTTGAAATATGTACAGAAATCTTAAAGCTTGTTTACTATCTTTTACTAACTAATTTTGTTTTTTTGTTCCAGTTTTAAGTCACACCATAGCGGTCAATAAACCTAATAAAATTATCAAAATGTTTGGGGCTAGCCATTTGGGGGGGGGGGCTAAAGCCCGTTAGCCACCCCCTTGGGTGCGCCCTTGATATAAATAGTTAATAGGATGTATAAATATATTATATATATTAAATTGAAATTCAATAAATAAATTATAATATAATGAATTGCATGTGATTTTTATTAGAACACTAGACAAAAGAAAAAACATTTCTAAGTTGATACTAATTTTGATAACTTTTTTTTGACTTTATTTTGTTTTTTAGTTTCTTGGTTTTTAGCGTAGCTGAACTGTCTCATCCTCATAGTAATGTAAAGAACAAAAATGTTGGTAACTATTTCACTTTTATGATCTCCACAAGGAAAAGTTAATTTAAAATTTCTACTAAAAAAGTCTTCACAAGTTTCCTCAAAAACATTTGGTGATTCTGCATGTTTTTCAAAACATACTTCAATCATTTGTATAATCAAGTATAGATTTTTATTTGGATGAGTTAAGAAACCCCTTGTTTTCAAATTTACTAATTCTGCCTCTGCTATTATGACTTGTCCATATTCAGGTTTTAAACTATCCAAACATTGTTTACACTTGATATTTGAGTTTAATTTTTTGTTTATATAACTGTAAACACAATATTTATATTGAAAATTAATAATAAGCTAACCTGATACATAATTATTTAATAATTAGGTAATCATTGATTACCCAGATAAAAAGTACACCACACAATCAAAAACAGTAGAGTTCCTGTTAAAATAATTGTGTTCTTGGAAAACATCGTCAAAGTCCCACACTCCTTCTTCTATTATTGTATCAATTTTATTTTTTAGTTTTAATACTTTTTCTTGTCTTATTGAACTTTTGTTTTTTGGATTAATTATTTGTCTTATATCATTAATTGTGATGACAGGTATGTTTTCTGTAAATACACGTGGATCAATTTCAAAATATTTAATTAAGTGTAAATAAATTTATATTCTTATTAGGTACCTTCTAAGATGGTACAATTTCCAGTTTTCGGAGGTTTTATCAATGAATAAACGGATAATATCCTATATAATTGTAGGTATGTTGGAGTTGATGGGTGATCATTTGGTCCTGCAACTTGTCTGATCATCCCAAAAAATTTCTTGTAAAAAAATATTAATACATATTAATAATTAAATATGTAAGGTAGGTATTTGTTGATATTTGTTTTATTTTTAGTTAAGTACTATTAAATAATACCTCTAAACAGTCTTGATTCATTTTATATGTTAAAACATATGAAAAATTGCATTCATTAAGTAGGTAATAAATTAAGTCTAACGTTGATTTTATGGTTATTCTGAGTCCATCTGCAGTCTGCTTTGTCAAAAATTCATCATCCTTAATTATATTTTTTTTTAAATTTGTCTCCCAGTTGTTCAGCCATTCTAATGCTTCTTTTAGAACCTTAAAAAAAAAATAATATTTAAATTTTAGATATTCAAACACATTTTAAAACATAAATTAAAATTAAAATAAAATAAATTAATTTAAAACTACATTATACATTATTTAAATGATATTATTATTTATGTTTTGAAATAGCTACTTCCCTTTTAATTTCACAAAAGCAAGTTTACACATGCAACACTTAACACACAGAAAAACCTCTAAATCATGGCTATCTTTTTTTATGCCTTCTGAAGGAAATTTACGATTTAATGCATCAAAAATATCATTCATCTTTTCTGTAAAGATAATAGTTTCTTCACATCCAGTAAATCCATCATAATTTTTATTTTTATAAAATTGAATTGCTTTTGCCATAGATCTACTAAAAACCTGAAATTGGGTGTATAAATGTGCAATTTATCATATATTTTGTATAATATACTACATAAATTCATACCTAATCTACTATTATATATTATATTTTTAATGTTTAGTGTTTAGTCTGAATAATAAATAAAATCTGTATATTTTTCAATACATACTTGTGATGCATATTTCACCTTCATTTTTGTTAAATTATTTAGCTCAATATGATTTTTTGTCACTTTTGGACAAACTTTTAGTAGTGTTTTTGAATCATTGTAAAAGACGTTCTCATAAAATGACCATTTTATAGGTGCTTTGGTTGAGTCAATCTAAAAGTTTATTGTACACATACAATTATTATAACATGCATTCTTCATTTCTTACTCATTAGTACAAATTCACTTTAAGTTAAGGTAGCTAACATTTTATCTTACCCTTAAGTTTTTGTTATTATACAATCTATTGCGTACAGTTTTCAACAAATGCGGTGCATCTGAGAAAACAAAAATTTTTCTTTTATTGTCAAATGGATTTTCAAATGAATTATTTAATTCATTTGCTTTTGTCACTATGCCCAATATATTCCACATAGTACGATTCGTAGAAGCGCCATCACTAGTTATTCCTAATATTTGAATCCCAATATTTTCTAAAAGTAATATTGCTTTTACAACAATTTTTGCAAGGTCAATTCCTAAAAAAATAAATCACATTAATTCAATAAACCCATTAGTTTGTGATTATTATAATATTACTATATTAATATATTTAAATATTTACCTTTGACAGATCCTTTAGAAGTAAATACAGCAATTGGTTGGTGTACACTATCTGCTAACGTTTGAAGCATTAAGACTAATGCATGATCAGCTTTTTCAGAACCTTGGGTTTTTATATCTAAGCCATCGCCATAGTCCTGAAGTCCAAGATATGTCAATGACCGTGTATTGACACTTAAACTCTGTCTTAGAAATATCTCATCAAAAACGAGAATACCTTTTTTTTGATGATCTGTCTTTGTTTCAAATTTTTTTTTAAGTAATTCAAAAAATTGTCCATCAAATCCACACCCTATTTCTATGGCTAGTAGGTGCTTACGTATTGTATTAATACAAGGCAATGGCAAAATATTCTGATTCCTAAGATACTTATAACCACTAGGAGATCTGTTACGTATAAATCAAAAATATTATTAATATTTTAATGTTATTTTTTTTTTTAGGTACCTACCTTATTTGAAATAGTAAGCATAACATCATCCAATTTTCGCTATACTTCCTATTTTTAGAATTTTTAACTTTTGCAGCAGAAAATATTTCTTTAATAAGCTCACATTGGCCTTGTGGTATACTAAATTGATCCAATATTTCATTTAGATTTTTATCATTCATATTACTCATTTGTAATTTGATTTGATTTAACTTGTATTGGAGTTTATCAATGGATAAACGAGCTCGAGCATTTTTTCTCTTTAAAATATTGACACATTTTTTAAATCTTTGAAGTGATTGTTTTTTTTGTAGGTGAAAAATATGTTCTAACATTTTTTTGCCGAAGCAATCTATAACGTTTTTTGGCAATTGAATATGTCAACCTTCGACACCATATGCATACATTTTTGGAACTTCATGAAACAGTTACATAATTAGGGTATAAATGTATAATAAAAAAATTGTTTGATTAGTGTTAAATATATGTCATCTATTTTAATACCTATCATCATTTTTTAAGAATATTGAACACTTTATATGTTTCCATTGGCCATTACTTTCAATACACTGGGAACCAAATATGGATTTAATATCTAAATATTCTGTGGATGAAGTAGCTCCTCTACAACATCTAATTTTATCAAGTAACAATAATAGTTGTTGTACATCTTGAATACTTTTAAGCTGATCTATGTCTATTTCTAAATCTGATATTAGTACTTCTTTTCCATTCAAATGTATTAATATTTTAGAATCTATTTTAAAATAAAAATGAATGTATTGCTTATACTATTATTCATATAAAAACATATTATATTACTGTAAGTACCTTTGGTAATAATAAGTTGTTTTTCAATGTATCTTAAAAAATTTGTTTCAAAAGAGCTTAATTTATGAAATACAACAACAAGGATTCCAGTACTTTGCACACATTCTATATTAGCTTGCCATTTATCGGGTATACTTATAGAATAGATATTTTTACAAATATTAGTGTACAATGTATCTTCCAAATCTGATTCCAATTGTGTAACTGAATTTAACTATTAACATACTACATAAATGTTTAGATAATGTTATTATTTAGTAATTTATTTTTTAAATAAGTTTCTAAAATAATGTACTTTTCTCCTTTTTGGTTCTGAACACTCTGGCGAAATGAGATCACAATTATTTTGCATAATGGGAGTAGATTGGTTCAAATCTGAAGTCTAAATGAAAATTTTTTAAAATATTTTTTTCACTCATGATAACACAATAAACAATACTTACTACTTCACATGTTACTGGTTTAGTTACTAATGAATCTGATGAGATATCATTTAATTGTAGAATCTATAGGTAATCATCACAAAATACAAAAAATCATTTCAGGGTCTATAAAAACAATTTATTGATCTAACAAACCTCATCACTGGTGGAAATAGCTGTGGTAATGCTGACATTTTTTATTGGTATTGCTCCTTCTTTCAAGCGATACCTCTTTAGGCATATCTTGATCAAAATATAAAACATATTCAACAATTTTAGCATTTATAATTATATTATGATTAAATCCCTAACTTTCCAGTTTGTGTTATTATGACACCAACATACACATTGTTATAGACTATTTTATTAAATATATAAACATTCTCCTCAAATCCATTAAATAATGAATAATTAAAATAGTACACACTTTTATATAGGTAATACTCATTCTTTATTTAGAATTTACATACCGTGTATTTACTATATCCTTCACCAGAACTCCATGTACTAATAACATCACTTTCTTGGAAATGATGTAAACAAATTGGATGACTTTTTTTCAAAGTCATTCCAAGAGCTATTTCCCACATACTTTTTTCTTTTTCATTTTTTGGTATACCAAATGTATTTTTTGATTTTACATGAGGTACCCGAACACTACAATAAAAATCAGACATTTTTACAAAATATATAAAATAAAATAAAAATATTAATGTTGTACTAATAGCCGCGTGATTGACTGATGTAGTGATATCTAATATTAGCAAAATATGCGTGGTCTTAAAATCATGTCGTTTCTATAGAAATTCACTAGGTAGCGCTAGGTGGTATTATGATTCAGTGAGAAACTTGTACGCCACCTGTGGGTATTATTTAACATAGGCCGATGGGCAACCATAGTATCTATAGCCATGGCCGTGGTATATAACTATAAATATTGTCGACTGAATTATACCCGCTCTTTCTTATCGTTATCGCACGTTATCACCACGTTTATTGTAATTTGTATGTTATAATTAAATTGTTGCTGTGACATTCTTACTGTCAACGTTTTAAATTATAACTGTATTATACATTTATACGTTTAAATAAATATTAATTATGAAGCGTCAAAATACATTATTGTCATTTTTAACAAAAACAAATAAAGATACATGTAGTAATAATCAATCAAAAAAGTCCAAAAAGGAAACTGAAATTGAGGTAAGGGATAAATAACCATCAAGTAAAGACTATTATGTATTTTATATTAAATATTATTTATTGATAAAAGGTTCAATTACCACCAGAAAAAGGAAGAACTTTTCAAGATAAATGGAAAAAATTGTACCCTTGGATTATATATGAACATGATAATCTTATAAATAAAGCATTCTGTTCTGAATGCACAACTGCTGTGAAAAATAATGTTGTTTTACCACAAACTACAATTGTAGATAAAAATACAAAAAATGCATTTGTTGTCAATGGTTTTAACAGCTGGGGCAAAGCATTAGAAAGATTTAAAGTACATGAAGGTAAAATATTTAAAATAGTATGTAATTCATTTTTAATGTAAATTAATTATAATTTGTTTATTTTAAATAACCTTTGTTATGCTATGTAAGGTTACATCATTTATGTATCTATTTGTGGTTTTTACTTTTTAGATGTATTTAAATTAAATATGTAGTTATTGTTATTTATATGTGCTTGTGTTGTATTGTTTTGTGTGAATATCATTAATTTTATTTGAACTTATTAAATAATAGTTTGTAAAAATAGTATTTAAAATGTTAAAATTAATCCAGGTAAAAGAAACAAATTGTTTAATCTTAATCATTTACTATGTGTTTATATCCTATATGTTCTATTTCAGGGATGGCAAATCCATGGCACGCGTGCCCGAGATGGCACGCGAAAAGATTTTGTGGGCACTCGAAAATTTTTACTATTATATTAGGTAATAGGTAAAAATATTTTCATGGCACGCTCTAAAAAAAAAAACAAAAAAAAAAAAGGTAATTTTGGGCACGCAGTGTTCAAAAGGTTTGCCATCCCTGCAGAACATTTATCTACAGGAGTTAAAGCTTCAGCTCAAGTATCCAATAGTCAATACATCTTATGGTACTTGTTCATCATTCAAATATTAAAGTATAACCAAAAATATTTTTTATTATTAACTTATTCAAATCTATGTTGCATGTTTATGTTGTAGTTAGCAAATTATATGTTTTGATAAAATACCTATTTCATTATATTTATTTAATAAATTATAATGCGTGTGTGTGGTCATAGGTAGTCCATTTCATAGTGCAGCAGTATATGCCAATTTAGCTCAAAAACGATCAGAAAATATTTACAATACTTTAAATACAGCTAAATCTAAAGACATGAAAGAATCTAGGGCGGCTCTATTAAAGATAATAAGTTCAATATTATATCTTACTAGGCAAGGACTTGCCATTCGAGGTCATACAGATAATAACTCAAATATTAAACAATTATTAAAATTAAGATCAAATGATTCATTGGAGTTGGATTCTTGGCTTTCGCGCACAACATATAAATGGACATCACATGAAATACAGAATGAAATAGTAAGTTTACTATCACAGTATGTACAATCAAATTTAATCCATCAAATAAAAATGTCAAAGTATTTTTCAATAATTATGGATGAAACAATGGACAATACTTGTCAAGAGCAAGTATCGGTTTGTTTTCGAATAGTAGATCACAATTTAAATGTATCTGAACTGTTTTTGGGTTTTTTTAAAACTGAATCAACCGATGCTCTAACTTTATTTACCTTAGTATCTAATATTTTAACAAAATTCAATCTATCATTATCAGACTGTCGTGGTCAGTGTTACGATGGTGCTGCAAACGTAAGCGGTCATATCACTGGTCTCCAAAAAAGAATTTTAGATATTGAAAAACGTGCTATATATGTTCACTGCGTAGCACATACTTTAAACCTTGTGGTCCAAGATGGTATGATGAGTGTAGATAGATCTCGTGATTTTTTAGCAATGATAAGATCTATTATAGTGTTTGTACGCTGTTCTCCCAAAAGACAGGCAATTTTCAATGCCCTACAAAATGAACAAGAATTAAATTCTCAATCACTTCGTCCATTCTGTCCAACCAGATGGTGTATGCGAGTAAAGTCTTTAAAAACATTATATTATAATTATGCAGTTTTAATAAAGTTTTTAGATAATATATCAAAAGAGAGATCAGAAAATGGTGCCAAAGCAAGTGGTTTTCTCAAACAATTATTCAAATATGAATTTTTATTTTATACCAAAATAATGATTAATATTTTTGAAAGGGTTGAGCTTCTCAATGCAGAACTCCAAAAAATATCATTAAACTTCCATGAAGTAAAAATTAAAATTAAACATATAATTTCATCAATTGAACAGCAAAGAGAAAATGGTTTTGATGACTTATGGCTGGAAATTTCAACTAAGGCAAGGGAACTGAATATTAAGGAGCCAAATGATCAAAGAACTATCAAAAAACCAAAAAAATTTATTCAAAACAGTGAACAATATTCACCTCCATTGGCTTTATCAATTAAAGATAAATTTAAATGTATATATTATGAAATAATAGATGTTACTGTATCAGCACTGAATGGTAGATTTCAACAAAATGTAATCGATCATTTATGTTCACTAGAAAAATTTGTAATCGGCGAAGACAGACATATCAATGATGTTATTGAATTTTATGGAAGTGATTTTAACCGAGATAAATTGATATTACATCGAGATATGTTATTAGATATTGCAAAATCTAGGGATGTATCTATAAAAAGTTTACAAGACGCCTTGAATTTCATAAAATCTGATAATTTGTGTGATATGTTATCGGAATTTTCCAAACTACTACAAATTATGTTAATTATTCCAGTTTCTTCTTGCACTGCAGAAAGGTCTTTCTCAGCATTAAGAAGATTAAAGACATTTTTGAGATCAACTATGACACAGAATCGTCTCAATGATATCGCTATTCTTCATGTACATCGAAACGAAGAAGTGGATATTGAAAAAGTCGCTAATACTTTTATAAATAAAGCTAAAGTTCGTCAAAACACGTTTGCATTGTAAAACATTTTTATTTTAATTGTTTAAACTTTTAGTATATATGTTACCTACCTACTGAAAACTATTATTTTATTAAATACTCGTTATTCATTAAAAATTGTCTTACATTATATTATAAAATATATGTTTTGTTGCCAATTTATATTTTATAGACAATTTAGTATAGGTAGTGAGAGGGGAAAAAAAAAGCCCCTCCCGATTACTTTATATTGGTATGAGCACCCAATAGATTTTTGAAAACCTGGCGCCTATGGGTATCACCCGTATTAAATAATACGCAGTAAAACCAACTGTATACTTTACCCTCGCACACTCTAGGTTAATGACTGTCTCTAGAATAAATTCAGATTAGCACTGTTAACCTTTGAGGTACGATGGTGTACGTATTAGTCGTTCTCCGTTCGTTTCCTAAATTGGAATGACTATTAGGACGCCACAACCGGAGCACTATTCGGTTTTATAATAAAACCTCATTGACTATTAAGGTGTGTGGGTCTGAGCACTGTTCCAATATTTAAGGTAAGAACGAAGAAAGACTTTGAAATAATATTCAACTCGGGTTTTCAGGTCGGAAACACTTTTATTATATTAAAAATACAAACACAAATAAAAATACTAAGATTGTCGTTTCGCACGCGCAACCCGAGTACCTACGTCCTCGCCGATTCACTCAGCGACAACGGGACTGTCGTACCTGCGCGTACGGCGGTGTTATATAATCATCTTCTCGCTGTCTCAGCACATACGCTTCACTGACCTATATCAATTTTGTTTACAATTAAAAATGTTCCCACCTCTATTAATATTTTGACGACTGTCTACTATATACGACAGTCCTCCTAGTTTTTTTTAAAAAAAATGCCCTCATTTTTTAATGAATTTCTACATACAAATTTCTTATTACTACATTAAATACTAACCTACTTTAACACTATATTACTGTCTCAGCTTATTCCGAATAAGCTATTCGCGTCGTTGACTATAAAATTATGCTTAAATGTTAATTTAATCATACTATTTTAATAATTTATTATTTAATGCGTGTTTTCTTTTTAAAAAAAAAAATAAATACATGTATTGATTGGTTCTTTTGTAGAGAATGTGTAAATATGGTAAAACATAATGAAAAACAATAATAATAACATTACAACAATTTAAATTAAAAATCAGACAAATCGACATTTCAACCGCCGTAATTAATTTATAATGTATAAAATTAACTCAAAATATTAATACAAGAAAAATATATCTACCTATGGCGATATTATGTGAGGATCTCGTGATAATTAAAAAGATATAATTTGCAATTACAATATACATTAATAATTATTGTTTTTTTTTTTTTTTATAATATAAATATAATTTGAATGATAGTAATATTATATTGTATGAAATTTTTTCTCAGAATATAAATACAAAAATTAATGTGAAAACATATTAGGGTATAAAAATGTATTGATTGGTTCTTTTGTAGAAAAATGTCTTTTTAGAGATTGTTCACAGTTTGAAATATAATATTTTTATTTCGACAAATAGCAGTAAATGTTTGTTGTTCTTCTATGGTATTTTATTCTTCGATTCCGTGGAAGTTAATTTTTTCTTTTTTTCTTTGTACTTCATAAGTTAAGTATTTATTATCTTGATACTTGATTGTTTTAGTTTCTTCTTATTTTTGAATTTTGTTTTGTATTTCTTTTTTTTTTTCTTTATTTCATTTTTATATTTATTTCTATTTTTAAATTTTCTGATTTGACAGCCGTTTCTTTTTTGTGTCTTCGTATGAAAGGTGTTTGCTTATTGTTTTTATAATTATTGGATTATAATGTTTTTTTATAATTATTGGTTTACTATTTTTTTGTCTACTTTGAAAATATTATATTCGCCCTTTGTCTCAGAAGATTTTTACGGCTTGTTGTCTGTTGACTCGTGAATTTTGATTGTGCTGAAATTACATTCTATTCTTTTGGTGTTTTTTTACATGTTTTTAATATTTTATTATTTCCTTAAATGTAATTGTAATATTAATTAATATATGTGTAGATTTAATTTAACTTGTTCCTGACATATGTTAAATTTACTTACTTTATTTATTACTTAAAATAAATAAATAAATATATATGAGTAGGTATATAAATATGATGTTACTTAAATATTACAATAATTTAGTTAGAATAATAACTGATGATATCTTGCTATTATTTTGTTTAATTACATATTGGTTAATTATACCTATTTTTTTCTAAAAGGGGTTTTATAATACATTGTTTTGATATAATTTAAATTTTATAATTACATTAATTTTGTTTTTCGGCGCTTGTACTATGTTATACTTACATCTCTTGTCTGTGATCCTACGCTTGTGTGTTTGTTGTTGTTTTTTTTTTTTTTATATTATTATTATAAAAATGCATACTATGGCTAAATTGTTGTTGGCGTTCTGGAATTTGTAGCTCTTATTATTATTATTATTTTTTTTTTGCTTGATTTTATTTTATCTGTGTGTTGGGATCGGTATTGTGGTATAGTTCTTCCGAGCGGCATCTCTAAGTCGTAATGGATCCGGTAAATAGATCATTTGTTAAAAGTGCGTATCATCCGTATTTTTTTTTTGTTATAATTTGTCGATTATTATTGGGTGAGTACGTATTATTATTATTTTTTTTTTTTATTATTATTTATTTATTTATTATTATTATTATTATTATTATTTTTATTTTAGTTTTTCATGGTATGGCTTTAGTCTGTCTACGTGTATAGTATCCGTTGTTTCTTTTCCTTTTAGTGTTAATGCAATTTTGTAATTTACGTCCGAAATTTTTTCTAAAATTTCAAAAGGGCCTCTGTATTTGTGCGCCAATTTCTTTGTTTCTCCTTGTTTCTGAAATTTTATTTTTACTAACACCTTTTGGCCGGGTTGGTATTCTACTTCCTTGTGGCTCTTATCGTATTGTTTTTTTTGCTTAATTTGTTCTGCTTCTATTAGTTTTGGTAATTCTTGCCTAATTTTTTGTAGTTGTATTATTTCTTCGATTCTATTATGGTCTGTTTCGGGTGGATAGATTTTGTTGTCTAGAGGTTGCGTTGCCTCCGTGCCGTACATTAGGTAGAATGGGGAGTAACCAAATCTTGCGTGTGGGTGTGTATTATACGCAAATATAATCATTTTATAATATAGCGCCCAGTTTTTTTGGTTATTATCGACGTAGTGTGTTAAGGCGTTACATATAATTTTATTCATTAATTCGGTCATTCCGTTGCTCTGGGGGTGGTAACTAGTCGAAAAAATTTGAGTTATTCCTAATTTTTCACAAATGTTTTTTACTTCGGTATTTTTAAAATGTGTACCTCTGTCGCTTACGAAGTATTTTGGCGTACCGTAGGTAGTTATTATGTCAAATAAAAATTCGATGGTCGCTGCTGCGTCTGCGTTTTTGACAGCCTTTGCAAAAGCCATTTTGGTCGCATTGCAAGTGGCCACTATTAAATATTTTTTACCTTTTGACATTGGTAACGGTCCTAAATAATCGAAACACAGTCTAGACATGGGTTTAGTGTCGGTTAACGGAATAGGTTGTAATAAACCCGGTTTTTTACCGTTTTGGTTTTTTGAAAATTGACATGACGCACATGTTTTTATGAATTTGTTTGTGTCTTGTATCATTGTCGGCCAATAATATTTTTTCTTTAGTCTTGCTAATGTTTTGGTGATTCCGAAATGTGCTGATAGCACTGACTCGTGGTATGATTTTAGTACTACATTGACTAAATTTTTTGGTATTACTAATAAATTTTTGACTCCGTTCGGTGACCAATTTTTAAAAAATAAAATATCATTTTTAATTATGAATTGTCTAGACTTTCTTTTGTATTTTGAATTATTATTTTCTTTTATTGCTGATATGATGCACTATAAAAGCTCTTACATCTTTAATTTTTGTAGGTATTGGAAAATGTTTTATCGCCTTTATATTTTTCTCCAAAGGTGTTAGTCCTTTATTTGATACTTTATGCCCTAATAATTCTATTTCGGTACCTAATAGTACGCATTTGCTAGTTTTTAATTTTAATCCGGCTTCGTCTAGTCTTTTGAATATTTCTTCTAGTCTGCATAACGCTTCCTCAAAGTCGTTTCCGTAACAGCATATATCGTCCAAGTATGCTATCATTGTTCTATATAAAAAATCACTGAATAAATTATTGATTACTCTTTGAAAGATCGGGCCCGAGTTTTTGAAACCTTGAGGGATTCGTTTAAAATTGTATAGACCGAAATCTGTAATAAAGGCTGTCTTATCTTGGTCCTCCCTTTTCACCGGAATCTGAAAATAACCTTGGCAAAGGTCGATAGAACTATAGTATTTTGCTCCCTCTAACCTTCTAAAAAGGTCTTGTGACCTAGGTATAGGGTGTTTATCACTAATTGTTTCGTTGTTTAGCTTCCTATAATCTACTAAAAATCTGTATTCGCCTTTCTCCTTTTTCGGAATTAAAAATACTGGTGCAGCGTAATTACTTCGACTTGGTTCAATAATGTCTGCTTTTATCATTTTGTTGATTAATTTCTTTAATTTTTCTCTTTGAATTGGGGGTGTTCTGTATGGTGGCTGGAATATGGGTTTGTCGGATTTTAAGTTTATTTCGCAGGGCTCCACATTTGCACAACCTATGTTTAATGGGTCGGATGTAAATAAATGTTTAAACCTTTTTACTAATTTACGTGCTTTTTCGCGTTGATCATTGTTTAGCTCTTTGGAAATGTTTATTGTTGTGCCTTGATCGTCTTTTATTTCATATTCATTGGTCATTGTTTTATTATTTTGATTTTTGCACATAATGCTTCCGGTAGCAAAAATATTTACGTTATGACTTCTATTGTGTTCGTACCATATTTCGTCCATTTTTATAGAATTGTTTTCGATTTTTATTTTTTTATTTTTAAAATTGATTATTATGTTGTATTTAATATTGAAATCGTTTCCTAATAGTAGTTTGCAACTTAGTCCCTCAATGACGTATACTTTGATTTTATATTTTAGTGTGTTGATGATAATTGTTACTTCTGTTGTTCCTTTTTGTATTAGTTCATTATTGTCTGCGCCTGTTATTATTATTTGTTCTTTGGGTTTTATTTCTTGTTTATTTTTTACTAGGGAATAATCTATACATGATAAATTTGAGCCTGTGTCTATTATCGCATTTTGTTCATTGTCGTCCAGTTTTATTTTTATGGATAGCACTCTTTGTTTCCGGTCTGTGTCTGAATCTGCGCTTGTATTTTGATTGTTGATTTTAATTTCGTTTTTGTGCTGATTTTGCTGTTTTTTTGTTTCTATGGCTTTCTCGTCTTCTTGTATGGGCCGATTCCGATATTCTCTTATGTAGTTTCCGCATATTTCGCAAAACATAACGTTTCCCCCCTCACTCCAATACACTTCTTTGTCATCATGGTCGTCTAGTATATCCTTGGACGTGGACAAATATTCGCAGTCTTGGCAAAATTGTGAGTACCATATTGAAGATTTGTCAGTTTTAAAATTGTTGCCGGGTTCATCTTTTTCTATGGGGTTTTGTTGTGATAATTTTAAACGATCAAAACATTCGTATAAGAAATGGTCTATATTTTTTTCTATAGTATTAAAGTCGGGAAAAACTGTGTTTATTATTATATTATTGAATTGACGTGGTTTATATGTTTTTGTGATGGTTCCTGGTGTCCAATGACAGTCCTTATTAAATATCCCTATACTTTTCCTATTTAATTTCCAGTATATTATGGCATTTGTATCTTCGGAATCTTCGTGTATTAAATATAAGTTTAAATTAAATTGGTCACAGATAAATGCTAGAGATAAATATGCCGAGCATATTTAATAATTCTACCGTCTTCTTGTATATACCATGTTGTTTCAAGCATATTCGTAGTGCGTGGGCACCACAATCACCGTCTCCGGGTACGTCTTTCGTTTTTACGAATGAGCCAGCGATTAGTGCGATTTCGTTCCTTAGATTATCGCTGATCGTGTTATTAAAATTTTTACCTATAGTAATATTAGTAGTTTGGGAATCGTTGTTTTTATAATATTTTTGTTTTTCATTGTCGTTGCTCGGCAGTAGGCATATTAAAATTTTTATTTGCGTGTCTTGAAAAATAAACTTAATCATGGTAGAAATAACGTTCCAATCCTTTTTGTCTTGTGCAGTGCAAATTTTGGGTAATGCTAAGGTAGTAATATTTTTTTCTAAACAAAATTGTTTAGTATTAGTTAATGTGTTAAAAATGTTAGTGTATGCTGGTTTATCGTAATATTTATTTTTTGTTATTAGGTATAAAATCCATTGACTTCCGTTTTTCAGATAAGCAATTTCGGTGGTTTTTTTTTGTTGGTCTATTAATTGTTGTACGTTGTTAAATTTATTTTTGAATTGTAACGCAATCCCATTCGACATGGTGAGGCATTGACTTGTGCAATGGCCGATTGCGATATCATGTGGTAATGAAAAAATATTTACCGTCTGTTCACTGTAATCGCATAGGAAATCGGTTCTATCGTTATTGCTGAGTAGGAATTTTTGGAATTCATTTAATGGGTTCAAACTACTCATTGTTACAATGTTTTCTATAGATTTTTCGTCATCGTTGTTTATTTCATTAGTTATTAATTTATTTGAATTTGTTGATTTGTACCAATTTTCTACAAAATGTACATAATTATTTTTCTCAATCTGCTTTTCTTTGTTAAATTTTGAGTTGTCGGTTTTCGTATAAATATTATTTGTTCCCCGAGTTAGATATTCCGATTTTTCTCTTGGCTCGGGTGCTATTCGTTTTTTGAAAAATTGCAATCGTTAGCATAGTGTCCTTTACCATTGCATTTAAAGCATGTTATTTTTTCTCTTCCGTTAAATCTTTCCGGCGTCGTGGATCTTGAATATCTTTCTCTACTGTTTTCCCTACTGTGCTGTTTCCTATTTGTGTTATTTTCACTATTTCTGTTATTATAACTATTTCTATCTCTGGATCTGTCGTAGGAGTTTCCCCTATTTCTTGAATCGGACCTATCTCTATTATCGCTCATTTCTCTACTGTTATTTCTGTATTTATTGTTATAGTATCTATCTCTACTCCTTTCTCTGAACTTATCGTTGTTGTACCTATCGGGATAAGGACTTTTTTTCCTATAATTGTTCCTGCCTTCGTAATCTGATATTCCTAGATATGGACTTTTTTCTCTTTTGCGTGATCTATCTTCAAAATTTACTGTCTTGTCGTATTTTTTAAAATTATGCATTTCGGTACATAGTTGATCGATTTTGGTACACAGTTGATCGATTTTATTTTTATGATAACTGTCTATTCCTTCTAATTTTGTATTTAATCGTTTTATTTCTTGATTGCTGTCTTTAGTTTCATTATTCAGTTGCATTACTTGTTTATTTAAGATTGCCGTGTATTCGCTGAGACCGGAACTTCTTGAATTAATTCTAAATTGCATAAGTTCATATTTTTTCAAATTTTCTTTCAATTTTTTTAAAGTATTATTATCATGCAGTGATATTGCATGTAATATAGGTTCCCTAATACCTTTTAGTATGTATACGCAAATGTCTTCCTCTTTCATATCTTTTTGTACTTGGCTACACAGGTATTCTATTTCCGTAACAAAACTAGAAATTGACTCTAAGTCGTTCTGTTTTCTATTTTCTAATTTGTTTTTTAATATTATTGAGTATCCTATGGGTTGAAATTCGTTTATTAACTCGCTTTTCAGATTTTCCCATGACAAGTTACCTCCTTTGTTTTCCAAATTTTGTAAAAATATGTTAGCAGTTTCTTTCAAAAATATTGATAAAAACTTAATTTTTTCGTCGTCGTTCCAATTGTTGATCTGTGCTGCTTTTTCGTATTGTCTGATGAATGTTTTGATGTCACCTTGTCCGGAAAAACTATCTGGTTTGATTATCATTTTTTCCATTTTGTGTTTTGGATTTTTATTTTCAAATTTATTTAATTTTTCAGGTGTATTTTCTATTACGAATTTTGAGTTGCTAAAGAAAGTGGTATTTAAGTTTGATTCAGTTTTTATTGGACTTATGATATCTTCGTATATGTGTTCTACTTTTGTTGATTCGTTAATATCTAAGTTTATTAAGTTTTTGTAACTATTATTAGGGGCTTGTACTAAGAAAATATATAAGCAATTAACAACACGTCATTAACTTTTTCGTTTATAGAAAAGTGACATTATTTCGAATCATTATTATAGTTTGTGACGTCAATTAGAACATTCCAGAAGATCTTATTATTATTGTGTAATATTGTGCAGTATTGCGTAATATCATCCTATTGTTCTAGGGTAATATCGTTATCATCATATTGACTTTTCGTTATTGTACGTAATTTATTACCTAGTTATCATCTAAAGTTAAATAATGGATACAAAAAAAACTAAAGGAGGAGCTGAAAAAACTAGGGAAAGAAAAAGATTAAAACTACAATATGAAGCAAGATCTTGTCATAGTATTAAAAATTTATTTACCAAAGTATCAAATGAAAAAGAAAAAGAAGCTGTCAATTGTGACACAGATAATGCATTATTAAAGGTATAAATTATATTATATTTATCTATACTGGTAATATTACCAAAGGGGTTAATTCGTTTTCGCTTTTTGTCAAGAGCAAGAACATGACAATGAAGCAGTGACTCAAGATAATATATTATTAACTGATGACAATAAACCTTCTAATTGTGAAATTGGTATTACATCATTTGCAAAGGTATGCACATTGTGTAACACAATTTGTGTTCATATTAAAACTTCTAATATATGTGATAACAAATTATTTATTAGTATTTTTTGAAGTATAAAGAAATGATTTACTGTTTAGCATGTCAATGTTTGTTGTTTACTATTATCAGTGCTTGTATGGTTGTATATCAATGTTTGTGTTCAATAACTATTGTGACATCATATTTGTCAACTTACAATTCAATAAAGTAAAGTGAGTAATAAAATCTTAATGTTGTATTGTCCTATTTTATTCATATGAGGATGGTTATGGTGTGAAATCTAATATTAAATTATCTTACTTTTCCTTGTGAGTATTTTATGTTTTTTTATATTATATACCTTTCATGCTTTTATTTTAGATAGGAATAACAAATTAACAAAAAAATAATAGTAATGACATAGATAAAACTATATGTTTTTTTTCCATTATGTTAATGCATTGTGTATTAAAATTGCTTGTGTTTTTTTAACTCAATATTTTATTTATTGAAATATAAATATTAATGTTAAAATTATAGGAAAATATAAGCAAAGAGGAATTGGATTTATCAATGTTTAAAAAACCTGAAGTCCTTGTTTTGGAAAGCTTTTTTGAGTTCCACCCTCACCAACCAGACATACAAAATCCATTTGTTTCAAAAAAAGTTTTTTTTAAAGAAGATAAAACACAACGTTTCTGGCTGTCATATAATTGGGAAGCACTTTTTTGTACTGTATTTTTGGCTTTTAGTAATGAAAATAATACTTTTATGTCAGGAATGTCAACATGGACGCATGTTCATCAACGCATTAATGAACACGAAAATAGTCAAATGCATAACAAAAGTATTGAAGCATATTTTTTGAACCACAATAAAAAAAAAATATAGATTTTTTACTTTTTTCTAATCAGATGAATAAAAGAAAGGAAATGATAAAGAAAAACAGACAAATTCTAGAACGGGTGATTGATGTTGTCAAGCTTATAGGGAAGCGAGGGCTAAGTTATCGTGGTAATAAATATGAAGCAGCTTATACTCTTGAAGACCTTTCTTTAGGTCATGGAAATTTTTTAGAAATTATTCTATTATTAAAAAAAATTGATATTGTTCTAAATGAGCACTTAGATTTAGTTATTAAAAAGAGTAAAGTGTCTCATGAATCTGGAAACAAATATCGTGGTGGACTGTTTACACTAATATCAAAAACAACAGTTAATATGGTTATTGAGTGTATAGGCCAAGAAATTAAGACATGTATTGCACGAGAAGTACAAGAAGCAGAAATGTTTGCTGTCGAACTTGATACCACTCAAGATATTTCTGTCAAGGATCAATGTTCAGTTGTATTAAGGTACGTCAATAAAAATGGTGTTCAGGAACGACTAATTGCTGTAGTTAATTGTATAGACAGTTCTGGAAAAGGTATTTTTGAACTCTTAAAAAAAATTCTATACAATAATAATTTAAATATTGAAAACTGTATTTCTAACGCCACAGATGGGGCGGCCTCCATGCAAGGCCAGTACAATGGGTTTTCGTCATGGTTAGGTAAAGCTTCACCTGGGCAAATGCACGTATGGTGTTATAGCCATGTTTTGAACTTGGTTATATCAGATGTTACGAAAAAACCAATATCTGCAGCAACTATGTTTAGTTTAATGAACAGTTTGGCTGTTTTTTTTAAGGAGTCCCATAAACGTATGAATGTTTGGATGACTAACAATCAAGATAATAAAAACAAAAGGCTACAAACTATAGGCATGGAGGGGCACGGCCGCGATAGGCATGGCAGGGCATGACACGCGCACGATAGGGAGGGCGGTGAAGCCGGATTTACCGGATTTGCGGGGGGCACAGAAGGAACCAAAACACACTACTGTCAATAATTATCGTCCAATTTCTTTAATTTAAAATGTGTCAATAATATTTGAAAAATGTATTTATTCAAGAATAGTTAACTTCTTAGATAAATATAAAATACTTTCTAACTCACAATTTGGTTTCAGAGAAGGTAGAAATACAGAAAAAGCAATTTCAAAATTAATGTCACTAATTAAAACAGAAAAAAAATGTAAAATGACAATTTTCTTTGATTTAAAAAAAGCTATTGATACCGTGGACCATGATATATTAATAATGAAATTGGAGAATATGGGTATAAGAGGAAAAACTTTAGAATTGTTAAAATCATATCTCAATAATAGAACATGTTGTACAAAAATCAAAGATAAAAACATAAAAAAATTGTCTAAAACTAAAACTATTAATTGTGGAGTACCCCAAGGGAACTCTCTTGGTCCTTTGTTGTTTAATATTTATATTAATTGTTTATCTAACATTAAAGTCAATGGTGAATTAGTATTATTTGCAGATGATACAGCATTGGTTATTGAAGCTGATAATCATATTGAATTATATCAAAAAGCTAATGAAGATTTAATTAAGATCAGAAATTGGCTTATTGAAAATAAATTGTCTTTAAATGTTTCTGAAACACAATACATTAATTTTTCTGAAGCAAAGTCAAATAACAAATTAATTATTCATGACTTTACATGTACAAATGTTAATAAATGTTGTTGTCCTAAATTAGAAAAAGTGAATGAGTATTAATATTTAGGATGTATAGTTGATCAAGGATTAACATTTGATACTCATGTTAATGAAATAATTAATAAAATAAATAACAAAAAAACATTATCGATATTCTATATTTTGAAAGACAAAAGTTTTAAGAAATCAGTGTACTCAGCTTTAATACAATCTCACTTACAATATGCAAAAAGTATCTGGGGAGAAAAAGGCAAATTAAATAAACTTCAAGATTTAGTAAATAATATCACTAACAAATTCCAAATTGAAGTTGACTTGCTACCATATATGTTAAGAAAGGAATATTACAATTTACATTATTTGATTAGAGATTATTATGAAATATTTAAATACTAAATTTACTCACTTAATAAATCCTGACTTTAAATTTTTACAAAACTTACATTTTGCAGGTACCCCGACAAAATATCGCCGGTAAAATATCGCGTGACCAAAATATCGCAACTAAAATATCCCGAAACCATTATATCGTAAAGAAATAATACAGCCGTACATTATTATCGCGTCTGTAAATTGCATTTGATTTAATCTTATCTAATCGTATTCACCTTTTAGCTAGCAATGCATTCAAGTAGGTATACTGGTTTTTCATTTTATAATTTTTATTTAGTAATACTTCGTACTGTCACCGTGACACTGTGACTGACACTTTTACAGTTTTACACTTTTATACAGTTTTACAGAGTTTTATTGTTATTTATTTTAATTTTAAATGGAGTTGAATTTTTTAAAAACTGCAAAAGGCGAAAATTTATTAGTTCATAAAATCATAACGGATATACTTTTACACGAGAAAAAGATGGTGCTGATTCCAAGGTAAGATAAATAATATTACTTATTATTAGAATAATCTGTGTTCCCATTAATTATTAATAAAGACCGGATTTATTTATTTAAAGAAATTTTGAAGGATATAGCAGAGTTTTGGCCACCTGCATAATTTATAATTTTTATTTTTTATTTTATTCGTTATTTATTATTATTTTTTTTTATATTTTATTATAGTAAATATTTATTCATATATGCATTTTTCTGAACATTGCAGAATTTTGATCGCTTGATTTGTTCTATATAATCATAAATGTATAATGTATTATTAATTGTACATTTTTATATAAATTAATATAAAAATAAGTCAAAGTATAGTAGGAAATCCAAATACGCCAAATTAAAAGAACAAGACAGTTAGTTGGGCTGAACGAGTAAAGAAAGTAGTAGCAGATTATCATAATCGAGAATTTGAAGATTATCTTCAAGGTATTTCTTTGAATATATACTTCCATTAATTAATATACATATTTTATTTTTTTTTAATACTAATATCAATTTTATTAAATTATACATATTTTTATCATTTTTATCAATTCTACTATATATTAATACAACAATATTATGCTTGAAATATATTATTTATTTATAATTAAATTACTGCTATATTTCATGCTGGCGATATATGTACTGGCGATATTTATTTCATGCGATATCATGGTTTCGCGATATTTTAGTTGCGATATTTTGGTCACGCGATATTTTACCGGCGATATTTTGTCGGTGATTCCATTTTGCAGACAATCTATTCCTATTGTTTTTTGTTTTTATTATTTGTGGACTAACATTGTCTGTTTTTTGCTTACACTTGAAACAATATAGTTTGTTCATTTATAAGTAAAATAATTGATTGTAGTAATATATCAAAAATACAAAGGTGAACATTATATTCATAGATATTAAACATATGGATACGGCATTCCTTTATACATTCTACATACACTGTTTAGGCCAACATAACGGAGAGAGAAACGATGGTTCTCACTCGCACAGATCTTCTGTGTGACAAGGAAAGTAAAACTCTTAGCTCTTGTAAGAGAGAGAAAACTTGATGTGTACTGATAATTGATAAGATATTATGTTAGTTTACAGATTTTTGTATTATGCCGTATCTATATGTTTAATATCTATGATTATATTCAATATTGTACTTATCTATGCATGGGTCATGATAAAATAAATAGGTATGTTAGCAGCTTAGTGATACGCACAAAATGGCGTACGTTGTTCGCCTGTTATCAATTATTATTGTATCAGTACAGTACGAAAGTATCATGATATTACGTTCGCACATGATTTATGAATTTAAAATAAAAAATAACAAGTCATTAGTCAAGTATAATTATTTCTGTTTTTATTTGGTAAGTTACTTTTACATTTTTTAATAAAATTTTTGAATGTGCGTACCAAATTCTCGTCAGCACCATTAGTTGAAGGGTTGTAAGGAGATGTGGTAATATGAAAATCTCTATTCTTTTTCAAAAACTCTTCCATTTCCTTAGAACACAACGATGAACCATTATCTGTAACAAGTTTGTCTGGAACGCCACAATAAGCAAAGTATTCGCATAACACCTTTATTGTAGAACTGGTAGTTATATTTACCATATGCTTAACAAAAATCCATTTTGAAAAAGCATCAATAATAACTATAAACATTTTTCCATTAACTGGACCTAAAATATCTAGGTGTACCCTTTGTGATGGACCATCTGGGTAAGGCCAACTGTGCAAAATACTTCTCGGTGGGTTTTCACTGTACACTAAACACCTCATACATTCCTTGGTAATAGTCCAGTGGCGCCAAGTACGTACCTAAGGTGGTTTGAACATATTAGATAGGTATCTTCTGGTACAAGTTAACAACACAGTTAAAAATAAAACAGGAACATTAATTTACCGTTTGCCGTGTGCATAACTGCATAAGGATATATTTTAAACACAGAATAATAAACATGAATAATGAATGCGTGTGTCGTAGTGTGTTCTATATTTATCTTTGGGCAATAATTATTGTATAGATAATAATAACGCGGACCTGTTGGCTGTCACCAGTTTTAGTATAAATATAAAATAATAATAAACATCGATCTATTTTAATTTTATAAGAACCATTTAGCTTGAACAATATTTATTTTTAGTTATTAGTTATTTTATTTTAATATGAAAAGAAGGGGAGTACATTGTACTATTGGTACTTGTACATTTGTACTACTCGAACTCTCGAAAATAGACGTCTGTCTCCATCTTTTGAATCTTGATTTTAAACTGTATTTGCCATTTGGTTATAATTATAAACCATCAGATATTCATATCATTGTTGTGTCTTGTGTTTTTGATAATTTAACCATTTTTTTTTCTAAAATGCCTGTGAATTGTGTTACGTGTAACAAAAGTAGAGGAAACCTTAATAAAACAAATTGGCAAAGACACGTCGAGTCATGTAAAAAAAAAATTAAATTGAGTTTGTAGTAGTTTGGTTATATATTATACCTAATATATTTTATTTACAATTGTTATTACATAAACAATATAATATATAATTATTTTTAAAACTAGTACAATATGAACAAAAAACAAAAACTATTTTTATGCTTAATTAGGTACCTATTATTATTGTGAAGTGAGAGGTCATTATTTATACCTATACCTACTATAGTTATTTGGTATTGGTTAATTAAACTTAAAATTTATTTAATGAATTTTGAATTTTGACTTAAGTATATTAATATTTTATACAAAAATATGAACATAAACTTTAATATATATTTTTTACAAAATTAATATTTACAAAAATAATAATGATATTCAATTTGAATTCTACCAAATTAATTTTAAATCTATTATTTATTTTCTGTTCTTAGTAGATAGATACTTATGTTACTCATGATTAAAAATGTAATAAAAAAACATACCAGGTAGATTATTTAGTGCATTACCTAATATTTTTAGTTTTTAATTTTTCTTGATTTCAATTTTGCATATAATTTAGGAGTGAATGTCGAAAACAGTTGTGATAGTCGCCAAAATAGTGGAATTGGTTTGACAGATACTAATGTAAAAAAAAACATTCCAGGTAGATTATTTAGTGTATTACCTAATATTTTTAGTTTATTAATTTTTAATTATTCTTGATTTCAATTTTGCATATAATTTAGGAGTGAATGTCGAAAACAGTTGTGATAGTCACCAAAATAGTGGTATTGGTTTGACAGATACTAATGTAAAAAAAACATTCCAGGTAGATTATTTAGTACATTACCTAATATTTTTAGTTTTTAATTTTTCTTGATTTCAATTTTGCATACAATTTAGGAGTGAATGTCGATAACAGTTGCAATAGTCACCAAAATAGTGGTATTCGTTTGACAGATACTAATGTAAAAAAAAACATTCCAGGTAGATTATTTAGTGTATTACCTAATATTTTTAGTTTATTAATTTTTAATTATTCTTGATTTCAATTTTGCATATAATTTAGGAGTAAATGTCGAAAACAGTTGTGATAGTCACCAAAATAGTGGTATTGGTTTGACAGATACTAATGTAAAAAAAAACATTCCAGGTAGATTATTTAGTGCATTACCTAATATTTTTAGTTTTTAATTTTTCTTGATTTCAATTTTGCATATAATTTAGGAGTGAATGTCGATAACAGTTGTAATAGTCACAAAAATAGTGGTATTGGTTTGACAGATACTAATGTAAAGGAAAATATTTTAGGTAAATATTAAATAACATTCAAAAATTTTTTTTAACATATTAAGAAGAAACAATTTAACATTTTAATTATAATATAATACAATTTAGCATACTTTATGAAAAATATTAAGTTGTTTAAATTTCAAGCAATAGAAAAAACTAAATATTGCGTTTTACTAAATTTTTATTGTATACATTTATACATTTGTGTTATAATATCAATTATTCTTTGTCCAGATGATTCGGATACTGGTATTTCATCATTAGATCCAAAACAATATGTTGGGTTGAACAGTTTAACACCAGAGGAGAAAATTATGATTTTGAGTATACTCGGTATACACAGGTCTCTTAAAAATGAGTATCCGTCGTTACCCAAAAATGTAAGAAACATAAATTTTTTTTTATGTGTGTTCACCTCATTAAACAACACAAATAATTCAAATCTCTCTATCCAAGCGCTAAAATCATCATTTTTAATATCGAATTCCAAAATCTGACCTGATAGCCCTGAGTTATTGTTCCGGTTAGATACATTACCACTGTTATTTGCTGTCACCTTGACCTTTTCACAGAATCTTGCAACTTAATTTTCAAAAAAAAAAAATTGCTCACGTGGTTTCACATAATCTCGTCGCCAATATACTGTATTAGAGTATTGGGAAGAAACGCAAGTTTATAACACAACAGTCTTGATACGAATGAATCTTTATTATACATTTTAAGGTTATGTAACAAAATGATAACACATACATTACACCTGACATACCTATTTATTTTGTCATGGCATGGGTCATAACAAGATTGAAAATTGTTGCTGTTATGATAACAGTAACACAGAATATTATGATAACAATAACACAGAATGAAAATAACATGGTTATAATAATGATAACAGTAATTCTTTCTCATAAACTGTAACTTCTATATCATAAATTTTATAATAAACAACATTTGACATAAAAACTTTTTCTACAGTAAAAACTTCCTTAGACCAATTTGTTTTTAATTTATTTCTATATACATCATTTATTGAGGATAATCTAACTCTATCATTTATCTCAAATTTAGGTACAGAATTACTAATATCATAGTTGTAAACTGTGGAAAGTAAATCATTCTCGTTTTTCTTACTTACATCAGCAGGTTTCATTTTTATTGTTTTATGGTATGTATTATTATTATATGTCTTAATAATTTTTGGTAATTCAGAGATCCATACATTGTTTAAATAAAGCACTTTCTTCAATTTATCACCTAATGTTCTATTAAAGCGTTCAATTATTGAAGCTTTCTTAACAGTGCCAGTACTATAAAGTGATATGTTATGTTTGTTTAGTATTTGTTTTAAATCTTTATTATAAAATTCTTTACCTTTATCAACATGTAATTTTTTCGGTACATTATATTTAAATATATGTGAAAATGCTTCAGATACTTCCAATCCAGACTTTGTTTTCAATGGTATTGAATAAACATATTTTGAAAATGTATCAATGACATTAAGAACATATTTGAATCCATTATTAGCTTTATATAGAGACTTATGATTATCATTAACTTTAAGTTTAATCTTATTATGTTTATTTCTTAAACTATAATTGGGATCACTATTTTTAGATTTTGGTCTATAAAAACAGTACAAATCAGCTTGCCAAGTATCATTTACACCTCTTTGTATAAAATGTCTTGTTTCAAAATTTCATCTAGCAGGTTTAAATAATTCATAAGCTTCTATAAATTCTGGTGGTTTTGATGTATTATTCTTTTTTGTATTACATTTTCTACATACTGATAATCTCCTATATTTTTTATTTTTTTCAATAAATTATGGAATTCCATTATTTTTTGTTTTTGTTTTACATTTCTTACAATAATCCATTTAAATAAAATATTTTATACATTTTCTCTAGTTGTATTATTTGGAAGATCATAAAAAAATTCTGAACCGGATACTAAACAGATATAACAGATGGTATTAGCGGGCACATCTTCATTAAAATCTGCATGCAAGACAATACTTGTTTTAGATCCAGAAATCTGTGATGGCTGCCTACTCATATTAATTACAAAAAATGGCCTAAAATCTTTAAATTGTTGTGGAGTAATATACATTAAAGACAAATTTCGATGTAATCTATTATAAACATGCTTATAATCCATTAACATATCATAAGCCTTATTAAATTTTTCTTTTTTAAAATCTAAATTCATTAATTCTTCAGGATATCTAATACTATCTATATCCAACCAAATATTCTTTAAATCACAATGATTAAAATGTAATGGATCTCTCAATTGATTATCTAACCTATCTGTTTGAAAAACTATAATAGCAAACAGAGGATTATGGAGATTTCTATACATATTTGTTATATCTTTAGTTAATGTTTTACCACTAATATTTCTATCTTCAATACATTGCCATGATTTAAACCTAAACATATATTCATTTCTTTTAGACAATAATGTTAATTCATTTATCAACTTAATTTTATTCATATCATCATAAGTCACAATTGGTATACTAATAAGAAACTCATCAATAACAATTTTTCCAACACCAGCTAGATCACCTTTTTCATTTTTATCTCTAAATAAAGCATCATTGTCAGAATGTCTTAAGAAACTTATTTCAAAGCCTCCTTTATATACTGGATATTCTATATCATTAAAAAATCCTAAACATAAATTAGATAATTTACCAACAGCACTACAATAACCACCTTTATTAAATGTTGACTGAAATCCACTATTTATTGTGGGACCAGTAAGATCTGTAGAATAGCTAACTGTACCTTTAATTAAACTACATCTTCCAACATTATCAATTCTATCTATTTCTTTACCATGTTTTTTAACACAAATCCAGTCAAACAAAAATGGAACAAAATTATCAACTAACCATATCTTTGAACCTGCTGGATAATTATTACCATCTTCTTGTAAAACACGACCAAAAATCTGATATTTTGCTTTTTTAATATTTAAAAAACTATTTTCTTCCTTTATGTTAAAAGTTGTTATCTGATTTTCAGAATTAAGGTTAGATATAGATATAGGCCAATATACCTTATCTTGTTCACGAATAACAGCATGATCATAATTTCCAAAAATACTTTCCATTCATAAGAAAAAAATTTTAATACAAATTTTATAATTTATAATTCTTAATAAAATCTAAACATAAATGACCGCATATAGGTGGATCATTATAATTTTGAAGTTAATTAGTTGTATAATATAAATTGTCTTCTCCTAAATAATTTACAACTTCTTTAATTGGAATTGAATCTCCATAAAAGTCAAAATATACCTTTTTTCTATCATTTTTCATCCAGGCAACCTAGTGTGAACCAGATTGGTTAGAATTATTTAAATTTAATATTCCACATTCATTTTTTCAAGGTGTTGTTGGTAACTCATTTCTCATAAAACATCCTCTAAAATTCTTAACATTTTTTCCTGCATTAATAATATCATAATTAGTTAATGGTTTAATTTTTTCTTTTTTTTTAATCCTGACCCAATTTGTAATGTTTTAATATTTCTAATATTATTTTCCATCTCTTTATTATGTCTTTCTATTTCTTCTCTTTTCTTTTTTTTATCATTAGCATCTATAAAAGTATTTGCTACTGCACTTGCTCCTCCAGCTAAAGCACTAAGGGCTCCTATACCTGCTATAATAAGAGGTAAAAAACCGCCTACTTTATTATTAAGTTGTGTATTTGTAATTAATATTCTCACACTTTTTTATTATTTTTAGCTTTAATTAGTTTATTTTTTTGTCTATCAGTTAAATTAAATATGGTTTTACCATTACCAATCTGTATATGTTTTAATTGAATAATTACATCAGTTTTGTTTTTATAAGCTTTTGCAAGCTTTTTTACTTGAGAATCATTCAGATTTAAGTTCATTTAATAAGAATAAAATTTATTAAATTAAATTAATCCCATACCAAAATACTGTTTTGCTTTCATTACATTTGTGGTGATTAAAGCAGCTGTTTTTTCACCTAAAGAGGCCTTTGGATCTAAAAACCTATCCCATGCTTTATTTTCCAAAATTCTATCTCCAATATGTCTTGTATTAATATCTTTATGTTGTTTATAAAAATAATCATGTTCCATGGCAGCTTTATCCAATTTATTAACTGGTTTTTTATTTTTTTCTAAATCAGTAAATGGTCCGAGATAATTATACCCAGGCCAAAGTATTTCTGGCATAAATTTGCTATTTAAAAGATTATTCATCAAATCTGAACCTTCTACTATTTTTTCAGGTAAATTTGATACATATGATATTAAATATTCAATCCCTTGAGGAGAAACTGTTAATTTTTCCAACTCAGAACTAAAAAAATGTACAATACTAATTTTTTCATTATCAAAATTATTATGACCTGCTTTTTCTTCACTAGCAATAAAATATAGGTAGTCTTTTTAATAATTCACTTAAATTATGTATATATTTATACTCAATACGATCTTCTGAATACTTTTTTAAACCACCTCCTTCTTTTTCTCCATCTTTTGGTAATATATTTTTTTCCTTCTTGGCTATATTTTTAGGTAACCCATGCCAAATTCCAGAAATCATTTTCTTATATTTATCTCCTTTACTTGATTTAACATTTCTATTATTTTTATCATTATTTTGATACAATGAATCAGTTTGAATTAATATATCTTTATAATTCTCAAAATCTGCTTCTGTATAAAAATTAGGGGTTGCATGTACAGAATATGTTAATAATCTAAATAATCCTTCTGTTCCCTTATATATTTTTCCATTTATAATTAAATTATCATCTTTAAAATTTACTACATCTTTTCCAATCATATATTGTTTTTCTGGAGTATTGTAATATATTCCAAAAACTGAATCCTTTATTCTTGGTAAATACTTTGATGTTATTGGTCCTAATACTATAGTATTTTTTGTGCTTGGAGACATATTTTTCTTAATTGGTGATTTAATTCCTAAAGGTGATTTAATTGGTGTTTTAACATCACTTGTTAACTGTAAAATTTCTGGTCGTTTATATGGAACCAACATTTTTTGGATATCTTCATCAGTGTTGATATTTATTTCTTTAACTTCATTTACAGCATTTACGATATTTTTTAATTCATTTGTTACTGGTCCAAAAGATTTTTCCTTTTCTTCTTCAACATATATGTTTCTTAAAGCTGCATTTTTATACTCCTTCTTTAGATTATTTTTAAGCTCAATTATTTTGTCTACTTCCTTAATTGGCACTTTTTTCATTACAGAACCTCCTTTTTTACTATCTTTTTAAAAAAATATTCCGCATATCTTTTATATCCATTTAATATAAAAAATTTTTAATAAATAATCCTAATATCATTTAACAGACATCATCTAACAGGTATTATCTAACAGATAACGCTACTTAACGCTATCTAACATTATTTAGCGTTCAATGTTTAAGTTTACGTTTTATGTTGCTAAATTTATTATAAATTCGATTATTCACTAAATTAATTGACATAAACCCAAACTCATTTTTCCAACAAATTGAACATAAATATTTAAATTCATCAATTGATATAATATCATATATCAAATCATTCCATATTTTCTTAATATTGTAGTGGGCCAACAGCTTGTCGGAAAGATATAGGTTGTGATGAAATAAAGTAATCGAAATATTACTAAGTGTTTTATTAAAACTGATTGAAAATATTCTAAGTCCAAATAATTAATTTAATTGGAAAATAAACTAAGTCCAAATGAACGATTTCTGGTGTAAAGTGACGTGAAGGTGCTTGCTCTAGCTCTGGAAAATCACGTCTGCGGGAGTCCTCTCCTGGGCCCCCTTATATAGTCAGTGTCCCCTGATCTCCTACTCATGTACCTTCTGGCCTATTCGTATTCAGGTCATTCGCTTCTCACACTATTACGCATTTCAGAGGATGCGCGTGCGATGATGACGTCCGAAGACCATCCGCTCTTTCAGGATGCGCGTGCATGGTGACGTCCGGCGACCGTCCGCCCACATGCAGATGGTCAACCACAAGCGTTGTATCCGAGTTCTCGGAACTCGCGATACGATTTAATATTATATTACATATGATTGTGTGTTTTATGTGTGGGTTAGAGTCAAAAGTTGTTTTATTTCTATTGTCTTCCAGACTTAGGTAACACCCTCTATGGCATTATGGCCACACACCTCATATTATTTGGTAGTATGTTCATTCCTACGTCTTTTGTTAATATTCATGGGCGATTGTTATCTTAAATAGTTAAGTCTACAATGTGTTGCCCCCTTTATATATTATAATATGGGTATAGGACATCAGAGCACGTAGCAATATACAATTTATACTGTTTAAATATAATTAAAAAATTACAATTTGTTCTAATTGTTTTTAAATCTAATAAACTATAATTCTGGCCTATATAAATACATGAAATATTTTTAGACCTAGATCTTATAAAATAATCTTTCATTCTTTCTTGTTTCTCTAAAATATAATCATCAAAAACAACTAAACTATTTGGTCTACAATCATCAACAGGTGTTATATCTCCATTAGTTATATATACTTCAATGCCATCCATACTTCTTCTATTTTCTCATAAATTGGCTGATTAATGTTTTTTGTAAAAACATAAAGATTATCAAAAGGAACCCAATAATTAATAATAATATTAAATAATAAATTGGTTTTTCCTGATCCAGAAGAACCTACAATTAAACATCTCATGGGTGTTGGAAAAATTGATTTTGATTTATTATCCTTATTTTTATCTAAATGAAACACTTTAATTTCATAATTATTCATTTAATATATAAAAATTAATATAAACCTTTCAAAAATATTGCTTTCAAAAATATTAAAGCTTTTTCTTCTTACTAAATATAATATAAAAATAAAAATAAATAGAAACCAAGAATAATGTTTGATGCAATACCTTTAAAAGTACGCTTAAATAAGCAAGGTCACAAGTATAAATATATTAAATTATCAGAATTGGAAATTAACAAAAAGTATGAAGTTACTGCTTTTGAAATTATTAATACTAATCAAAATAAAAAAATCTCTGTAATACTGGATAATAAATATAAGCTTTGTTTACCAAATAGATATTTAAACATTATTTCTGAAAATTTATATGAAATGAATGACTTTGAATGGAATACATTTTACATTTATTACAGATATGAAAAAATGTTTGATAATGGAGATGTATACCATCATTTAGAGTTTGAAGCTGATATTCTTAATGACTTTATAAATAAATTATTAAAAGAATTAAATACAGAAGTTTTAACATTAAAATATATACAATTCTCTGATCCAAATATCAATGAAAAAAATAAATTAACATAATTTAAAGAAATAAACACAAAATATGGAGAAAGAATTTCTATTTTATTGAATAATTTTTTTTTTTATTAAATTTAAATAAAAGATTAATTGTACACATTAATCATAAATACAACAATACAATATTACTTAAATTTATACCTACCTTCTTTAAGCGTAGCTTGTGATGAAGGTAGGGAGTTAATATTA
Organism: Schizaphis graminum; assembly: GCA_020882235.1. NCBI lineage: Eukaryota > Metazoa > Arthropoda > Insecta > Hemiptera > Aphididae > Schizaphis > Schizaphis graminum. The sequence goes on from CM037036.1 coordinate 28,749,643, forward strand.
CTTATCAATAATATAAAGATTGCTTATGATAACAGGATAAACATAATTAGTAGTTATATACAAATTATACATGAAATTTAGATTAGAACAAAATATAATAATTAATATAAAGTAATAATATTATACAATATTTAATAATAAAAATGGTATATATAATCTTATTCAATATTCATTAATGACCAATTTTTAATAATATTTTTTTGCATATTTAGGTTTTTCGATCATTTTTTTTTTTAATCTAAGTCTAGAGAGTTATAAAATTTCGGACCAAGATAATCCACAAATTTTTGACCAAAAGAAGTAATCGTATAATTAATTTTTGCATCATATGCCCTATTTTCCCTAGTTTGCTTAGATTTATCTATATTATACCAATTTTCTATATTTTTTACTACCCATATAATTGCAAATTTCTTATACAGTGAATTAATAGGCAAAACTTTGAATTCTTTATAATTTTGAGATGTAGATCCTTCTAAACTGTATTTATTTAGACATATCCTAATAATTTTATTTTGTTGCAGTTGTAGAGGTTTAATAGCTTTTTGGGTAAGACCTCCCCATACTCGAATGCCATATTGAAAGACTGCTTGGTATAATGATAAATATATATTACGTATAATGTTAATAGGAAAAATGTCCCTAAGTTTACAAAATTTATACACTGATATCCTTAAACGCATAACTATGTTATCTATATGTACATTCCACCTTAAATTTTCATCGTAGGTAATACCCAGGTACCGTGTAAAAGGTACCTTTGAAATTGATTTACAAGTATTATCATTACATTGCTCCTTATCTCTACAATAATGGACAGTGATTTTATCTAAAGGCACATTTTCTTTGTTTATAGTAAAAGTCATAAAAACTGTTTTTGACTGAAAACTTAAATGATTGACAACTTTTTTCAATTCATTTTCTGATTTTTGGTATACTGAATCCCAATTGGGACCAGAAAATAGCAAACATGTGTCATCTGCATATGTAACTATTTTCCCATCAATTTTTAAATTGCATATACTATTTATGTATAATATAAAAAAGATCGGACCAAGTACACTTCCTTGAGGTACTCCACAAATTATTTCCCTTTCCTCACTTAAAACACCATTTAACATAACAATTTGATTTCTTTTAAATAAATAACTTGTAAACCATTTTATACTACTTGATTTCATACCAAAACTAGGTAGAATTCTAATTAATTCCGTGTGATTTACCATGTCAAACGCTTTAGCAAGATCTAGAAAAATTGCCAAAGTTTTATTTCCCTTATCTAGTGCATTATAAATAAATCTAGTGGCACTATAAAGAGCCTCTTCGGTACCTATGCCAGGTCTAAAGCCAAACTGATTTTTTGATAATAAGTTGTTTGTTTCTAAGTAGTTTATTAAGCGGTTTTTTATAATCTTTTCTAAGATTTTTGAAAAATTACATAACATAGAGATTGGTCTATAATTATTAACATTAATAAACATATACTTTTATTACCTTACAGATATGTTAACACTATCTCTAAACAAGATATAGATCAATATAATGGGGAAATGTATATCATATATAAAGGTAAAAAACTTCTTGATAATGGAAAATAAATCCATTTGATTGAATTTGAATAGTCGCAAGACCCGCGTCTTACTAATAAATTTTTGTAATAAATGAAAGTAATTAAAATCGAAAATGGATCTATCTACCTAGAACATTATATACATAATGAAAACCAAAATATGTCTATTTGGACTTTATGCTTTTTCATTTGCCAGTTCTAATAATCTAATAAAAACTGAAAAAGATTGCCAAATCACAATTAACAATAACATAATTAATATCAATCATGGTCGATATACTAAAGAACAACTAAATAAATTAATCAGTCCCTTAGTTATGTCTTTTGTTGATAAAAAAGTTAAAATTGAATCTCCATGTTGCTATAATCTAGATGAAAACTTAAAAAAATATCTGGGTCTTAAAGATATAGAATTTATAAGAACAAGTAACAAAAGAGTGATTTACTATCCTACTAGTGATGAATATTACATAAATATTGAACTAGAATGTGAATTCACAATAGAAAAAAAAATATATAAAATGCCTTTTGGAATTTATTCTATAAATGAAATTCAAAATGTATTAAACCCTGATAAAAATGTATGTAATATTAAACTTGCATTAATTAATAATCTCCTAAAAATATCAACTAATTATGAGTATACTTTTGATGCTTATCTAACAGAACGTTTAGGGGTTCCATTATTCAATTTTATAACATATTACAAAACTGAATATACATTTAAAAAAAGTGTAACTGGTACAATGGTGCCAAAGTTTTACACTCAAAGTTTCTGAAAAGATATAAATGGTATTATTGAAACAGAAAATGCCAAAACTGAAATAACAAAACAAAATTATACGATTGATCAATTAAATAAATTACTACCATCAAGCATAAAAATACAACAAACAAATAACTATATAACAATTACATCTAAGGATTATTATTTATTGGATGAAAATCTAAGACTTAGTTTAGGATATGATAATAAATATACCTATAAGCATATTGGATCGGATATTATACTTGGTCAATATTTAGTAAATAAACTTTTGGAAATACACTGTAACATAATTGAAAAATCCATTTCTAACCATAAAACTGAACAATATCTACATAGAGATGACGATATCTTATCTGTAATTAAGTGTGATATGGAGGCCGTATATGTATGGAATACTTGGGTAATATTTTAAGAGATTATGTTATAATGTATTTATTAAAGTTATATAGATCAAGGATGCACATTAATATTTAACTCATTTAATAAATTTGGTATAAATAGTGTATATTCTATATTAAGGACAATATATATATATAATATAATAAAAGCATGACATATTGTAGATAAATACTGTTGGAATTGAAGCCTGAGCGAACTTGTTTATTGAGGTATTTAACACAAATGATAACACGAATTTATGATTATAATAACTGTATAATATAAATGTAACATACAACTAGATATAGACACCCGTCGTACAACGTACCGTGTCAATGAGTATCCGAGAGTGACCCAAGAGCAAGAGTAAGAGTCAGAGAGTGAGTCTTGTACACAAAATGAGCCCTATATATACGCGTCATTGACGTCACATAATCATACCTATGTATGTGTGTAGTATTAATAAGTATTGCTTCACATTACATAAGAAGGTTAAAACTATGATATATAATATATTGATACGTGCACCCGTGTGCTTACAATGTATGCATACTAATATTAATTGTATATTTCAACAAATACATTAAAAAGACAATTAATACGAACATCCAAGCTTCATCAGGGTTTTATGCAAAATTACTAATAACTTTCAAATTTAAATTTTAAAGATAAAAAAATATAACACATTAACAACATGATGTAATAAATGTATTGTGGACTATTTCATTTAATAAACTCACAATACTGACATTGTACCTGAGGGGTATTATTAACACATAAATTATATTCAATTTTTAGCAAATAAAAAATTCAGATTTCATTAATCGCGCCCACATAGTCTATAGTGACGTGACGTACCGATTGGCCGACAAATCAATTCGCCGACACCCCATTTGCATTCATTGAAAATATTATTTTTTTTTTTTACTGTTTTAAATTTGTATAAATCACGTCAATCACAATCATTGTTCAAGTCAACTATCACATTATATTTAATTCAAAATGAATTACATATACTTAAAACTATATTTCTTTTTTTACTGTTTAAAATTTTTATAAATCATGAACATTGTCCAGTGTCCAAGTCAACTAGCTTCCTTATGTCCTTATGTGCTTCTGTTTTCTAAATGAAAATGAAACATTATTGCGTCCAAGTATTCTAAGATACAAATTGCACCATTTTGTAGCCTAAAATTATATTTTAAAACGTCATTCGAAAAAAATGTATTATTATATTATGTCATAAACGCTATACCTTTCTTTTGCAAATGATAATCTTTCTTCTAATTTTCCATATTTAGTTTTCATCTTTTGTGGCCGATTGCAGTTTTTTTGTGGTATGAGGTCAAGCTCGAAGTTTGTTTGTTGGTTTTTTAGCTCTTTGATTAAAATAAATATGTTTGGCTTTGGTCTACCAACAGCTTTGTTAAGAGCAGCATGCCATCCTTCAAGGTGGTTTATAGTCCTTGCTCCATCTGTATTAAAATGATTCCACATATTTCTATTAAATAAGCAAATATCTGGATCCAAGTATGTTTCAATAAAATAATTTAATAATTTCAGCACACCTAAAATAATAATCGTAAAAAGCGGGTAAGTGAGTATCGCTCTGCTGTACATTAGGGGGTGGGGTGGACCTAGGACTAGGGTAGGTTAAATTTGAATGCAATGATAGGTATCATTGTATACGAAAAACGATTCTGAACGGAGATGATTTGTCAGTCTAGGATATAGTATATTTAAATATTGTCATATATTCTATTTTGAAACAAATTCGAATATTTAAGTAAAAGTCTCAAGCTCCTACGTTTGGTAATTTTTTTTAAAAAAAATCGAAAATTATTTAGTAGTAAAACGTAATTTTACACATGTATGTTTGATTTTAAATTAAAATTAAAACTTTAAACACTCGTAAAATTTTTTAAATTGAATAATCCTCAAACTTTTTTATAATTATTCTAAGCTTAACTTATGGACAACATAGTATTAAATTTTCAAATCTTAGCTTTTGACAGTAAAATATTTATAAATTTTTAAATACCAAATAGTGAAAAATATTCATGATTTTGACGAATTTTTGTCAATATTTGAACTTCAAATGCTAATAAAAAAAAATTGTGCCTATGTATTTTTTTAATTTTTTAATGAGAGTTAGAACAAGTTATGTGGACCCTTCAATTAAATTTTCAAGTAATTTGTCCTAGCTAAATTTTTTTTATCAACATTTATAAAAAAAAAAATAAAAAAAATTGAAAATTTCAATTGTCTATAAATAGCTCAAAAAAAAAATCAAAATATTTTGAAAATCAAATCACGTAAAGAAAATGGCAATCTAAATAACTGGTAAAATTTTCATGTATTTACGACTTATACTGTTTGAATAACAACAAATATCAAAAACCGTTTGAGGCTAAACCGTTATTTAACGCGGTTTTGTAAAAATTTAAATTTCAAACACTCCTAAAAATTTTTTGTCTTGGTCCAGTAGAGTTTTTTTTACAGATATTTGAAGAAAATTTTATGGAGAACCTTGTACAAAATTTTCAAAACTTAGTTATAAAAGAAAAAAATTTTACGATTTTTCAACCACAAAATTACTTGCAAATTTTCGCAATTTTGACATATTTCGTATAAATTCGAACTTTAAGCACTTATAAAAAAAAATTGTGACTAACGATTTCGGATTTTTTTTTTATCACTTTAAGAAAAACTTATAAGAAATCTTGTATTAAATTTTCAAGATTTTCTGGCCGTCCAAAAAAATTTTATCGTTATTTTAAAAAAAAATACTAAAAAAAATTAAAAATTTCAATTGTCTATAAATAGCTCAAAAAAAGTCAAAATTCTTTGAAAATTTAACTGTGTATGGAGAACGCTAACATAAATATTTGGTGAAAATTTCAAGTATTTATATTTATTAGTTTTTGAGTTATAGCAAAATAAAAAATTCGATTTGGTCGAAAACTGGTTTTGCGTAAAAATTCCCGTTTTTCCGTCATTTTTTTAAGGTTTTTCCCGACTCACTTAAAAAATATTGAAAATTTTTAACTTTTGACCCCCCAAAGTACCAACTAGATCCGATTTCCTTTTCAAAGAGGGGCTGAAGTCAAAAATCGAAGCATTTTTATGCCCCAAATGTTGTCAACAGACGAAAAAAAAAAAAAAAAAAAAAAAAAAAAAAAAACACACATCATTGTAAAATCAATACATTCATCACTCCGTTCAGAATCTAAAAATTAGGTTTGGCTAATATAGTTATAATAAATTACGTGAGAAATTATATTTACTTTCTGACTGTGGTGCTTCACTATGAATTTCTGTCCAACAATTATCAATTTGTTCAATCGTGATTATATGAAGATCATAAACAAAGGCTACAAAACAATCATTAAATACTTATTAGTACTTAGTAACATTTATTCATGTACTATGCAGAACACATAACTAACATTTTTAGTTTTCATGCATAATATTAGAAATATTATTAAATTATTTATATTTTTAAAAACAATTTCACTCATAATATCCCTCCAATTTTTATTTATTAATAATACAACTCAACTTACTCTACTATTCAATAAACATAAACACAAAACACATAACATATTCCAATATTCCACATTGATTTCTAAAAACATAAATCATAACAATAATAATTAATAATTAGATTAATTACATTTTAAATTTATTCACAATTATTTTAGTAACTTCACAAATATTAAGCATCAAATAAATAGACTATAGAGTAGGTATAGTCTTAGAGTTATTCATATTATAAAAAAAACAAATTTTATTAGTTAACACTGACATGCATTATTAATTTCATTTTTCACTTATCAAAATATTACACATTTACACATAAGTACATAAAAATAACTTAAGACATGTTATATAAAAATTTAATTAATTAATTAATTATTAATATATATATTAATTAAGATGTTTTACTACCACATTGAATTACACATTGATGGAATGTATACATTTATAACAAAAAATAATATTTAAATATTCTATAACTAAAATATTAATATTATTTATATATAATAATTTACCTTTTGTTAATAAATTTAAATCAACATCATTATTAACATTATAATAACTAATATCATTATCATTACTATTGTCTAGAGGTACAAGTATATTTGTTTGGTCATTACAAACTGTGTCATTGTCTTTCTTATTGTCATCAGAGTTGTCAAAATCTATAAATTTAATGTAAATGTAAAAATATTTAGATTAGACACACACCAAGGAATTATTGAAAATACTTAATACTTACTGTTAATTTTACTGCTAGAAGTGTTATTTAAACTATTTTCTGCTTTTTCTGATGAAGCTGTTGAAGAAATGATTTCAGTTGTGCGTTGTTTTTTCACAATAAAATTATCCAGAAAACCACGAAGTTGTTCAGTCTCTTTTTTCCTATTTATATTAATTCCGAGTTTCTCAGCACCCCCCATATCTTTTCTTTTTATTCCTGACATAATGTCTAATGTATTAAACACATACAACTCGAAGGCTCAATATGCACACAAATACAAAATTTAAAATAAACGTGAATACTCGAACTTAATTATGTATATAGTGTAAATTGTATAAAATCAACATTTGATAGTAAAACAATTCATAAACCATAAACGGCAGTCCTGAGTTTAGTACTCAACTATTATTTAATATTTATTACAAAAACAAAATACGGGAGCACGTGTATAAATAGGGCGTCGCCCGTTACCGCACAAACGCGCAAAATACGCATGAGACAAAACCGCACACAGATTTTAAAATACTGGGTATCCCATTGCCGCACACGTTTATTTGGGACGATTATCGTCACTTATCGACAATTATCTATAACCACATTATTAAGCTTTATCTGTAAAAGATTGTATTCGCAGTGTACAAATTTGTAGTGCGTTTTTAGTCGTATTTCGATCTTCAACGTGACATTTTACATTTTACAATAAAATCAATAAAATATGTTTAAACTTTTTACTAATAACCGTGGTAATAGTTCTATTCATTTCGACAACTATAACTTTCGTTATTTTAGAACTAATAAAAGTTCAGGTGATATTGTTTGGCGGTGTGTGCAAAAAGCATGTAATGTAACTATTATCACCAACAATGAAAAAACGGTTTTAATTCGCAGTAATATTAAAGATCATCAAACGACGAGGACAATGATGAACAAAAAAAAGAACTACAAAAAATTCGTACAGCTATTAAACGTAAAGCTATTGAAAATGTATATGAAAAGCCAATAAAAATAATTCGTAAAGAATTATCAAGTATTGAAGACTCTCAGGTATGTTCATCTAATATAAATGCTCTTCGAAAGTCTATGTATCGAGAACGACGCAAAACTTTACCTACCGTTCCATCATCTATAACCGATGCTATTCAAAAAGTTAAAACTGCTTGTATTGAGAATAAATCTAAAGAAAATTTTGTACACGTATTTGAAGAGGATGAAATAATAATTGTAACTTGCAAAACAAATTTATTATTTCTCAATGACAATACGGAAACTCTTTTAGCCGACAGTACATTCACATATTGCCCAAAACATTTTTTTCAGCAATATACAATACATGGTTTAACAAGAGGCCACTACGTTCCGTTAGTATTTTGTTTTTTGCCATCTAAAACATTAAAATGTTATATTCGTATGTGGACAAATTTAAAAAACCTATGTTTACAAATTACAATTAACAAAAACAAATTTAAATCCACAATTATTGCTTCTTGATTTTGAAGTCGGAGCTCATACTGCAGCAAGTAATGTATTTAAAAACATCAAAATTAAAGCATGCCGGTTTCATTTATGTCAAGCATGGTATCGAAAAATAAATTCTATTCCAATACTGCATAAAGAGTACAATGATAAAAATTCAGAGATTGGAAAGTGGCTTAAAATGTTTTTCGGATTACCGTATTTACCAGAAAATTTTGTTTCCGATGCTTTTAATGACATTTTATCTGAAGCTCCAAAACATAAAAAGTGCACGGAGTTTGCTAATTTTGTACTTGAAAATTGTATTGACACTGAACAATTTCCTCCTTCAATGTGGGCTGAAGAACCTAATGGTACAAAAAGAACGACTAACGGTGCTGAATCATCAACTTCGGTTTGAATTTTATATGCCATCTGTTTTCCAAGTTGTACGTATGAAAACTATTAATTAATTATTAAAATATAGTAATAACTAGTAATTATTTTATATTTTTAGATTGATGTTTTAATAGACCAACAAGCGATTAATGAAGCGAAAATTCGAGAAATTAGGAAGGGAACTGAAGCAATACAGCGGAAATGTGATCGGGAACGAGAAGCCAATTTGGTATATCAGTACTCGCTTTTATTAACAAACAAACTGACTGTAATAGAATATATAGAAAAAACAGGCTTGCATTTTAAACCAATATAGGTGTCTATAATAACATTTATGTTTAAATTATTACATTTTTATAATTTTAATACTAAAAACTAATTTTAATTTTTATATTTATTATTTAATAGATTTATAGGTGTCTATAATAACATTTATGTTTAAATTATTAAATTTTTATAATTTTAATACTAAAAAGCGGGTAAGTGGGTATCGCTCTGCTGTATATTAGGGAGTGGGGTGGACCTCGGATTATGGTAGGTTAAATTTGAATCCAATGATAGGTATCATTGTATACGAAAAACGATTCTGAACGAAGATGATTTGTCAGTTTAGGATATATTATATTTAAATATTGTCATATTATATTCTATTTTGAAACAAATAGTATAGTTTTTATATGTTTCTATGGTTACTTTATAGTATTTGTTTGTTAATAAAAAAAATATTATGCAACATACGCATAAGGAGAGTATGAAATTTCATTTAAATTTTGAAATATTTCGAATAAATTCGAACTTTAAGAGGCCGTCACAGTAGAAAAAAATCGACCGTAAAACATGCTTTTGTACTTCCAATAGTTCTCAGGCCTCGTTGATCGTAGAAACATGATTTTGGTATCAAAATAATCACGAGAAGTTGTACTAAATATTCTTGGAACAGAATTTTAAAATATTTTTTCTAACCAATTTTATTTGTGTTTGAAGTTTGTAAAATTTTTCATTTTTTTAAAAAATTATATAAAATCGGCAAATTTAGATATCGAAAATCTGTTCCAAGAATATTCAGTACAACTTCTCGTGATTATTTTGATACCAAAATCATGTTTCTACGACCAACGAGGCCTGAGTACTATTGGAAGTACGAAAGCATGTTTTTGGCAAAAAAAATTACGAATTTGCCGTCGTCATGTGCTGCTAAAGCGATTATAGCGGCAGCGTTCTGAAATAGTACTTCTTCCACCACCCCGCTTGCATAAGCAGCCGTACCGCACCATAGGTCAAAACTGGTTATTTATCGCAGCCGCGCACGGGTTATAAATAGTCAAAGACGTCGATACGAAAATAATAATTTTTGTCAATGAATAATATTATTTTATTTTTCAATGTTATAATTCGTATTCCGATTACTACCGCGTTTTACGCAAAATGGAACAAGTTACATTATAATATGGTAAAATTGTCACTAATCAGCTAGAAAACGTACGATTTAAACAATTTTTTTTTCAATTATAGACTATTGTTCTATAAAATTAGCGTATTGATATTCAAGACGAATTTTTTTTAATTTAAATTAATATAAGAGTATAACTGTATAAGTAAAAAAAAGTTAGGCAAGTGGGTGTCGCTCTACTTTACAGTAGGTTACAAGTAAGTCACTACATACCTACTGGATTGTGTTAAATTTGAATTCAATGATAAATATTGTATAAGAAAAATGAATCTTAGCGAAGACGGAGAGTCAGCCTACGATATATTATAATTTATAATAAATATTTTTAACTACAAAATAATTTAAAATTTGACAAATGTTTTCAAAATTCAAACATAAAATAGTTATATAAAAAAACGTGTGCCCATTGATTTTTAATATTTTTCAACTGCTATTTAACAAAACTTCTGTAACCTAATCTGTAGGGGCTTTGAATTAAATTTTCACATTTTTGACCCAACAAATTTAATTAATAATTTATCAACAATTATAGAAAAAAAAATTGAAAATGTTCGTAAACAGATCAAAAAGAGTGAAAATGTTTTGAAAATTGTATCAAGTATAGTACTAGACGATCTTACAAAGAATCTTGTACTAAATTTTTAAATCTTAAAAAAAAGAAAAATTGTTATGAATTTCTAACAAAATAATTTGCACATTTTCTTCATTTTTACGTATTTTCCATTTTGTCAAAATTCGAACTTTAAATGTTTATAAAAAAATGCGATTACTGACTATGTATAAAATGTATTATTAATATTTATCAACTATTATATTAGGCGCCTCGTATTAATAATTTTCAAGAATTTTTTACCCAACGAATAACATTTTATTGACATTCATAGAAAAAAAAAATTCTAAACTTAAAATGTAAATATAGTTAAAAAATAATTTAAATATTTTTAAAATGTTATTGTGTTAAGAAAATTCTAATATCTCGGACTAGGGTAGGTTAAATTTGAACGCAATGATAGATATCATTGGTATACGAAAAACGATTCTGAACGGAGATGATTTGTTAGTCTAGGTCCTAGGATATATTATATTTATATATTGTCATATATTCTATTTTGAAACAAATTCAAACATTTAAGTAAAAGTCTCAAGATCCTACGTTAGGTAATTTTTTTAAAAATACAAAAATCGAAAATTATTTAGTAGTAAAACGTTATTTTACACGTGTATTTTTGATTTAAAATTAAAATTAAAACTTTAAACACTCATAAATTTTTTTAAATTGAATAATCCTCAAACTTTTTTATAATTATTCTAAGCTTAACTTATGGACAGCATAGTATTAAATTTTCAATTCTTAGCTTTTGATAGTAAAATATTTATAAATTTTTAACTACCAAATAGTTAAAAATATTCATGATTTTAACGAATTTTTGTCAATATTTGAACTTCAAATGCTAATAAAAACAAATCATTTTAATTACTAGAAATTTTCATCAAGTCTAAATATTTTGACTTTTTTTAAGCTATTTATTGACAATTGAAATTGTTGATGTATCTAAGTTTTTTGTTTGAAATGCCGATAAAAAAAATTTGGCGTTTTAAAAAAATTTTAAAATTTAATGAAAGGTTTATAAGTTATATAAGTTGCACTTATAGCGTAGTAAAAAAAAAAAATCAAAAATTCTGACTAACAATTTTTGTTTTAAGCATTTAAAGTTTAAATGTCTATGAAATATGTCAAAATCGCGAAAATTTACAAGAAATCTTTAAGTTGAAAATTCATAAATTTTTTGTGATTTATATCTAAAACCCAATACAAAGTTCTCCATAACATTTTATTCAAATCACTGTAAAAAAAAAAAACTGCAGTGACAATGCAGAAAAAAATTTATGAGCGTGTGAAATTAAATATTTTACGAAATTGCCTAAAATAATAACGATATATTGCAATTTAAATCTATAGCTTATAATATAATATATCTTACTAATTATCCTAGACTGACAAATTATCTCCATCATTTTGTATACAATGATACCTGTCATTACATTCAAATTTAATACATTCATTATAGTAACCTTCTCTCCGTCTCTACTATACAGCAGAGCGATACTCACTTTCCCTCCCTTTTTAAATTTAAATATGGAAATTGTCTTACAAATTTTAATTATTTAAAAAAGTAAATATGTTAACGATAAATCAACGTTAATATATTATCAATATTTTTGTTTTATTGTTGTTTTTGATTTTCAATAACTCAATTTAAAATTATTTAGTCTCCCTCACCATAAAAAAAAACGCGGGCTACGCCTCTACATTAAAATTTTAATAATTCGAAATATTTTTAGTTAGTCGAATGTAATATTATATTATATGATTTTTCTTACACGATAAAATTTTCAAAATATTTTAATTGGTTTTGAACTGTTTACGGATATACTCAGTTTCCAACTTTTTAGGTTTTTTTTATAAATTTCAATAAAATATTAAAATGTTATTTGTTGTGTAAAAAAGCTTGAAAATTTAATATAAAAGGCACCTATTATAGTAGGTGAAAAATATAAATAGTCCATACAGTCATTTTTTTTTATAAGCATTTTAAGTTCAAATTTACAAATATAAAATACGTAAAAAATAAAAAAATGTGCAAATTATTTTGTTAGAAATTCTTAAAATTTTTTTTTTTTAATTTATGATTTGAAAATGTTATATAATATTCTTCGTAAATTCGTCTTATTTTTTATAAAAAAAAATCTCTATTGGAAATTCAAATTGAATTTTTATGAGTGTTCGAAATCAAATTTTTACGACATTAAATATTCCATAGACTTATAATATAAGTCTATGGGATATTCACTCCATCATTTATCACGTAGCGATTTTCTTATTTTATTATAATTCAAAACAAATAACTGAAATTACTTGAAAATTTAACTAAGTAAATGTTTATATTCTCATTTTCTAAACACAATAATATTTTTAAAATATTTTGGCTCGTTTTGAGCTATTTACGGACAATTTCAAATTTAAATTTTTTTAGTTTTTTATTTGTTTATAAATGTCAATAAAATTGTATTCGTTGGATCGAAAATCTTGCAAATGTAATACAAGGCTCCTTATACATATATATTGTTAGAATATCAGTTAAAAAATATTAAAAATACAGTGTCTATTTTTTTATTAGCATTTATAAAGATCGATTTTTTACAAAAGACGTAAAAACAACGAAAATGTGCAAATTATTTCGAATTAGAAATTCATGAAAATTTTACGTTTTAAATCTAACATTTGAAATTTAATTAAAGATTCCTCATAAGTTTGTTTATTTTTATCAAAAACAAAAATCTCTACCGGAAAGTCAAATTAAATTTTTAAGAGCGTTTGAAGTTGAAATTTTTACGAAATAAGATATTCACTTGATTTCAAAAACGAATGACTTTATAGACACTTGGAATGTATACCATATGTTATGGACGTCTCCACAACCGAGTTTGTTCGCTAATAAAGAAATACGTGGTGTACGAGTTATCACTAAGACTTTATTAATATAATCAATTTTTAAAGAAATTTAGTTGCACAGAATACTTATTAGACTTAAGTAATTAACAGAGGTTCTGCTCGAGGGTCTGTCAGTTCTACACTGCTCATTACACAGACGGCGAGACACGGTAGGGGCTCGCTCGGGCTCAAAACTGTCCACACAGCGAATTCCTTTAGACCGTGTAACTCTGCCTGTTCACATATCAATATGCTTACACACTATTCTATATTATACTATGACTATATCTTATACTGCGTATAGCATACAGACAGGGGTTCACAACACATATGTATATTTACCAATTACTATATTTGATAACATTTCCAAAATATTTTGACTCGTTACTAATAGTTGATTACGAACATTCTATATTTTAAAATTTAAGATTCTGAGCGGAACAATGAATGTATTGGTTTTACAATTATGGTTTTTTTTTATGAGGGGAGGTCAAAATTTTAATTTTCAATACCTAGTATTCAAAAGCGCCCAGAAAAACAAAATAAAAATAAAGTAAAAATGGGTTTTTGATAAAATCGTTTTTTATTTTTGGTGTAACTATAAAACAAATGATCATAAATACATAAATTGTTCACTAAATGTTATACTAGTCTTTTCTATACATGAAAAATTTTTCAAAATATTTTGATTTGTTATAATATTCAAAATCTAGTCACTTTTTTTATAAGCATTTCAAGTTAAAATATTAACAAAATACGTAATAAAGAAAAAAATTTGCAAATTATTTTGAGCTATAAACTCATTAAAAATGTAATATAAGATTCCTCATAAGTTTGTCTACCTTTACCAAAAAAAAAAAAAAAAAAAATGTTTACAAGAAAGAGTCACTTTAAGTTTTTATGAGGATATGAAGTTCATATTATTATAACATTGGATATTTCACTCGATTTCTCATATAGGAATTTTCTTATTTTGTTGCATTTCAAAAACGAATAACTGTAAATACATTACATTTTCACTATTCACTAATCAAAACTATTTAAAATGTTGCTAATATTTTTTAGGAGATTAAATTATCGTACAAAAATTGTTTCATATCACTTATAAGTTACAACATAAAATAAGCAACATTTTTATTAAAAAATCTATTTAATCGTAATAAAATTATTATTTAACATTTATTTTAAAAAGTAATTAAGTTAGAAATATAAATCGAGTTATGGTGTTTAATAATTTTTATGCTTATTCTATTGGTTTATATTTTAAGCAAACAGGAGCTTTAATTAAAAAATAGGTTTGCGACTTGCGAGCTAGCGCACTATATAGAATTCACGGGCGACAATTTACGTAACGGCCTGTAATGATGCGAAACGCTCTGAACGACCGTCCGTGAAATAATAATGTACCTCTCCCGCGATTACAACACGCGGACCCCGTCGCGTACACGATGGGCGTGGTTACGGCCTACCGCGACGGCGGCGATATGGAATTCAACGCCATCTCTTGAGCGTTGTATACGTTTCACTTTTACCACGACGGCCTCTTAAGCACTTATAAAAAAAAATTGTGACTAACGATTTTGGATTTTTTTTATCACTTTAAGAACAACTTATAAGAAACCTTGTATTAAATTTTCAAGATTTTCTGGCCACCCAAAAAATTTTTATCGGCATTTGAAGAAAAAAAACGTAGAAAAGTCGAAAATTTCAATTGCCTTTAAGTAGCTTAAAAATGGTCAAAATTTTTTGAAAATTTAACTGTAAAGAGATAACCACAATTTAAACATTTGGTGAAAATTTCAAGTATTTACAATGATTCGTTTTTGAGTTACAGCAAAGTCAAAAATTCGAAAAGTGGTTTTTCGTAAAAAAAAGTCATTTTTCTGTCATTTTTTTTTTGTTTTTCTCGATTTTTTTGAAAACTATTTGAAAATTTAAATTTTGACCCCCCTAAAGTACCAACAAGATTCAATTACCTATTCAAAGAGGGGCTGAAGTCAAAAATCGGAGCATTATTACTGCCCCAAATGTTGTCGTCAGACACAAAAAAAAAAAAAAACACATCATTGTAAAAGCAATACATTCATCACTTCGTTCAGAATCTAAAACTAATTTTTAATTTTTATATTTATTATTTAATAAATTTATGCGGTATCGTACCATTTGTTGTATGCGGAATTAGGCTATACCTTTTTATAAATCTTTGCGGTATCGTACTATTATTGTGTGCGGTATTGGGTTATGCATTTTGTGCGGTATTGGGTCATGTTTGTGCGGTAATGGAAAACGCCGTATAGATAATATCGACAATTAATGACAATCCACGGCACACCTGGTACACCCTGTGCGCACGCCTATGGTATTACTACCAAAAAATACTAAATATAATAAAATATGTAAATACTTTATACTGTATAGTGTATACGGATAATTCACGTGGTTGTGTATGATAATATTATATTATCACTGAACTCTGTCGTTAGGTAGTCGTTACCAAGAACTAAAGATAATATTATGTTGTAGTATCGACTATCGTATATCTTAGTTCGTGACGATACTGATTATCGGGGTGACCGATCGTTGTGAACATAGGAACGATAATATTGGCAACGCTAGAAAATGTAAAACTACTAAAACTTGAAAATGTATTTTATCATTTCTGTTATCATTTATCAAAAAATTAAAAAAAAACATTAAAATAGAATTAAACTTTCATAGAATTTTAATTTTCAGGTCAGTTTGTTTCAGGCATTTCAGCGTGTGCAAAAGTATATCGTGCAGCTCTCTAGCATAAAAGTGTTCACCGACGACGTTTGTGTCGCACAGTCAGTGGCGTATATAGAAATAATTTTTGGGGTGGGCTATAGTAGATAGAAATTATTAAGTGATCTAACACCTAGAGGCATATTATTAAATGCACATTTACCTAAGGTATTTCGGGGGAGGCTGCGACCCACTAGGCCCCCCCTATATACGCCACTGCGCACAGTATTGTATATACGTACTCGGATGTGTATTATAATATTATAATATTACGTATGTGAATATGATAGGCTTATAGGTGAATTGTTGAGTTAATAAAATTTGATATTTATTAATGACGTTCAATTGTACATTACTTTGAGAAATGTACAAAGTATATTCTGTAGTTGGATTTTTATAATTTATATTAAATCAATCATAACCTGTGCTTCATAAATAAAATATTATATTTTTATTTACAGTGTGTGTGGTAATAACATATTTTAAATGTTTTAATAAATACCATATAATACAAATTGTATTAAACATAAGATTTTGCTGGCAACGTTAGGATATTTTTGTAGTAGAAAGCAACGTTTGACATCATGATCATTACGTATATTTTACTCATAATGTATTTCAATCTATATAATAATTGTAGATAAGCACCTTAAATAAAAACATTCTTCTTTGGAAAATTTATACCACGATGTAGAGAAGAGAAGGTGATAGGGTTGCCATACGTCCCGGAAAACCGGGACTGTCACCGGTTTTTGACTTTGTGTCCCGGTGTCCCGAAAACATTTTTCGGGACGTCTATATGTCCCGGTTTTAGGAAAAAATTAAAATTGTTTAATTTCTACAATTTTATTTTTAAAAATAATAATTGAAATCGAGAGTCAACATGTTAATGTTAAAGATAACGAATAATTGATAAATCCATAGGCTATATATAAAATAATAATACCGTAATATTCGAGAACAACAAACAAGTCATGTGCGCTGTGCACTATGCTGCAGTTTACATGTTTTATTTTTATATTTTATCGTCTTATCGATAATCGATATAGCCATACGGGTGATACAGAGACAGACTATAAAAACAAAATAATGAATTTTACATCAGTAGAACGTAGGTCGTAGTCACTAGTCACTCGTAGACCGTAGCATAGATTGTTCGTATTTATTATTTTATTCGTTATTATGGCACCAAAAAGAAAATGTCACTTTCGTGATGAGTTTTCCGTTACTTGGAGTTTTATAAAAAAAGGTAGAAATGAATTTGAAGCATATTGCACTTTTTGCAAAAGCTATCTTCAAGTTGACCACGGTGGAAAATCTGACATAGTCGATCATATTAAATGTAACAAACATAAAAAAAATTCTCAAAGTGTAAATATTAGTGAAAAAGTGACCAAGTTTTTTGTAACTCCTGATACAAAAGAAGAAAAATTGGTAGCTGCTGCAGAGTTGGTTAATGTTTATAAGGTAATTTTTCACCATAATTCATTTAATTCACTGGACTGTACTACACCACTTTATTCAAAATTATTTCCCGACTCAAAAATTGCTTGTAAAATGTCAACCGCACGAACTAAAGGCACTGCAATAGTAAAATACATTTTAGCTCCACATACAGTTGATATATTTAAATCAGATTTAGAAAATACAATTTTCTTTAGTTTGGCGACGGACGCTAGTAATCATAAATCAGAAAAAATATTTCCAATTATAATTCAATATTTTACAAAGTCAGATGGTATAAAAAGTCAATTAATAAAAATGAGTTCTCTTAAAAACGAAACTTCAGAAACAATTTCGCAATATTGTATTGATACATTAAATAATTTGAAAATACCTTTAAAAAAATGCATTGCATTTTGTGCAGATAATGCAAACACAAACTTCGGAGAAATTCATAGAAAAGGACAAAATAATATTTTTTTTAAACTAAAAGAAGCCATTCAAAATGAACTGGAAGGTGTTGGCTGCTCTGCTCACATATTGCACAATACTATTTCTACAGCTGCAAATACGTTTAGTTTTGATGCTGAAATGATCATATTTAAAATATTTGGGTACTTTTCTATTTACACTGTAAGAACAGAAAAATTAAAAGATTTCTGTGAATTTGTGGATATCAACTACAGAACTATTTTAAATCATTCCAAAACTCGGTGGGTATCATTGCTACCAGCAGTAGAAAGAACGCTATCTATGTGGCCTGCACTAAAATCATTTTTTCAGTCCGAAGAGAAACCTCCAAAAATACTATTAGACACATTTAATAGTCCGATGAGTGAAACATATATGTGGTTTTTACATGCACAACTCGTTATTTTTAACAGGAACATTTTATTGATTGAAAAATCTAAAACGAGTATAATTGAACTAAGAAAAATATTAAGCACCATTTCAGATAACTTAAAAAATAGACAAATTAATAAATTTGTTGGTTTAAAAGTTCTAGAAATGTTGAGAAAAGAAGAAATATCTGATCAAGTAAAACATACATTTTATGAAGAAGTTGATGAGTTTTACAATACAGCAATTACATATTTAACCAAATGGTCGGTCTCAACAAATCACTTTCATGTTTTTGACTGGATGTCTTTATTGGAGCCGATAGCATGGCGTGACGTAGAAGAAACAATAATTTATTTATCTGATAAAAACATACAGTTAGATGATTCTTTATTGTTTGATCAGCAAACATACTTAAAAAAAAAAATCGAAGAATTCAAAAACAGTATATTAGATTGGGATAATAAAATTGCTAGTGAAAAATGGCAATGTTTTTTTAGTGTGTCAATACACGATGAACAACACTCAGAACTTTTAAAAATTGCTCAGTATGTTTTTGCAATACCAGCCCACAATGCTAACGTCGAACGTGTATTTTCTTTAATGGAAATACAATGGACTGACGAACGAAATCGTCTTCAGCTTGATACTGTGGAAAGTATTATAATGTGCAAGTACAATTATAAAAAGACTTGTTCCGAATTTTACGAGTATGTTAAAACACAGCCATCTTTACTTACATCGGTTAAATCATCTAAGAAATATGAATGGTACAGAGAAAATGAGACAGAAGAGCCCAGCCACCCCGGCCCAAGTACAAGTAAATAAATAAAAAGTGTTGTTATTTTATAATTATAGTATATTAATTTCATATTGTTAAATATTATAAAACAATAAATTTTAAAAAAAATTTTACATTGTCAATTTGTTATAGTAATAAAGTGTATAAGTTATAACACTATAACCTATTGTAGTATTGTGTCGTTATTTAATACATATCCAATGGCGAATATAGTTCAATAATATTTCTAAATTTATTTACTATTTTTCTGTCTGTCCCGGTTTTACTTGATGAAATTATGGCAACCCTAGAAGGTGATAACACTCGGCTTGATCGGGAGAAAAAAAGTGGCTTATTTTTCGACGGCAATTTTGTAGTTTAAATAAAATCCACCGTGAGCACCACAAGCTTCGAAGGCCGGTTGTTATTCAATAATAGCATTATGCCACTATGCAATTATGGCAATTATGCATTATTTTCATTTTAAATCGTAATTTATAAATCAATTAATATTTTATTTAAGATGAAAAATACCTGTGTGTGCCTATGCATTCAACTACCTATATAGAAGTTGACAGTTGGAAATTATAGCAATATATTATAATATTTAATTAGATTTAATTTATTCTGTGATACTTATTACCTATACGCTATACATAATCTTATTAATTTATAAAATATCTGGTATAATTTGAATATACTATTCCCTTAAAAATAATTAAGTTAAAATTATCACATTATACAATGATTTATTAAAAAAAAACTATGAACTACCTATATCTGTATATCTTCATAAAATTATAGTACTTAGTCCCTATATTTAGTTAGTCATTTAAGTTACCTGATGAATTATTTCATATAGCTGTTTTGATGGAACTAATAAATACCCATAACTCTTAATATTTATGAGTTATGTAATTTTTTAGCTTTACTTATAATATATTTGTTTTTAATTTAAATTGTATATGTTTAATTTGTCTCAATTGTGTACAATGCTCATGTGTATAAAACATTTTTAAGTAAATGTTTATTTTCCATATAGTTATGAGTCTTGTGACTATAAAAATTATATCCTAATTTGGGTAGTATTTTTAAATTTTTTATAAATTTTACAAATTTCAATAATAAACTAGATTTATTATCAACATAAACAAATGTGTTATTAAATTAAAATTATAATTATATCACAACCAGTTGATTGAAACATGAAACTTAAGCTTAAACATGTTATAGGAATATTATAATAAAGAAAAATTAGTATAATATTATAAATTTTTATAAAAATTTAAAATTGAATTAACATGTACATAATAGTTATTATTATGTATAATAACTATAATTAATAATTTTTATTTTAAATTATAATACTTATTTAAAATAATAATATCAGTATCTTGAAAATAACTTAAAATTATTGCATGTATAAATAATTTATCATAGTATAAACAAAATTATTAGTACCATATAATAATATATTACTGTGGAACTATTTAGTAATTATTTACTTTAAATATAAAAATTTTCATAAATTTTGTTTAGTCTATTGTGGTCTTATACCTTTGGTGCTCGAAATAATGTTATATTTTCCTTCACTAGCATATCCCGTCTTACAGCCTGGCATAAAACATTTATTTGGCATTTTATAAATTAATTTACTATTAAACTTTTGAAAATATAGGAAAGCCTATTGAGTCTGCCAGTAGTAAATAACTAATGTTTAAATGGGCAGTCAGAGTTCTTACAATAATTCTATTAAATTTGGAACAATATTAGGAAGGGATTTCTATTTTAAATACTGTTTGTTATGACTGGAAGTCTACCTCTATATATTTATTTTATTGAATTTGTGCCTATAGCCTATATATAATATTTTTATTTATTTCAACTTGCATGTATGATATAATCATATATTCATATTCATATGAATTATGAAATTTGATCAATAATACCATATTATATAGTTCATTTCACGATGTAGAGAAGATCTCATATACTTAATATTATAAATATTATAATATATTCATAATATTCTTTACATCGCGGTTCATTTTCAATACACCTTAAGAGGACGCCATACCCGCATATGTTGTCTCTGTCTTACAAGTACGTAACATAGCAAATTTACGTTAAGAGGCCGTCGTGGTAAAAGTGAAACGTATACAACGCTCAAGAGATGGCGTTGAATTCCATATCGCCGCCGTCGCGGTAGGCCGTAACCACGCCCATCGTGTACGCGACGGGGTCCGCGTGTTGTAATCGTGGGAGAGGTACATTATTATTTCACGGACGGTCGTCAGAGCGTTTGGAATCATTACAGGCCGTTACGTAAATTGTCGCCCATGAACTCTATACGGTGCGCTGGCTCGCTACTAGCTCACAAGTCGCAAACCTATTTTTTAATTAAAGCTCCTGTTTGCTTAAAAATATAAACCAATAGAATAAGCATAAAAATTATTAAACACCATAACTCGATTTATATTTCTAACTTAATTACTTTTTAAAATATATGTAAAATAATAATTTTATTACGATTAAATAGATTTTTTAGTAAAAATGTTGCGTATTTTATGACTTATGTTGTAACTTATAAGTGATATGAAACAATTTGTGTACGATAATTTAATCTCCTAAAAAAAAATTAGCAACATTTTAAATAGTTTTGATTAGTGAATAGTGAAAATGTTATGTACCTATTAACAGTTATTCGTTTTTGAAATGCAACAAAATAAGAAAATCCCTATATGAGAAATCGAGTAAAATATCCTATGTTGTAATAATATGAACTTCATACCCTCATAAAAACTTAAAGTGACTCTTTCTTGTAAACATTTTTTTTTTTTTTATGGTAAAGGTAGACAAACTTATGAGGAATCTTGTATTACATTTTTAAATCTCAGATTTAAAAAGAATATTTTTATGAGTTTATAGCTCAAAATAATTTGCAAATTTTTTTCTTTATTACGTATTTTGTTAATATTTTAACTTGAAATGCTTATAAAAAAGTGACTGGATTTTGAATATTATAACAAATCAAAATATTTTGAAAAATTTTTCATGTATCGAAAAGACTAGTATAAAACATTTAGTGAAAAATTTATGTAAATTTAAAAATTAGACGAATTTACGAAGAATATTATATAACATTTTCTAATCATAAATAAAAAAAAAAATTTTTAAGAATTTCTAACAAAATAATTTGCACATTTTTTTATTTTTTACGTATTTTATATTTGTAAATTTGAACTTAAAATGCTTATAAAAAAAAATGACTGTTTGTACTATTTATATTTTTCACCTACTATAATAGGAGTCTTTTATATTAAATTTTCAAGCTTTTTTACACAACAAATAACATTTTAATATTTTATTGAAATTTATAAAAAAAACACCTAAAAAGTTGGAAACTGAGTATATCCGTAAACAGTTCAAAACCAATTAAAATATTTTGAAAATTTTATCGTGTAAGAAAAATTATATAATATAATATTACAGTGTACTCTCGGTGTACTCAAATTTCACGGGAAAAAAAATAATTCGACTAACTAAAAATATTTCGAATTATTAAAATTTTAATGTAGAGGCGTAGCCAGGGTTTTTTTATGGTGGGGGGGCTAAATAATTTTAAATTGAGTTAATGAAAATCAAAAACAACAATAAAACAAAAATATTGATAATATATTAACGTTGATTTATCGTTAACATATTTACTTTTTTAAATAACTAAAATTTGTAAGACAATTTCCATATTTAAATTTAAAAAGGGTGGGAAAGTGAGTATCGCTCTGCTGTATAGTAGAGACGGAGAGAAGGTTACTATAATGAATGTATTAAATTTGAATGTAATGACAGGTATCATTGTATACAAAATGATGGAGATAATTTGTCAGTCTACGATAATTAGTAAGATATATTATATTATAAGCTACAGATTTAAATTGCAATATATCGTTATTATTTTACGCAATTTCGTAAAATATTTAATTTCACACGCTCATAAATTTTTTTCTGCATTATCACTGCAGTTTTTTTTTTTACAGTGATTTGAATAAAATGTTATGGAGAACTTTGTATTGGGTTTTAGATATAAATCACAAAAAATTTATGAATTTTTAACTTAAAGATTTGTTGTAAATTTTCGCGATTTTGACATATTTCGTAGAAATTTAAACTTTAAATACTTATAAACAAAAATTGTGACTAACAATTTTTGATTTTTTTTTTTTTACTACGCTATAAGTGCAACTTATATAATTTATAAATCTTACATTAAATTTTAAAATTTTTTTAAAACGCCAAATTTTTTTTATCGGCATTTCAAACAAAAAACTTAGATACATCAACAATTTCAATTGTTAATAAATAGCTTAAAAAAAGTCAAAATACTTAGAATTGATGAAAATTTCTAGTATTTAAAATGATTTGTTTTTATTAGCATTTGAAGTTCAAATATTGACAAAAATTCGTTAAAATCATGAATATTTTTAACTATTTGGTAGTTAAAAATTTATAAATATTTTACTATCAAAAGCTAAGAATTGAAAATTTAATACTATGCTGTCCATAAGTTAAGCTTAGAATAATTATAAAAAAGTTTGAGGATTATTCAATTTAAAAAAATTTATGAGTGTTTAAAGTTTTAATTTTAATTTTAAATCAAAAATACACGTGTAAAATAACGTTTTACTACTAAATAATTTTTGATTTTTGTATTTTTTAAAAAATTACCTAACATAGGATCTTGAGACCTTTACTTAAATGTTTAAATTTGTTTAACACAATAACATTTTAAAAATATTTAAATTATTTTTTAACTATATTTACATTTTAAGTTTAGAATTTTTTTTTTTCTATGAATGTCAATAAAATGTTATTCGTTGGGTAAAAAATTCTTGAAAATTATTAATATGAGGCGCCTAATATAATAGTTGAAAAATATTAATAATACATTTTATACATAGTCAGTAATCGCATTTTTTATAAACATTTAAAGTTTGAATTTTGACAAAATAGAAAATATGTAAAAATGAAGAAAATGTGCAAATTATTATGTTAGAAATTCATAACAATTTTTCTTTTTTTTAAGATTTAAAAATTTAGTACAAGATTCTTCGTAAGATCGTCTAGTACTATACCTGATACAATTTTCAAAACATTTTCACTCTTTTTGATCTGTTTACGAACATTTTTAATTTTTTTTTCTATAATTGTTGATAAATTATTAATTAAATTTGTTGGGTCAAAAAACGTGAAAATTTAATTCAAAGCCCCTACAGATTAGGTTACAGATGTTTTGTTAAATAGCAGTTGAAAAATATTAAAAATCAATGGGCACACGTTTTTTTATATAACTATTTTATGTTTGAATTTTGAAAAAATTTGTAAAATTTTAAATTATTTTGTAGTTAAAAATATATATTATAATATATCGTAGGCTGACTCTCCGTCTTCGCTAAGATTCATTTTTCTTATACAATATTTATCACTGAATTCAAATTTAACACAATCCAGTAGGTATGTATTGACTCACTTGTAAGTTGTAACCTACTTACCTACTGTAAAGTAGAGCACTAGAGCGACATCCACTTGCAAAGGTTTTTACTTATACAGTTATACTCTTATATTAATTTAAATTAAAAAAATTCGTCTTGAATATCAATACGCTAATTTAAATCGTACGTTTTCTAGCTGATTTGTGACAATTTTACCATATAATGTACCTAGTTCCATTTTGCGTAAAACGCGGTAGTAATCGGAATACGAATTATAACATTGAAAAATAAAATTATATTATTCATTGACAAAAATTATTATTTTCGTATCGACGTCTTTGACTATTTATAACCCGTGCGCGGCTGCGATAAATAACCAGTTTTGACCTATGGTGCGGTACGGCTGCTTATGCAAGCGGGGTGGTGGAAGAAGTACTATTTCAGAACGCTGCCGCTATAATCGCTTTAGCAGCACATGACGACGGCAAATTCATAATTTTTTTGCCAAAAACATGCTTTCGTACTTCCAAAAGTACTCAGGCCTCGTTGATCGTAGAAACATGATTTTGGTATCAAAATAATCACGAGAAGTTGTACTAAATATTCTTGGAACAGATTTTCGATATCTAAATTTGCAGATTTTATATAATTTTTTAAAAAAATGAAAAATTTTACAAACTTCAACCACAAATAAAATTGGTTAGAAAATATATTTTAAAATTCTGTTCCAAGAATATTTAGTACAACTTCTCGTGATTATTTTGATACCAAAATCATGTTTCTATGATCAACTAGGCCTAAGAACTATTGGATGTACGAAAGCATGTTTTACGGTCGATATTTTTCTACTGTGACAGCCTCTTAAGCAGAGATCACGTTTAGCTCCGTCAATTTAAAAATTAGAGTGAATCATTGCCGCAACAACCACAGGGGCGGCCGGGGCAATGCCCCTGTAGAGGGCCGCTAATCGTTGGCTCAAGGGGTACTATAACTGGCGATATCTATTTATTACCCACATAGCAATTTGAAAATATTAATTTTTTCAAAATATTTTATTAAGGTTTTCTGTTAAATATTTAATTGAGAATATTGTTGAATTATCTTCAAAATATTTGGTCACTATATATTTGTAATCAAATATAATTGAAACATTTTCAAAACGTTGTGTATCAAATATTATGAATTCATTTTCCATTAAATATATTCAAAATATTTGGTCACCATATATTTGTCATCAAATATAATTGAAACATTTTCAAAACGTTGTGTATCAAATATTATGAATTAATTTTCCATTAAATATATTCAAAATATTTGGTCACCATATATTTGTCATCAAATATAATTGAAACATTTTCAAAACGTTGTGTATCAAATATTATGAATTAATTTTCCATTAAATATATTCAAAATATTTGGTCACCATATATTTGTAATCAAATATAATTGAAACATTTTCAAAATTTTGTGTATTAAATATTATGAATTCATTTTTCATTAAATATAATATATTATTCAAAATATAAGGTCACCATAATATTTGTAATAAAATATAATTGAAATATTTTCAAAACGTTTACCTACCTATTACATATTATATTTTGTTTAACCATATATGTATTTGGCCCCAAACAGAACTCAATAAGGTTGAGTATGGCTGCTGTATACTGACATACTGTTAACAATATTATGATAACTTATTATTTTACATGACATTATTATATAATTTATATTAATAATATAAATATAAATATAAATATAAATATATTGTATATAATTAATATATAAATAATATTTATATTTATATTATACAGTTCAAGAACTTCTGATTGAAATAAATTTAAGTTTTTTTTAAATCCATGAGTATAATATACATTATACACACTTCTATTTACAATGATATAATAATATATTAAAAATTAATGTTATTAAAATGTTTAAAAAAATGTATATAAATAAACGAAACAACAACATTTTTTGAAGATAAATATATTATTATTATATGTTTTCATGCGTCATTTGAGTTTCCGATATCGTCAATATATTATTAATTTCAATTACTTACAAAACAGTAAAGTTATAATATAATATTTGTATATGTTAACGCTATACTTTTTTTTTAAATGACTATGGTAATTTACTGCTGTAGCGCCTGTAGGCCTATAGCTCATCTATATATTACAAAAACGTATAGGTATCTATAATTCCAACCACATAGGCATAAATATTATCATATTATATACAGTGAAAACTCTATATTTTATAACGAAACTCTTTACAACGAAAAACTCTATATAGGTAACGTAAACATGACATAATATTGGTTAGTTTGCTTTATAACCCATTTGTCATTCATTCTTCACAATTATTTAAAGTTTGTTCTTTGGGTGTCAAAAGTAAATAATTTCCAATAGTTAGGTACTTTTCAAAATAATTAAGAAAAAGTTAGGGAAAAACGTAAATTATTATCACATAAATAACCTGTTTTCAACAAATTTTATTTTTTTATTTTGTTGTAATATGAAATCGAAAAACTGCAGACATTTGATGAAATTATCACCTAATTTTGTAGTTCGTATCAGCATATTATTATAACTTCACATTTCCTTAAAATGTATTACAAGGTTCTTCATAAATTATAATTATATATAGGAAGTAATTAATAATTATTGATAGAAAAAATTTAGTGGATTAAAAAAAAATATTAGCGTTTAAAAAGTTCAAATTTTTATGAAATTCGCATATAATAAAGCACAGAGATTTGCAAATTAATTATCATATTATGAAGTAAATGCATTTTTAATGTATAGAATTTTTAATATTTATAATCAATACTTGAACATTCAGTATAAGATTTTACAAAAAATTACCACGTAAAATAACTATTTCTCCTCAAACAACTTTAGATTTGTATTATAATTCAAAAAGTATTAATCGTAATGTATGAACTTAAAATTGTTACCAAATATTTATATTGGCATTTGCTATACCTAAATTTTGTTAAAACCTAGCACATTTATTAAAGCTCAAATTTTGACGAAAATGATTTTCAAATAAAAAATAATCATATTTTTATCTTTTTTTTATTATTCAGTTTCTATAGTCATGTATAAAAAATATTTTGATTAATTTATTATGGGTTATAATTATACTAATAGCAGCTAGTATAATACGTATAATAATAAATCTGGACTGATAAAATCTTCTCCGCTTAGAAACGTTTTTTTTCGTGTCCAATGATTTATTATAAATAATAATTATATTGTCTATTCTATAATCTAAATCAATGCTAACTGCTATAAGGCCGGGGCTATACACGGCGTATTCCGCCGCGTTTTCGTCCGTGGCGGAAAACGCCGGTTGGCTTGCGTATGACGGAGTGGCGGACGAACGCCGAATTAATAAAACCGCAAACTCCTAATTTTACATTGTGTTTAATTACGATGGACTGATGACGGAAAACGTTGCGTTTAAACAATAATTTTTTTACGCTTGACGGATACGTCTCGTACAGCTATAATATAGTCCGTCGGAAAACACGGTCTAAAACGAACATATTCGTATTTTCGTACGCCCGACAATAAGTCATCAATAAATCGTATAGAATATAATATTATATAAGCTTATCGCTGTCCCGTAGAAGTGGCAAATAGTATAAATTATTATGAATCTAAAAATAGATCGCTGATGGTAATTACGTCGTTCCGTTAAATTGTGTACCCATATGTGAAAATTTAATCAGTGAATCCGACGCGTCTTGAACCCCGCCACCATCACCACCACTGACGAATACGCTGATAGTAATGAATTGACGAATACGAATATAATATTATTAATATATTGTATTATTATATACTGCGCTATCTGTATCGCCTTTGTATTACACATTTACACGCGACACGCACCACATTCCACAAGAATTATTATAAAATTACAAATAATTACAAATCTCAAAATCACAATATTATTATATTATGGTCTATTGAATATTATTCTCAACTGTACCACTGTAGTGAATGTGCGTCGGTGCCTTTATTTTTATGGTGTGTAGACGTGTAGTTTGTACTGTTTACTGGATTGTGCCATTGTGACTAGTCATATTATAATATATTATATTATATTATAATAGAAAACACGTAAGTACCTTTATTATAATGATCTTAATATAATATAGTATTAAGGGGATTTTTAAAGTCGTGATTTACCATCTTTGTCTCAGGCTCAACTAAGAAATAAAAACACAAATACCTAGGTTAAAAAATAAGGACTACCTAGGTAGGTACTTAAAATACGCCGATTTCAATTCTGTAAACAGATACGAGTTCTTTCATTACAAGGTTATATTAGAAATGTATTTTTATTTTTGGCTTTTTGATTATTACGTTTAATATTGTTAATTTTTCGAACTTAATTTATTTAATTTAATGAAAGTGAATTTTTTTATTGGTAATCAATTTCCAATATAACCTAGTTAGTAAACAGACCTAAAAATTAAAATTAGTAACTAATTATTATAACAATCAGTAAATTAGTTATAGAATAATGCGTTAAAACATCTATGTTGCACGTGCATATGAGACAGAGACAGTACCCTAAATATTGTGTTGTATTATTTATTATTTTTATTACATAAATACAAAATACTATCAATTATTGTTTATTAAAATATTTAAATTGACATTTATTATTCATTATAATCACAGGTTAAAATATAATATAAAATGAAAAAGGTATTTTGTACTCGAACAAAAAAAAGAAAAGTGCAAAGGGAGTTGGATGCTTTGGGTGATTGGTATATAGGTTATTTACCAGATGATTCTAATAGCACTCATAACATTTTACCTGTACAAGAAACATTACCTAATCCTAATGCAACTCCTATTTCAAGTACTATTAATAGTCCATTAAATGCTGTTGGTTCTGACATAGACCAGTCTGATCAGCTAATAGTAGAACATAATACTATTCCAACTTCAAATCTAGCTATCGAAAATGTATTAGAATCCAGTAGTGATGAGTTTATAAATATTTATAAAAGTAAATATTATAATCAACAAGAAAATATTTTACAATCATTGGCTCATTGGGCTGTAAATTATAATGTCCCTCAAAATACAATTAATAAACTATTAGAAATTTTGAAATATAAAGCTAAACTTTCATTTATACCTAAAGATTGTAGAACACTTCTTCGTTCTAACTCTGCAAAAGTATTAAATTTAAGAAAAATAGATCCAGATGGTTTATATTATCATTTTGGCTTACGTAATGGAATACTAAGATTTTCATCAATTTTACCTTTGCAAGAGTGTATTCAAATTGCAATTGGGATTGATGGGTTACCAATATCGAAAAGCAGCTCCAGTCAATTTTGGCCTATTTTAGCCTATATTATGCCCTATCATAAATATGTTTTTCCTGTTGGAATATTTTATGGCCATAAAAAACCATCAGATAGTAATAATTATCTTTATGATTTTATTGCTGAAGTGTTAGAACTATATAGGAATGGATTATGGGTGAACAATCAGCTTAAAAAAATTGAAATTAAAATTATTTGTTGTGATTCTCCTGCCAAAGCCTTTATATTAAGAGTAAAAGGACATTCAGGTTACTTTTCTTGTACTAAATGTTCACATGAAGGCGAATATTACATAAATCATGTTTGTTTTCCTTATAATGAAAATGGCAATGAAAAAAGAAGCCATGAAGATTATATCTTGATGAAAAATGAGCAATATCATGTTTCGCCCACAATATCATGTCTTGCATTGATTCCTAATGTTAATATTGTTGATCTATTTCCATTGGATTATATGCACTTAGTGTGTCTGGGTGTCACAAAACGGCTGATAACCTTATGGTTAAATAAAGGGCCAAATAATGTCCGCTTACCAAGTTGGAAATCAAAAAAAATTACAACCAATCTTTTAAAAATAAAGGCATGTATTACAAATGCTACGTGCTCTGATGTCCCATACACAATATATAATATATAATACATAAAGGGGGAGCTAAGACGTAGGAATAATAGTATTAAAATGACAACCAGCAATAATCGGTGTAATACACACCGCCACAAAGACACTATTTTGTAGGAATTAACAAACTACCAAATATGATAAAGTACGTCTAGACATCGTAATAGCCTTATTAACAACAACCCTATGCGCTGGGAGACGCACTACTAGGTAGAATATGTGACCTAACCCAACCATACGGAGATAACATAAATCATATAGCAGCCACAACGCGAGTCTGGGAACTCTGATACAGCGATTGCGGTTGACCACCTGCGCGTGGGCGGATCGTCCCCGGACGTCATATTGGAATACATCATCGCACGAGCATCCTGAAATGCGTAATAGCGTGAGAACGAATGACGCACATAGGAATAGGCCAGAAGGGACCTGGGTAGGAGATCAGGGGACACTGACTATATAAGGGGGTCCAGAACAGGGCTCCCGCAGACGTGATTTTCCAGAGCTAGAGCAAGCACCTTCACGTCACTTTACATCAGAAATCGTTCATTTGGACTTAGTTTATTTTTCAATTAATTTAATTATTTGAACTTAGAATATTTTTCATTCAATTTAATAAAAACACTTAGAAATAAATTATCTTTTTATTTCGTCACGACTATATCTTTTCGACAAGCTGTTGGCCCACTACAAATTTGGCGCAGTCGGTACTGGAATTCTTTCAAGCAGAATTCTTCGATTGAATTTATTTTTTTTAAATAAAAAAATAATTCTTTTTCAACTTCGGAATTTTTTCGAAATATTGGAAAAAATTTTTCAAAGAAGAATTCAAGAGGCAAATCAATCACGATTCACTGTTGAAGAGGGCAACTGATCACTGTCAACTTCAACGACTCCAAGAAAGAACCGTACGCGTAGCGAGCCATCAGATTCAAAGTCGTAAAAAAATTCAACAACCAGAAATGGAAGCCGCAACTCAAGCCATCGTAGTGTGAGTTATAATTTTTTTTGTGTAATGTAAAATAATTATTAAGCGCTAGCTCTGATCCGTCTCCTTTGGAATTAATATTCCATCGTAAAATTTTTATTGTGAAGGTGTATATATATTCTCCCCGTAAAATAAAATAATAAATTTTTAACAATCAATAATAATTTTCTAAATAATAAAAATAATTAAATAAATATTAAAATAAAAATTAATCAAAATAATTTTTTTTTTTAAAGTTGGAATTTTACAATAAAATAAAATAAAATAAATTAAACAATTTAATAAATAATAAGTTATAAAATAATAATTTTTATAATACTTAAGAAATTTTTAAGTTCCGATTTTTGTGTTTAAATAAATAAATTAAATTAAATTAAATATTAATGAATAAAATAAAGGAAAATTTAAATAAATAATAATTAATAAACAAAATCTTTTTTTTTTGTTGAGTAAAATAATTGCAAACAGTTATAAAAATAATTACTAAATAATAAGTAACATAGAAATTTTTCTAACAGTCAAAATAATTAAATTTTTTTATTATAAAAGTATATCAATAATTTAATTTCGATAATTAATTATAAAGGTAATATAGAAATAAATAAATAATAGTTGAAAATCGAAGAAAAAAATAAAATAATTTTTCGGACTTAGAAAAATAATCGAAGAAAAAAATAAAATAATTTTTCGGACTTAGAAAAATAATCGAAGAAAAAAATAAAATAATTTTTTCGGACTTAGAAAAATAAACGTGAATAAAATAAAATAATTTTTTCAGATTTAGAAAATAAAAGTGAATTTTTAGAATAGAATTAAATATTAATTGAGGATTTAAATAAATATAAAAAAAAAGAGAGTGAACATAAGTAAATAATTTGTTGAGAATTAAGAAGATTTTTTTTTAGGATTTTACGTTGAAATTAATACGTAATAGTTATCGTTTTTGAAAAAAGTTTATAAGGGTAACCGTTGGAAATAATACGGAATAAATAATTTGTTGAGAATAAATAAAAATAAAAGAGAGTATACGTTGAAAATAATACGTAATAAATAATTGTTGAGAATAAATAAAAAGTGGATAATACGTTGAAAAATACGGGAAAATATTTTATTGAGAATTAAAAAAGTTGATTTATTAGAGAAATATATGTGTCACAATTGAGAATTTTATTGAAGGAATTTAAATCCTATTATTGAGTTATATTGAGTTATTAGAAGGCAAGAGGTAAGACCTTATATTTTGTGAATTTATAAAAGACAGTGAAGTCTTAAGTTTTTATTGAGTTATATTGAGAATATTTGAGTTTTATTAGGCAAAGTACCTATTTTATATTGAGAATAATTGTGAATTTTATGAGGCAAAGTACCTATTTTATATTGAGAGATAATTGTGAATTTTATTAGGCAGAGTACCTATTTTATATTGAGAAATAATTGTGAATTTTTATTAGGCAGAGAGTCCTATTTTGTGTTGAATAAATAAATGAAAAAATAATTGAGAATTTTAGTTAGGCAGAAATAAGCCCTATTGTGTTGAATAAATAATTGAGAAAAATAATTGTGAATTTTTTAGGCAAGAAATAAGACCTATAGTGTTGATTAAAAATAATTGAGAAAATAATTGTGAATTTTAGAGGCAAAGGCCTAGTATTTGAAAAATATATGAGAATAATTTTGGAACAAAAACGATAATAATTAAGTAAAAAAAAAGGAATATAAAAAAAAAATAGAATATTATTAAGTTAGTAATTAATAAAAAAAAAATAAAAAAAAAAAATATATTATATATTAAATTAGTCGTAATTTATTATTAAGGATTAAAATTAAGTTAATTTTATTTAAGTATATGAGTAGAATAGACAATTTGTTTTAATTTAAGAATAGTTATTTTTTCGGTGATTAATGAGTAATATAAAAATAAATTTATGAGTAGTGATACGGATGGTAGTATAACTGACGAATTAAACGATAGATTATCGGGAGAAAAAGTTAATAGTGAATCTAAAGAAAAAGGAATTCAAGTGGAATTAAATATAAATAAATCTGATAAAAATAAAACAGATAGTGAATTAACTGAAAAACAGCGGAAGGTTACGGAAGTCCGCAAGAATTTGATAAAAATAAATACTTAAGTGAAATAGTAGAGAAAAGTTTATTAGATACAAGTATTAAATTTAATACAATTAACGAAATCGAAAAAAGGGTTATAGGCACGCGCACAAAACCGAATATAGTGCACACGCAATTACAACCAGTAAAAAGAAAACCGTACCTTAAAGTAAAAATGGCAGGGGGTCAATTCTTGAACTGCGCTATTTAAAAGTCGTATACGACAGTTAGACGTTGTCGAACGAGATTCAGTATTTCCTATTCTTGAACTTCACACGACTAACAAGCGTATGAAAAATCATGCGCTTTCCAAAAGTGTGGGTCTAACCACACGCCAGTGGCTTATCTCATACGACATCAACAAAATAAACGTTTTCAATATTGATTATTTATTACCTAATAAATGTATTACCTACTATTTATTACTATTTTTGTGTATAATCATTACGTGAAAATAACGAGGATAATATAACACTTATAATATTATTCACATATATAAATTACCAATAACGATGGCTAATTTCGACGATTTGGCTGGTTTAGTTGCTATTGGTAATTTAGAAAACCAAATTAATTTTCAACCTCATCCACGTGTTAATAGGCAAAGATTTTTTGATGCTTTTGAAATGTCTGACGTGGCATTTATAAAAAATTTTAGATTGAGTAAAGACTTGGCTCAAAATTTAATAAAAGAATTGAATCCATTCTTGAAACCTCAAATGCGATCATCTGATTTAGATTCTACAACAAAGGTAAGTTGAAACAAGTACTTCGTTAATAAATCATATTTAGGGCTGTGAATTTGTAGGAAAGTACATTTATATTTGGTAATTATGAAACGTAGCTACTAGCTTTGTTAGTACATAATTTGAATTATGTTATAACAAACCCATTTATTAAACTTTTATTTTGCATTTTTTTATGTTTTTAATTTTATAATATAAATGTTAAATTATAAACCATTTTCCGGGCATTTTATACCATAATTTTTAGCATTTTAAGTGCATATTTTATTGCATTTTTTAAGGTTTCTTAGTGCATTAAGTTCACAACCCTAATCATATTGATTCATAGTAAGTAACATTTTTAATTCATATTTAATGTCTCATTATTATTTTAGGTTTTGATAGCCCTAGATTTTTACGCTACTGGTTGTTATCAAACTCCAGTTGGTAACAGTAAATTTTTTGCAGTGTCTCAATCCTCGGTATCTAGGTGTTTAGAAGAAGTGACTTCTGCATTGAACAACGAAAATGTTTTTTTTAAATGGGTGAAATTCCCGGGTAATTTAAGAGAACTAAGAAAAGTTCGTAGCGAGTAAATATTGAATTTTTCTATATTATATAACTGTTAAATATTTTTAAGCATTTAAAAAAAATAATTATATGTTGATTACTCCCTATTTATCAATAATTAGGTATTTATTAGATGGATTACTATAAATAAAATATGATCATTAAACCCTTATAAAAAAAAAAAGTGACTAACAAATTTGGATGTGATTTCTGGTAGCAAAGTGAATGTGCTAATTGCACATTTTTTTTTTTACCTCTCAAAAGTACCAACTACCTATATTCAATTTCCAACCAAAAAGTTGAAAATTGAATCATTTTAACAATATTTTACAATTTTAGATTTTACATGGCTACTGGTTTCCAAGGTTGCATAGGATGCATAGACTGCACTCATGTAGCAATAGTTCCACCATCAAAAGATCCATTAAATACAAACCCGGAATATATTTATATCAACCGTAAGGGGTACCACTCAATAAATGTACAACTAGTTGAGTACCTATACAGTTATAATTTTACTTGTAATTAAATTCACATACAGTATATATTTATACATCAATAAATAACTTGTTTTAAGATATGCGACGTGAACCTTAAGATTATGAACGTAAATGCATTATTTCCGGGGAGTACTAACGATGCTTACATATGGAGTAACAGTAATGTTCAACCAGTTGTAAAAGAACTGTATGATAATGGCCATAATGGATGTTTTCTTTTAGGTACCAACCTAAGATATTTTATTTATAAATTTAATTATAATAGGTAACCTATTAAATTTAAATTCAACAAACACAATATGAATAAAATAGGTGATTCTGGATACCCACTACGCCCTTGGTTACTGACTCCCATTAATAACCCAATTACAGAAGCAGAAAAATATTATAACACCAAGCACATGTCAACTCGGAGTTTAATTGAAAGGTGTAATGGAGTTTTGAAAATGAGATTCAGGTTTGTTAATTAATTTGCTTTTTAATTTTTCAACTCATTTAGTGTCCACCTTTATTTTTTTTTCCAATTCAACCACTGTAGTTAATTTGATTAACAACAATACTGTTGAGTAGTAATTAGTATATACCTTTAATAAGCACCATTCTTACTGTTACATCTAATTAATAATGATACATAATATTTTAAATACTATTACAGATGCCTGCTAAAACACAGATTTCTCCACTATCATCCAAAAAAAGCCACACAAATTATAAATGCATGCACAGTACTACACAACATGTGTATAATTTTTAATATACCATTACCAACTGAGGAAGATTTAGTTGAAACAGATATGGGTATGTTTCAACAACACTTTCCGAATGTGATCCAACACCAAGGAAATGATCTGATACAAGGAAAACATGTACGATCAGCAGTCATCAATTACATGTATAGAAATAGATGAATTTAGTTTTAATTTCAAAAATGTACATTTTAGTATAACTTTTATTAATATAAAAAAAATCTTGAAAAATAAAAATTATTTTAAAACAATTGAATAAAATCTCAATACATTAATAATACTTATAATATATTGAAGAACACAATAGTATATAACAATTGTAATAACTAATAACAATGTAATAATAATTCCTCAATAAATAACAAATCTAGTTTTATATTTATTTAAATATACTGTCTTGTAAAAAAGAAAATTGTAATAGTAACACAATTAATAAAATTTCAATATATATTAATACCTACTTATAATATATTTAGGAACATTATAGTAAATATTTCAATTAATAACAATATAATAATAATTCCTCAAGAAATAACAAATCTAGTTTTATATTTATTTAAATAAACTGTCTTGTAAAAAAGAAAATTGTAATAGTAACACAATTAATAAAATTTCAATATATATTAATACCTACTTATAATATATTTAGGAACATTATAGTAAATATTTCAATTAATAACAATATAATAATAATTCCTCAAGAAATTACAAATTTAGTTTTATATTTATTTAAGTATACTGTCTTGTAAAAAAGAAAATTATAATAGTAACACAATTTAATAAAACCTCAATACCTTAATACTTATAATACCTATATTGAGGATATTAAATTAATAAAATAAAAAAAATATCTGAAAATAATAAAATAAAAATATCTGACATCTGTTAAAAAAATGTTTAATGTACATACTTTAAGAAACCTTAGGGCTTAGAGTAATCTTTCAAGAGAAACAGCTATGCGTTGAAGAATAATATTTTTTTCTTGAAGAATTACATTTTTGTCCTTAAGAACTTGCAGTTTATCCCGATTGTACCTTTTCTTCAACAAGATTTTTTTTTCACCAAGATCAACTAATTTTTCAGTACTTTCATTTGCTTGTATCAATCTTACTGCACGTGATTTTTTTGGTTTAATAACCTGTTTAATTGATTTATTATTACGATTACTTCCTTCAATCATCTGTGTGCAAGAGTTGTTTAATGGTGAATTGTATAATGGAAACAACGGAGGACTATTCATAAAATCATCATCAACCAAGTCATCAATAGATTTTTCTATGTTTACAGGTGTAAGTACCCTTGTGCTATTCTCAATGTACTCTTGTGCTAATGTTGGTTCATCATCGATATCAAATGAAAACGACACGTTTGATGCAATACATCCTGTGTGACCTTCTATGCTGGTTGGGATTTATAAGTTCTAATGTATCATTCTCTAATGTGGTCAATGAGACGATCGGTGTGTTTTTCCCCGTACTCCTTTGTGCAGCTAAAAGAGCTGACTTTTTTGTTTTAGTTTTAGTACGGTTATCCTGAAAAGTCTATAAAGTACAAACATAACAAAAATAAAAGTATTTATAATTTATATATATTTTTTTTTTAAAGTTAGCTGTACTGTACGGTAATTAGTAATCCACGTGTAATTATTATTTACCTAAATATGTAATACAAACATAAATTACTCACTTTGCGCCATTTTTTCCAATCCTTAACTGCACCGGGCATAGCATTTAGTGTGTTCGCGATTTCTTCCCAACGTTTTTGTGCCGTCTTGAAAGTAAATGATGCACTGAACTTTCCAGACAATAGCTGTGGGTCTAATTTTAAAAACCCATTTAATGCGATCATTTGATCGATTGAGGCACGACTTTTAACATCCGACATAGTTATATAATGTAATATATTCAATAAAATTAAATATTTATAATATAATAATACAATTATCGAATTATAGAATATAAGATACAACACATAGATAAGTATAATATAATAGATAGGCAACTCCCATGTTATAAAAACGAACCAAATTTCAGCGCTCCCGGTGGTTGTACGACAACACTAAAACAGCGATACTATCGATAGTCAATGTTATCGATATTTTCAACTTTTACTATCGATTTTTTCGTCTTGAAATAAAATTATAGCAAAGGAATTAATTTAGTAATAAATACAAATAAATACTTTTCTTATAAGAGATCATATTTTATTAAATAGTTATTATCAAACAAACAATTGTATAAAAATAATTTAGTATGAATATAAAATAACAATAAGATGTAATGTAACATTAAATTTAAATATATATTATACAAGCATAATACAATATAGGTACCTACATTATTAATTATTTAATAATAAGAAAAAAATAAATATAAAAAAAATATTTATATTATAATACAATAAATAAGGGTAGGTATTATATAAATAAATACAAGGTAAATATCAAATCATATAATAAATAATTTAAGGATTCTAAACCTATTTCAATACAATAAAGTAAAATACAATTCCATATTATTATACAATTTAAAAACAACTATCCTAATATCACCAATTGTAGCTATAAACTGTTTAGTAAAGGTTTAGTTTAATTAATATACAAAAAAAGCGGGTAACTGAGTATCGCTCTGCTGTACATTAGGGGGTGGGGTGGACTTTGGACTAGGGTAGGTTAAATTTGAATGCAATGATACCTATTGTATACGAAAAACGATTCTGAACGGAGATGATTTGTCAGTCTGGGATATATTATATTTAAATATTGTATATTTTGAAACAAATTCAAACATTTAATTAAAAGCTTCAAGATCTTACGTTTAGTAATTTTTTAAAAACAACAAAAATCGAAAATTATTTATTAGTAAAACGTTATTTTACACGTGTATTTTTGATTTCAAATTAAAATTAAAACTTTAAACACTCGTAAAATTTTTAAATTGAATAATCCTCAAACTTTTTTATAATTATTCTAAACTTAACTCATGGACAGCATAGTATTAAATTTTCAATTCTTAGCTTTTGATAGTAAAATATTTATAAATTTTTAACTACCAAATAGTGAAAAATATTCATGATTTTGACGAATTTTTGTCAATATTTGAACTTCAAATGCTAATAAAAAAAAATTGTGCCTATGTATTTTTATAATTTTTGAATGAGAGTTAGAACAACTTATGTGGATCCTTCAATTAAATTTTCAAGTTATTTGTCCCAGCCAAATTTTTTTTATTAACATTTATAAAAAAAAAATAAAAAAACACACATCATTATAAAATCACTCCGTTCAGAATCTAAAATAAATTATTAAATGATTTTTCATGTTATAATATTAAATATAATTAATAAGGTATTATAGGTATAAATAAATATAATATAATTAAATGTCAAGTCTTGTTATTAGAATTATTATAATTGTTACAATGTTATTAGAAGTAATAAAAATGATTTAAAGTGAACACATACCACTAAATTTAACTCACTAAATTAAATTTCCCCTGCACCTTTCGTTTGCTGTGCTTAAGATGCCAAGCATTAGCTATTTTTTTTATTGGGTCATTTTCATTTTGTCGAACTTTTTTTTTACCTAATAGTATACGATTAATTTCTGTACAATAATGATTTATCATCAATTTAACTACTATCTCAACAATTTTAATAGGAAATATTTTATGGTGTTCCGGACAGTTTAAAATATCATCGAAATTGAAAATATTATGTACATTGTTGCAAAGGTTATAAAATATATTTTCATGATGACAAACTACAGGCATATTTTTTCCAACATAAGAAATTATGTTATGTACAATTGATTTTAAAGATAATGAAGGATATTTCAATGATTTATAACTAGATTTGTACTCTCTAGCGGAAATAAGTTGATGATCCTTAGAAACATTAGTAGAACACAAGAGATTAAGGCAATATTTACAGTTTTTAAATAAATCTTTGTTTAATTTCTTTAAAATATATCCTGCAATAAAAGTTTTTGTTTGTCCTTGTACAAATGCGGTAGTAAGTGACAATTGGTTAGTTGTTTCTGAAAAATCAGCAGCTGTATTTATACAAGAAGAAGTCTCCGTTTGGAAGTGTTTGGCTTTATCAAATAAATTTCTAAATGAGGATAAGCTACCTTCAGTGAAGTCTTCCTCACAACTAGCACCTGGAGATTGTGGTGAGACCAAATTGTTTAATACCAATGTTTTGTAGGCCATTATAAAAGCATTGCAGTTTGGATTTGTGGATCCTACCGACCGAATTGCTCCGAAGAAGTTCTCAAGAGAATCTTGATTTATGTGCCTTGGCAAAAATGAACGAATATTGATAGACTGCAAAACCTTATATAGCGTTTGAAAACCTGTTAAAATATAATAATTATTGTTATACAAATATTTTTATAATTAAGTTAGTGAACAGAATTTATTTTTGAGGAAACCAACTTTTTATTGTTGAAATCCAATTTCTAATTGTTGGAACAGACATTGTTTTCCCATTTTTGTTAATGAAGCGCATTGTACTTAGGATTTTTAGACTTTGATCCCATAGCTCATGGTGTGGTGAGTTTTTTTTTACTGCTGTTCGATATTTTTTGCCGTCTACAATTTTGTCAAAGCTGCCATTCAAAGAATCGAAGAGATTATCAAAAAACTGACAGACAAAGGCAGTATCTACAGCATCTGGGCTAATAATATTTCGAGCTGTAAAAACAAAACACAATGAATTCACTTTTTTAAGTTTATGTATTAAAAAAAAACTTACAAGCTAAAAAATTCATTATAGATGAAACTCTCTGGGAGAAGACTTGTGCTGCACACTTCACTTTCATCTTGAATATTTTATCCGGAATAACATGATTGTCTGAGAGCCTAGGCAACATTTTGCAGTCTGGTATCTTGCAGTCTTCATTGTATAACTCCAGTATATGTGACCATTTTGCTCGTTTTTGTACTCCATTAGTACAAAAAATTAAATCTTTGGTGACTAGATTGTTTCTAATACACTTTATTAAATGTGGCACGTCAAAAATATGTACAAGTTTTAATCTATGAAGATTATCAACTTCAACTTCATAAAATTCATCGGTACATGCCATATTGTTTTTAAGTTGATATGCTCTTGTATCTCGTTTGAGTATATTGATGGCAGCTACATTTGCTGTACCTTGGTCACTAATAGTGGCCAAAACCCGCAACCCAGTGTCATGAACATTACGAATAACCTGTTAAACAATAAAATCATTTAATCAAGGAACATATTTATCATAAATAAAAACTATTTACTTCTTTCAGCTGATGAACTAATTCGTCTTGTTTAGTTGCTCCCTGACAAAATGAATAGGCAATGGGCTGTTTATATTTTTTCTGTATAATCATAAAAACAAGAGCATGATCAGCAACATTTTGGCTTCTGAATTTCCCAGTATTGACAAATCCATCTATTTGGTCAGTAACAGAATTGTATGATAAACCACTCGACAGACAAACTTCGTCAAACAAAATCGTACAGTATCTAAAATGTTAGACATTTTATTAAAGAAAGAAGATTACTTATAAATAATAAATCCTAA
This sequence comes from Schizaphis graminum, assembly GCA_020882235.1. NCBI lineage: Eukaryota > Metazoa > Arthropoda > Insecta > Hemiptera > Aphididae > Schizaphis > Schizaphis graminum. The sequence goes on from CM037036.1 coordinate 28,791,916, forward strand.
CCGTTCACTTGGTCTTAGTTTTTTTACATGGTCTTTCAGGACATCCATCATTAAAGGACAAATACCAGGGCCAATTGTCACACAATTCAGTATATTATTTAAGGTTCGTTTACTAGGCAAGACAAACAACTGAGACAACAACCTATAACATTTGGGACTCCTCTTGTACAGGGAAAGGCTCAGCATTTTCTCATCAAGAGTAAATCGCTGACCTTTATTTTTCTTTTTTGTTTCACGTAGCTGAAGTTTTGTGAAAAGTGAAGCTGCTGCAGTGAGTTTGTCAGATAATTTTTGATACAAATAAGTGTCAGCAAACTTTTCAGCAGCTTGCAAACGCGATTTAAAAAGTTTTTTAGAACTTTTTGAACGGTTATATTTTTTCAAAACATTTTTAGCAACTGAATAAAGTTTCCTACACTTTGGAGTTAACATACTACATTTTTTCACACCAATGCCTTCAAGCAAACCTGTAGTAAAAATAACAATTGTTTTAGTATTGAACAATAACATTAATTACAATATACATGTATGAAGTATTTAAATGAGCATTATAAGTAGGCATGTACAATTTAATTCAAAACATTTTAGCAAGTTTTTAAATAATATGCATAGATATAGAATATTAACTGAAAAAATATTAACCAAACTGTTTTTTTGTAGCAGTACTCTTTTGTGCATAGTCTCTTTTATTTGCAGCAGCATTAGTTTGAGAGGAAGTCCCAACACTAGCATTATACATATCGTCTATATAAGGCAAAGCGCAATCATAAGTTTTACTTATAGCAAAGCAAATTAAGATTTAATTAATAAGCAAAGCAATTTATATTTTATACTATAATATGATTATTAATTTAATAAGCATACCAACAAGTTCAGCTAATTGAACACTGGAATCCAAAATATTTATATCAGAAATGTCACCACAATCATTCATTTCGGGTTTTGAGACGTTGCAACCAGTTACTAAAATAATAAATCATTAGGATTTCAACAGTGTACCATTAAATTATAAACATACCATTGTCATAGTGCTCATTGTTTAAAATTGGAAATTCTGAAAATTGTTCCTCTGAAGACAGTTCGTCATTTGTATTTAGTAAATTTATACCAGATATGTCACAATCACCAACTAATATAATAATTAAATAATAATTAAAAATGGTCATAGTATTAATGGATTAAAAAATTAGTAATAAACAAAAAATACCATCATCATTATTGGATTTCTCAATTATAGTTGACATACTACTAGGTTTTGCTTTTAATTGTTCATCAATACAACTAGGTGAAACTATCATCGCTACAAAACAAAATTAGAACGATATTGAAATTGTTATTAATTTTTGTTTCTAATATATACCTGGTGGCAAATTCAATGTCGGTTTAGCTTTGGCATTTAATTTTATTGTGCCAGGACTGGAGCAATCACTAGCAAAATGAGCAGCACAAACAAATTTATTTTTGTAAACCATTAGTGGGTCACAATTGACTATGCCTAAAATGTCTAACCATTCTAAAAGTCGATCCATGTATAATTTCGGGTTTGGAAACCGATGAACAACTACATCTTAAAAAAAAAAAAAAATAATATAAAAAATATTGTAACTCAATTACAATTAAAGTTAGTTTTTTCAAAAATATTACTGGGGCTAACCTTGTGTTCAATACGACAATACATAAACTAAATATTAAATAGTGACAATCAACAATATGAAATTATTAACAAATATTTATTTTGCTACACATTAAATATTTATTTTTATTTTTCAAATTTATTTTAAACAAAAGTGCATATTCAAAATTATAGTCAATGATTTTAGATCGCTTTTTAGTGCATGTATTAAACCAAATAAAGTAACGAGTAATTAAGTAATAATTACTACAAAAAAGTAACTCAAATCACATATAAATTACTTACAATAAAATGTAATTAAATTACCATCAATTTACTTAAAAAGTAATTTCGTTATAGTAACTTGTAACTTAAGCTAAGTTATTCCCCAACACTGTTTATAGTATTAATATTGGTAGTATATAAATATTGCAATCCAATTAGCCTTTAAGTTTTAATATTATTGGTATATCCCGAGGTAAATTCGCTCCAATATTAAAGATAACATCACAAATCAATTGTGTGAGAAAAAAAATTAAATATAACTATAGAATTAATTATCAGTAAATCATACATTTAGATTCTGACGTATCTTAGGTACCTATTACTTATCTTTTTTTCTTATTACATAAACGAAATTGGAAATACCCATTTTCTCAAGTAATATATATTGTAAATGTATAAAAATAGTAAGTAATGTTCAACTATCCTAGGTATATCTTGGGTATATCAAATACTATTATTGCTAATGTTGAATGTGACCAGATGGAAAAATGTTATATTTTTATTATAATATTGACTTATTAGGTATGTTATACGCTATTGACATAATAATCGTTACTTACCTTTTGATTTACAACCATTCACGACACACTTCGATAGATTTTTGGGTGACATTTGAAAATAAGTAGTAAGTCTTCAAATATAATTACGATTAAAGATATAACGTTATACACAACTACTGTATTAGGTAAAAACACAACACAGGTCACAGATGTCAAATAGTAGCGTATAAGAAATAAGTCATAAAATAATTGACATTAGACAAACAACAATTTTGTAATAAGAATAAAACTTAACGAACATAACGATCATGCAGGTAGTCAGATGAAAAGTGATAGAAGCACCCGGCGCGCGGGCGCCGGAATGCCGAACTACGACGACGTACAGCGCTAACGGTGGTTGTACGATAGAACTATGCATGGTACAAAACGCTCCTATGGAGTTGCACCAGCCTGATACAACAACTATACAAGATATCAAGATAACTTACTGTTATCATCAACAACAACTTTTATCACTGTGATAATAATTAAACCAATAGTGGTTACACGACTACCACTTTTTTATTCGACATCATTATGGTATGCGACAACTAATTGTCGAGTGGTGTTCAAGAATAAGCAAAAACAAATACGAGAAAGCGTATACGATAATACTATACGACTATTGTCGTATACTACCAATTTTCGCTTGATCTCGAGCGAGTTCAAGAATTGACCCCCAGAAGCTAAAGTTTTATTAAAAGATATATCATCATTAATACCAAATTGCGCTGACGAAAAAGATGTATACGCGTTTATTAGGGCATGCGATTACGCATGTGAGGCGATAGAAAAAGAACAATTACCATTATTAACCAAATTTATAGCAACTAAATTAACAGGGAAGGCATTAGACGTATGTCGATATAGAGAAACTTCGACTTGGGATAATATAAAATTTATTTTAAAAAGCGCATTTGAACAACCATTATCTCCGCAAACACTCCAGATAAGTCAAAATTCTTTACGCATGCGAAATGACGAAGACGTACAGTCTTATAACGGTCGCGTAGAAAAATTGTATTATAATTTATGCAGCGCAACGGTAGCAAATAAACCCGCGGAGGAAGCAAAAATCCTTAGGCAAGCGATAACGGAACAGGCATTGGCTATATACATTAACGGTTTAAAAATGAATTTACAAACAATAATACGTGCGAGAGATCCAAAAACTTTAGAAGTAGCTATGCAAATAGCCAGGCAACTGGAAATCGAACTTAGCCATAATACGGAAATAACGCAGAATGAAGTAAAAAAGGAACAAAACGCGAATAACTATAATAATAATAAACGTTGGCAAAATAATTATCAGGGTAATAATAATAACGCGCAAAAATTTAATAATTATAACAATAACTTTAGACAAAATTATAATCGCGGAAACTATGGACAAAACGGAAATAATTTTGATAATAATTATCGCAATAATAACGGCAACAATTTAACTAGGAATAATAATTTTAACGGTCAAAATTTTAACAGAGGCGGCAATATTCCAAATAATAACTATAATAATTATCCGCGTAATAATAACAACCAATATAGTAATAATAATCAGAATATCAATAGACAAAATAACACAGGATGTTTTAATTGCGGTAGAAATAATCATATCGCGCGAGATTGTCGCATTGGCAGACAAAATCAAAGACAAAATAATATTGTTCGTCAACCCGTACAAAATAATAATAATGTGCAACAAAATAATGTTAATAATAATGCAACGCCAATAACTTGCACTTACTGTAATAAAATAGGACACGATAGTGTTAGTTGTTATAGTAGGCAAAGAAATGAGCGTAATAATAATGTTAATCAGCCGGGAAACGGGCAGGCATCGAACGGCGCCGGCGTCCGTTCGATCAGCCAAATAGTAGCCGTACCGGAGGAGCAAATGTACAACGTTGCTTCAACATCGTCTCAGTAATACACGATAATCATATTTCATTTCAATCACCTAATTTTAATACAGAAAATATTAGTCTTCTTTTAGATACCGGTAGCGAAATAAATTTAATAAAAATAGATAAATTAACTGGCGAAACTTTAGTAAACGAAAAAGAAAAAATATTTTTAAAAGGCATAAATGACAAAATAGTATCTACTATTGGTAAAATTACAATAATATTAATATTAAATAAAAATGAAATAAAAACCGATTTTCATGTAGTGAATAAAGAATTCCCAATACCGAAAGACGGGATTCTAGGCAAGGGCGGATACAAGGGGGGGCAATAGGGGCAATGCCCCCCCCCGTTCACAAAAAAAAAAAATTAAATATTCTATTTTGTAATTGTGACTAAAATTTTGTCCATGCAAGTTATTGAGAGAGGTTCGTAATTGTATTTAACATGAACATTTAATTATTTTTTCATAGAAAATTGTCAATTTTTATTTTATTATAATAGTGATCGCGGCATCCGAGGCGCAACATTTTATCTACAAATGATTATTTATGGGGTTTGAGGCGGTTTGACACAGACACACAGACACACAGTACACATACAAATTTATATAATATTACTAATTACTATATTATTTTACGATTTTACGATAAGCCGATAACATTAGTCACCAAGTTGATCTATTTTTAAATTATTATGCCGTACTACAGTGGTTTTACCGCCTCGTTGCTTGCGGTTAGTGCGTCCGGCGTCGTCGACCGTCGTTACGTTCATAAGTCATAACAAAATATTTTTGTTTTGTTATGTATTACTATATATTATAATAACCATATTACGAAAATAATCTGTATTAATACTATAATAATACCATCATAATATATTGACACTGTCGAGTATGAGATAGCGCATTCGTGTCCGTACACTCCACATACGACGTTCCAGTAAAATTTTTACACTACTCCAAAGAAACATATTACTACTGACTACTGCTACTGCAGGTAAATATTATAATAATTTTAAAAAATCGGAGTTAGTTTTTACATTGTTATAGTTTTAAAATTGTTATTTTATTGCTGTAAGTAATAAAAATCTCTTTAAAAATACTTTTTGTTCGTAATATTAGGTTTTAATTTTTTTTTTATATAAATAATTTATAATTATTAAGTAGTGACGGTAGTGTAAATTACAAATGCATCTTTATCGCTTTATCGAAGTACATATCGAATATCGATCAAAATAAGGCGTAATTTTCCAGTTTTCCCCCACGACTACTGATTTAAAAAAATTTTTTTTCTAGAAATTAATAATGAGTGAAAAAAGAAAATTGAGTTCTTCTGGTTCTTCAATACTATCTTACTTCAAAAAAAGTAATAATTCAATAAACAATCAAAATGATATTGACGAAACATTATTACCATTAACATCTACAGTTTTTACGCCTTTAACTGATAGTTTAAAACTGTTAAGTTCTACAAATCTGACTCATCCAGCTTCTAATAATGATAATAATAATGATAATAATTAAAACATATGATATTGGCTTATATATACAGAAAATTATAGATGATCACACTCGATATAATTTATTAAAAAACCATTGGGTTGCACCAAAGAGTTATGTGTATCCGTTTTCTTTACAAAATTTGAAAGGAAAAGAAATACGTCGAAATTTACAACAAAAACATTTAGATATGTATCCATGGCTTGTATATTCAGAAAGCAAAAATGGACTATATTGTAAATATTGTACTTTATTTTACTCTGGTAGTCATGGTACTGGAAAAAAAAATTTTATGACTCTTGGTTTACTAGTAAATAAACCATTACAAAATTTTAAACATTTAATGGGAAACACAGGAGATCTTCACTCCCACGAAATAACTAAATATCATATTGAATCAGTTTTGAGAGCGCAGGATTTTATAAAGACATACGAAAACCCTTCTCTTGAAGTTGTTAGTCAGATAGATTCTAACCATTTGAAACAAATAATAGAAAATAGAAATAGGTTGCGCCCCATTGTTAAGTCTGTATTATTTTTAGCTCGCCAGAATATACCTTTTCGAGGTCATCGGGATGACGGACCTTTGTTGAAAAATAATGAATCATCTCCAAAACTGAACGAAGGAAATTTTCGAGAAATATTAAAATTTCGAATTGAGTCTGGTGATATGGAATTAGAAAACCATTTAAAAAATACAAGTTCCAAAGCTACTTATATAAGTAAAACTACTCAAAATGAAATTATTTTCATATGCAGTAAATTAATTATTGATAATATTTTAAACAAAGTAAAGCGATCTCCATATTATAGTATTATGTTCGACGAAACAACCGATATGTCACATACATCTCAATTATGTTTAGTCATACGGTATATTAATGAGGATTACACTGTTCAAGAAGATTTCCTTGGTTTTATAGATCCACACAGTTATAATTTCGAAAATTCTGAAATAGAACCAAAATTAAACGGTAAAATATTAGGAGAAACTGTTTTAAAATTAATGAACAACTTAAATTTGGATTTGAATAACTGCGTTGGTATTGCTACTGACGGTTGTAGTGTTATGGCTTCAAAAGTGTGTGGTGCAGTAAAAACTATTCTGGAAAAAATACCCAGTGCTGTCAGATGTCCATGTTTTAACCATAGCTTGAATCTTGCAATTTCTAAAGGTTGTCAAATTCAGTCCATCCGGAATAGTTTTGGACAAATTAAGGAAATTATTTCATTTTTTCATGGGCAAGTCACGCGCGGACAGTCGTACTGTACGCACACGCTTATCGTAGTTCCGAGTTATGTTCGAACTGTTACGTCTAATCTGTGTCAAATTTTTCGTTTCTTCTACCATTCGACGTGGTTTTTGAATACTTAAACCCTGCGTCAGCAGCTAAACTCCTTTAACTCTCGTATAGCGAATACCCGTTTTTATAACCATAAGTGCGTGCTAAGTGGTACAGTGTATGGTTATATAACTGTAATATCAATTCCAAGGCACCGATACTCGCGGTGACCTTTGGACCTGCGATTAGATTAGGCGTCCCGCGATCGCCGTTCCTATCTTATTTAAAAATTAAAATTAAAATTGATTCACGACAATTTTAATTAATCTTTATAATTAATGTAATTATGTCCAATACAACTAAGGTGAAAAAAAACGATAAACAACCTCCGAGTACTAAGTTAAATTTAACAATGACTACACCACGTAATACCGCAACGAGTGGTAATTGGACAGAAATAAAAAAAAGAAATCTTTCTATTTCCTCAAATTCTGAGCCACCAACATCCCCACAAGCATACACTAGTAAAAACAAAAAAAAACTATTCTCTACACCAAACAGATTTGAAGTACTAAGATCATCTGAAACAACCAATGAAAAAATCATCATTGACGAACCACAACCTTCTACTTCAGCTTCGGATCACCCTACAATCAAACCACCCCCTCCAATATTTATTAAAGGAGTCGAAGATTTTCCTAGCTTATGTACTGTACTAATCGATTTGATAGGCGTTGATAATTTTTTTTGTAAATCAACCACGGAACATTTGAAAATTCAAACTTCTAACCCAGACTCTTATAGAACTGTAGTGCATTTTCTGAGAGAAGAAAAAGCCGAGTTCCATACATTTCAATTAAGTGAGGAAAAACCAACCCGCGTAGTCTTGCGTAATCTACATCCCTCTACTCCGACAGCTTTAATCAAAAGCGAACTGGAAGTACGATTATTCGCAGTAAGGCAAGTTACCCAAGTAATTCATCGACTCAATAAACACCCCCTTCCACTCTTCTTCATCGACCTTGAACCCACAGACTTTTCACAAGGTATATATAAACTAGAATCCTTATTGCATACAAAAATTAAAATTGAAGAGCCTCATAAGCCAAAGATCATTAGCCAGTGTCATAATTGCCAAGCTTACGGTCATACGAAATCCTACTGCGGATATATGCCTCGCTGCGTCCGCTGCGGAAACAATCATCAATCATCCGACTGCCCGAATTCGCGTCAAGATCCTATGAGATGCGCCCTTTGCTCCGGTAATCATCCGGCGAATTATAAGGGCTGTTCAACTTATAAAGATCTCCAGTCTCGTAAGAAACCAAATTCAAATAACCATAACATGTCTAATTTTAAGTTTAAGCCTAATAATGTAAAAGATAACCACCTATTAAATAACACTCCGGCCGGTAATTATAATTATCCAACTCAATCTCAAACGTATGCTCAAGCCACTCAGAATCAACCTCCCCCGCAAAATACTCCTCTACCAGCTCCAGATACTAATACACAAATGTCTAGCTTCTTAAATGAATTTAAACTCTTAATTAACCCATTGATTTCTCTACTTACTAAAGTTATTTCCAGCTTATTAGATAAAAAAAATGAATAATTTAGCCACCAACAAATCGCTTCTAATTTTACAATTTAATGCAAATGGTCTCAAAAACCATATTAATGAAATACAAAATGTATTATATCGCAGACGAATAGACATCGCACTAATTACTGAAACGCATTGTACTAAATATTCAAATTTCCATATACCTGGATACATTTTACAGAAAGTTAACCATCCGGACAATACTGCACATGGCGGTGTAGCGATTTTCATTAAATCCAATATTATTTTTCACCCACTTCCCAGCTACTGTCATGACCATATACAGTGTTGTTTGATAATGTTAAAACTTAATAGTATTCCAATAACCTTAGGAGCCTTCTATTCTCCTCCCCGTCACAATATTACGAATATTATATTTACTGACTTTTTTAATTTAATTAAAAATAATTTTATTATAGGAGGGGACTTTAACGCTAAGCATCACGCTTGGGGCTGTCGCGCAAACAATCCTCGTGGCATCGTCTTGCATAATTTTATCAATATAAAAAATTTTAATATACTTTCTCCACCTAAACCAACGTACTGGCCTTCTTCCATTAGAAAAAAACCTGATATTTTAGATATCTTTGTTACAAAAATACCCAGCAATTTACATTGTTCTGTTAATAATATACTAGATCTAAATTCCGACCACTCCTCAGTACTACTTAATATATCCGCAACCCCATTAATTCGAACGGAAGCACCTAAATTATTTTATCCTCAAACAAATCGGTTTCAATTTCAAAATATAGTAAATGAACAAGTAAATCTCAAAATCAAGCTAAAATCTAAACTTGATATAGATGATGCGGTAAATAATTTGACCATACTCATACAGTCAGCTGCCTGGGCAGCTACTAAATTAATTGAATCTCAAAACTCGCACTCAAGTTCCCACCTAGTCCCTGAACAAATTCGGAGTTTAATAGTCGAAAAACGCAGAGCCAGAGCAAGGTATCAATCCTCCCGGCTCCCATCTCATAAATCAGCATATAATAAACTAGCCAATTCGCTAAAAAAAGTTCTATCCAAATATAAAACAAATGCATTCGAACAAAAATTACAATCACTGTGTACTAAAAACAGTAGTCTTTGGAAAGAAACCAAGCGTATGCTGAAATATAAAACTCCTTCGTGTCCACTAAAAAATTCTGACAATACATTAGCTATCACAGATGACGAAAAAGCCATGGTATTCCAGTCCCATCTTTCTGAAACCTTTAAACCACACAATGACATTTTTAACCCACAACATATAAAAAATGTTAAAATATATCTACACTCGCCACTGCCATATGCTTGCCCTACAAAATACTTTACACCAAATGAAGTTAAAAATATGATAAATAAGTACTCTCGTAAGAAATCTCCTGGCTTCGATTTGATAACAGCTGAAGTCGCTAGATGGCTACCAAAAAAGGCTATAATACTCCTAACCTATATATACAACGCAATCATAAGACTGTCATATTTTCCACTAAGCTGGAAATTCTCACAAATAGTTATGTTTGCCAAGCCCGAAAAACCACCAGATATCCCAACCTCGTACAGACCAATTAGTCTTTTGCCCTACCTTTCAAAAATTTGTGAAAGACTTATTCTTAAACGCTTATCTCCACATATACTCGCGACCAATATACTCCCGGCTTCACAATTCGGCTTCAGAGCTAAACATAGTACAATACATCAAGCTCATAGAGTAGTTGATGCTATTAGCTCATCACTCGAGAAAAAATGTTACTGCACGGCCGTTTTCTTAGACATATCTCAAGCATTCGACCGAGTATGGCACGAATGGTTACTGTATAAACTTCGAAAATTCTTACCCACACCGCTCTTTCTTCTAATGGATTCTTACCTTACAGATCGCCACTTTCAAATACGCTGCGGCTCTTCAACGTCAGATATAGCTCCGATTACCGCTGGTGTACCCCAAGGAGCCATCCTTTCTCCCATACTCTTTAATATATATGCTTCTGATCAGCCCATAACTCCAAACACCAAAATTGCCGACTATGCAGATGATAAAGTAATTCTTTCAATTCACAACGACCCAATTATTGCCTCTGCCAACTTACAGTCTCATTTAAATTTACAATCGGAATGGTATGAAAAATGGCGCGTAAAATTAAATCACAGTAAATCAGCTCATACAACTTTTACCCTTAGACACGGTCACTGTCCAAATGTCTCAGTCAAAAATATACCTATCCCACCCATCAATGCCGTTAAATATCTAGGGTTAATTCTTGACCAAAGATTAACCTGGTGCCAACATATAAAAGCTAAAAGACTGACCCTTAACGCTCGATCCAGATCACTAAAAACGTTATTATCCAAAAACAAATTTACTAGCTTAAAAACTAAATTACTAATTTATAAAACTCTTTTAAAACCTATATGGACATATGGATTACAACTTTGGGGATCGGCAAAAAAATCAAACTTAAACAAAATTCAAGTCTTCCAGAATATTACTTTAAGAAATATCACTAATGCGCCCTTTTATGTTTCTAATTTATCCCTCCACCAAGATTTAGGTATCCAACCTGTTATAACTGAAGCGGAATTATTCTATAAACGTTTCTTTGCTAAACTAGAAAATCACCCCAACCCACTAATAAAAGAGTTACATACCGTCACACTTCCAGAAAATCCACGACGCAGGCTCAAAAGGAAATGGTGTCGTGACCATTTAAATTAAAAATATCTTTCAACAATACAAATAATTGCCAAGCCGAGTGCCACTAATGGGTGGTTTCTTATTCAAGCACTTCATGTTATGTATATACTTTTATCTTAAATGCTTATTGTGCATTAATTTGTATAGATTGTGTTTTACTTATGAAAAATAAAAAAAAAAAAAAAAAAAAAATTTTTTCATGGAAGTTCGAAACGAAATTTTGTACTACAATCTGTTCTACATTCTTCATTACAGTCACTTTGTGAAACTAGGTGGGTTGAGAGGCACACAGCAGTGACGCAATTTTTGACGGGAATTTCGGAAATTATGGATTCTCTTAATAAAATATGCAATTGGAATGATCGAGAATCATCTAGTAAAGCTAAAGTTTTATTAAATTCAATTGACTGCGAATTCGTCATCACACTTTATGTTGCTTCACATATATTTTCAATTACACAACCATTAAGCGAAATTTTGCAAAAAAAAAATTTTGATAAACAGTCTGCAGTTAACTATATAAATAAAACTATTGAAATTTTAAATAAACTTAGATTAGACGGCAAAACAGAGTTTAAAGATTTGTACTTCAAAGCTGTGGAACAAATGAATAAATTAGAGATTACTGTAAAAAAGCCAAGAACAATATCAATGCAGCATCACAGACAGAATCCAGAGATTACAAATGTAGAAGACTATTTCCGTGTAACAGTATACATTCCGTTTTTAGATTTTATGATAACTGATATGAAATCCAGATTCACAGAAGAAACATTGGGTGTGTATAATCTTGGAATATTTGTGCCAAAAATATTAATTTCTAAAATACAAGAAAACACAGTACAAATATTTGAATCTATTTGGAATCAGTTTCTAAATATACATGGATTAAATGGCAGATTTGCAAATAGAGAAGCTTTTATTGGAAAGTTGCAAGGAGAAATGATTTGGTGGAAAGAATATTGGAATAAAGAAAAAAATGATATTCCTGATACAGCTCTAAAATCATTAGAACATTGTGATAAAGATATGTTCTCAACAATACATATACTTTTAAAGATTCTAGCTAGTTTTCCAATTAGTATAGCTTCGGCAGAGAGGAGCTTTTCCTCCCTTAAAAGGATAAAAACTTGGCTGCGGTGCAATATGTTAGAAGAAAGATTGTCAGGATTGGCGATTATTCATTGTCACCGAGATGAACATGTAGAAGAAGTAATAAACATTTTTTCAAAAAATAACAGAAAAAAAGATTTTGTAATTTAAAACATTTTATTCATTTGTATAAAAATATAAAATAAACTTTTTTCATATACACTGAATGTTTCATATATTTAAATGTATGTAAGTACATTAGGTACCTAGTTAAAAATTAAAATTAAAATTAAGTGTATTATAAAACAGTAAGTCCCATCATAATCACCAGTATGACTGATTTCTGTACACAACTAATGTCTACTAAATATTAGACAATTCATATGCTTCACTATTCCTATTAATTAATTTTATTCGTGTATTCATATATATATATATATATATATATATATATATATAGCCAGATTGCCCCCCCCCCGTTTAGAATCTCTGTATCCACCCTTGATTCTAGGTCACCACTTCCTGTTGCAAAATAACGCAGTAATAGATATTGCGAATAATATTTTCACGATTAAAAATAACAATATTAAACGCGAATTAAATAAAATTTGTTTTACATTAAAACCGCGAACGGAAACAGTAGTATCTATACCAATAGCCGATCCTAATATGGAAAATAAAAATATTTTAATACACAAACAAGAATTGATACAGGATGTCTATTGCGCTAATATAATAAATACAGTTAAAAATGGAAACACAGTTATAAGTATATTAAACATTTCGGAATCACCACAAAACATTTTCGAGGACGAATTAAATAAAATTTTATACGAAGATAATGTAGAATATAAATTACACGAAATAAAAATGATTAACGATAATAACGACCGAGTAAATAAAATTAAAAATTTAATACGAAGTGACCATTTAAATAAGGAAGAACGAGATACGATATTAGAAATATGCGAACATTTTTCGGACGTTTTTCATTTAGAAAATGATTATTTAACATTTACAAACGCGGCGGAACATATTATACGATTACCGGCTAATCAGCCACCGATTTATAAAAGACCATATAGGTTACCACAAGCTCAACAAAAAGAGATTGAGGAACAATTAAATAAAATGGAAAAAGACGATATAATAGAACGTTAAATGTCACCTTTTAATGCACCATTACTTTTAGTAAAGAAAAAATCAGATTCATCTGGTAAAGATAAATTTCGAATAGTAATAGATTTTAGAGCGCTTAATCAAGTAACATTAAATGAATTTCACCCGTTACCAAATATTACGGAAATATTAGACCAGTTAGGACAATGTCAACTTTTTACTATTTTGGATTTGGCAAGCGGATTTTATCAAATACCGTTAGCAAAGGAATCTCGGGAATTAACAGCGTTTTCGACCGGTCAAGGTCATTATCATTTTAAGCGTATGACGATGGGAATGAAAACAAGTCCCGCGACTTTTCAAAGACTTATGAATAATGTACTTTCAGGGATTATAGGCATTAAATGTTTAGTATACCTGGATGACATAATAATATACGCGAAAAATTTAGCAGATCATAATAGTAAATTGATAGACGTTTTCGAACGCCTACGGACGCATAATCTAAAAATACAACCGGATAAATGCGAATTTTTAAAGCGCGAATGTTTGTACTTAGGTCATGTAATTTCAGAACACGGCATTAAACCGGATCCGAAAAAGATAACATCAGTATTAGAATTTCCGACACCAAAGAACGTTAAACAAATAAAATCATTTTTAGGCTTATCGGGATATAACAGAAAATTTATAAAATCATATAGTTTATTAGCTAAACCGATGACACACTTATTAAGAAAAGATGTAAAATTTGATTGGAACGAAAACTGTCAAGCAGCTTTCGATAAATTAAAAAACGCACTTTGTTCAGAACCGATTTTACAATATCCAGATTTTACAAAAGAATTTATACTTACAACCGATGCGAGTGGTAAAGCTTTAGGAGCTATTTTATCGCAAGGTAAAATAGGTAGCGATTTACCGATAGCTTATGCATCTAGAACTTTAAATAAAAGTGAAATGAACTATTCAACAACCGAGTTAGAATGTTTAGCAATAGTATTCGGAGTTAAACAATTTAGACCCTATCTTTATGGTAGAAAATTCGTAATATTAACAGATCATAGACCGTTATCTTGGATATTTAATTTAAAAGATCCATTATCTAAATTAGCGAGATGGCGCATACAACTCGAAGAATATGATTACGAAATAAAATATAAACCGGGAGTACAAAATTCGAATGTAGATGCGTTGAGTAGAATGTATAATATACAGGAAATAAAAAACGAAAGTTATACTAGCTTTTTGGAAAAATCGGAAACAACCGTAATAACAAATAAAAATGTAAAAGAAGTAAATGGAGATTTATTAGAATCGCCAATAGAATACCATCTAGTATCAGAAATAGAAAAATATTATAATTTCAAATCAGGAATTAATTATGAATTAAAAAGAAAGTTCGGAAATAATGAAATGTTAAAATCTAATAAAGAGATAGGCGATGTAGTAAAATTTAAACATGAGGAAAGATATATTATATTTATAATAACTAAAAGTAAAGTAAAGCAATTAACTACGTACGAAAATCTTTATTTAGCATTATTAAATTTAAAATACTTTTGTATCAAACATTCTTTGAATAAATTAACTATGAATCAAATAGGTAAAAAGGATGGTTTGGATTGGGCAAAAGTTAGATCAATGATTAGGTATATATTTCGTAATACAGATATAGAAATACTAATTTGCACTAAATTAGAATATACCAAAGAGGAAAAATTAATTATATTTAAACAATTTCATGATTCTTTATTAGGGGGTCATGCTGGATTACATAGAACGGTTAAAAAGATAAAACGGCAATTTAATTGGCCAGGTTTAAAACAAGAAGTGAAAGAGTATATAAAAAATTGTCCTTCGTGTCAGGCTAATAAGACGACAAATAGACATCATAGAAGTCCAATGATAATTACAACGACAAGTTCTAGACCGTTTGAAAAAATATTTATGGATATAGTAGGACCTTTAATAACAACTGTCATGGGAAATACATATATATTGACCATGCAGGACGACCTAACAAAATATTCTTTAGGCGTTCCATTGCCAAATCATACGGCAAATACTATAGCAGAGGCTTTTGTAGTAAATTTCGTATGTGTGCACGGTATACCTGAAACTATTTTGACAGATCAAGGTACAGATTTTCTTAGTAAAATTTTCACAGAAGTGTGCAAGTTACTAAAAATCAATAAAATAAATACAAGTCCTTATCACCCACAAACTAACGGTAGCTTAGAACGATCACATAGAACATTAACCGAATATTTAAGACATTATGTAGATAAAGATCTAAACAATTGGGACCAATTATTACCATATGCATTATTCGTATATAACTCGACAGAACACACTTCGACCAATTATCAACCATATACATTGTTATATGGAAGAGAGATAGACATACCAGTTAAATTAAAAAGTAATCCGGAACCGAGATATAATTATGATGACTATATATTTGATTTAAAACAAAAAATGCAGGAATCGCACAAAATAGCGAGAGAAAGGTTAATTAAAAAGAAAATAAAATCTAAAAAACATTATGATAAAAAAGAGCATACTGAAGAGTTAGAAGTAGAAGATTTAATATTACTTAAAGATAAAACGCAAAAGAATAAATTAAGTCCTTTATGGAAGGGTCCATATGAGGTTTTGGAAATATTAGATAGTGAAAACGTAATAATAAAAAGAGGTAGAAAACATGTTACTGTACATAAAAATGATGTGAAAAAATATCACGAAAAATCGGAAGAAGATAAAAGTGATTAAATAAAATAATTATAAATATAAATATCTAAGTAAAAAAAAAAATAAAATATAAATGATAATTATAAATTATAAGAAATAATAGAAATAAGTATATGAGTAAATTACTATGAGACTGTATAAATTAAATAAGTTGCAAACTGAAATATAATTAAATTAAATAAAATATATAATATATAAAATGTAAAATTAAAAATATGATAAAATTATATATATAAATATGGGTAGATATATGATAAGATAAATATTTTATTTTTAGAAATAAAACAAAATAAGAACAATTTCTGACTGAATTGGGAATTGCGATCGATCATGAAACACATTGTTTTAAGAGACTAAGAATGTACGAATCGCCTAAATGTTTAGATATACACGTAAAAACGGCAAATGAAAAATTAGAGGAACCATATTCCGATTTAGAATTAAAACAAATAACAAAAAACATGACTGATTATATGCACGATATGGCAGGGGGCACGGAATCTTTAAATTACGCTTTCTGTAAAACTTTGGACGATTGGTTAAACTATATACCAGAAGCCGACGAGATAATGAAACATAAGAGAATGTGTACTTACGCGCCTATAAAAATCAAAAAGAATACAATATAATAAACTCAGATTTTTTTTTCTCTCTCTCTTTCTCTAATATAATTAAGTTATAAGTAATAAGCAATAATATTATAGGTTAATTATGATAATGGTAACAAAAAATTTTGCAATCGAAAATGATGATTATGATGACACTATAGAAATCTACGAAGATTGGACTAAAACTCAACCACCCGAACTTATTGCACTAAAAACGGATACCAAGGATACGACGGAAATCGAAGAATTAACAACAAACAATTTAGAATACAATAATAAAATTATCATTTTAAAAAACCAACGTAATAAAAGAACAAAACCTAATAATAATACAACAGATCTTATTACACACACTAATACGACAACACAACCGAAATTAACCACAATAGATAATAAAATAAAAATAGAAAATACAAATACAATAAATAATTTAAGCAATAGCAACAGCACCGTTACACACCCAAGTCATACATTGAAACAAGAAAACACGACTATAATAAATAAATTTAACGTTAGTGAAATTATAAATAACAACACAATTAATAGCACAGAAATAAATAATACAACTAACTTCATAGACGAAGCGGAAAACGTTCAAAATAAAATTAGGTACGACAATTATATTGTTATAGCCATAGGTGTATTGTTAATAATCAGCATGTTGTTAGTAATATATGCGTGTAGATATAACTATATGAGACAATTTCGTTATACGAATGTAGAGGAACAAGTACAGTCTGAACGGTATGAGATGTATGAAACCACATTATAAGGACCAATAAAATAGAATAATGTAGAATGTAGATATTTAATTAAATAGAATATAAGAGAATAACGAATGATTTTAATCGTTGGGAATTTTAACCACGAATTGACCACTTGTAAACTATTAAATTTTACATTAATATTAAGTTTATTTATATGATAATTAGATTATAAGTTATTAATAGAGTAATATAATAAAGTATGATTATATTAACATAAAGTTATAGTACATTCATTATTTAAACATTTGTTTGGTAATACCAATATTATCTAATATACGTATTATAATATAGGTTATTTTTAATAACAGCTGTTCAAGGACAACTACCATATTCTATCGAAGAATTTAAAACCGAGACAAGCATATTTTATGAAAATCAAGGAGATATCAGAATAATAGGAGCTCAATGGGAGCTAATAACTTATGTACCCTTAACAAATTACGATGATAGATATAAGCAATTAGAAGTAGAAATTAGTACTATGACAAATCAGTGTCAGGATAAAATGTCAAAACATGAAATTTGTTCTAGGTTTGAAAATATATTAAAAACAATGTTTAACGAAATATCTGCTCAAATGGAGCAAATGTATGAGTCAATCGGTAGATATACAAATAGTTTAGAAACAACAACAGCGACCATTCATAAAACTATAACTATGGGTCGACGTAAACGAGGTCTAGTCAATATAATAGGTTCAGCAATGAAAACATCATTGGCGCAACTAGGTCTAAAATATTGGGGGGGCTGAAGCCCTACACATAAATTTTGTCAATGTGAGTCATGGGGGGCTTCGCCCTCCATACCCCTCATTGCCGCAGCCACAAAACAATAATTATTAATTGAAATAAAAACAATCATAAATTCATAAAATATTATTATCATACTATATTATTAAAAATCATGTACCTACTTCTATGTAGTGTTTTACATAAAATATGACATAATCGATAATCTTAATTTGTAATTTACATATTAAGATCTATCCGTCTATTTTTATTATTAGCTATAAAATGTTCTAAGACAGTATCGCTGTCTATGTTATTAGTTAAGTCTCTTTCAATGCTTAGTAAAGATAAATTTGAAAAACGGTCTTGTAACATTGTTGAACGTAGCCAATTTTTTACCCGCCGCATAGCAGAGAATGCTCTTTCACAAGTGGCACTACTAATAGGAATTGTATAAGCTACGTTCAACAATTTATACAAGTTTGGAAAAGTGTTAGGTGATACAATTTCAGCCATTTCTGCAGGTGTCATCATTTTATTATCGGTAGATTGTTTTTTAAGATTTTGTGCTACCATCATTTCTGCCTTCAAACTTTCCAAATCGATATTCAATAAATTCTACACAAAAATAAATTAGCATTAACATTATTTTTTCATTAATGTTTAATTTAAAAACAATTAATTAACTTACTTTATAATGGTTTATAAATGTAAGGCTTTTTGAATAGTCAAACATTAAAAAGCCATCCACACTTTTAGCCAACTCCATACTTTCTTTTGAAAATCTTATTTTAAGATTCATTATTACAGTGTCCAAAATAATAAAATATTTGACACGATAGCATGTCATAATATCATTTGAGCTATGCTCTTCACTTTCACCAGTATTTACTTCTGTTATATAATTACTTAGTTTATTTGGCTGTGTTCTTTTTCTCTTAGATCCTAATAAAATAAAAAGCCTTTTAATTTCAATTTTCAACTACTATTGTTAATGACTAAAAACTATTTGCATATAATTTATTATTCATTAATAATGTACCATTCATGGATATCTCCAACAGTATGTGGTTTTTTGTACAAAATTCAGTTATTTGAGTCCAAATTGTTAAAAAATGTTCTTCACAGCGATTAGCTTCTAGGGTAGCAATAACAGAATCTATTACTTGAGATGCTTTACCCAACGTTGCAGTCTTTTCCTGGAGTTTGTTACTTAGTATATTAAGTATAAGTAAAATCTCATGTAAAACAAACAAATGCACAAGAAATGAAGTTTTTTCCATTGTGTACAGGATTCCTAAAAAAATTAACTTTTAAAATACACTAAACAATGTAATTTTGTGTTAAATGGAAATATATGAGTAAGTAATCTAACCTATAGCATTTGCAACGTTTTTGTCAGTATTTTCCTCTATTTCATATTTTAAAACTTTTATTATAGAAGAATAATGTTCCATCACCATTTTGCAGTTTTTAAAACGGCAAGACCACCTTGTATCACTAATCGAACATAGTTTTGTTTTTTTAATTCCAAGTTTCTCTTGTATATCAACCAACATCATATTTTTTGATGGGATTGAAAAATGGATATACAACGCTTCTAACCCATTGAAAAGATTTCTAGCATCCTGAATAATGAAAAACAATTTTTAGTACTTGTAATTTAAATTAGTTTACATAGAGACATTACTACATTAGATACTAAAGTATACACCAACATACCTTAATTGATTTACACATATCAATTACCACTAAATTAGTTCTGTGGGCCATGCAGTGTATATAAATAGAAAAAGGGTTTTTGTCTTTAATTTTTTTTTGTACTCCATTGTGGTCACCTGACATAACATTTGCTCCATCATAGCTTTGTGCTATGATGGGTACATTCAGAATGTTGTGTTTGTCAAGAAATGATAAAATAGCAGATGATAATGCTTCAGCGTTTTGACTTATTGACACATCTACAAATCCAACAAACCTTTCAAAAATGTGTAGATTTTTGGAATACCTAACACATAAAGCTAATTGTTCTTCTTTAAAACACCTAAAAATAATTTTCACATATTATATATAAATTATATGATACCACATAGCTTAATTCAATATTTAACACAATTAGGTGATTTACCTTGCCTCATCACACATTAAAGCAAAATATCCGCAGTCTTTGATATCACTAATAATATTTAATAACACAGTATTAGAACAGCAGTTTATCAGTTCATTTTGAATCTTCCAACTAGAATAATTTGTATGTTGCAATGCATACTGAGTAGCAAATGTCGGGTTATATTTGGCCATAACATTACACAATTCCTTAAAATTTCCTAATTATCAAAATGTATTATTCTAATTATCTAATTATCATTAAAAAAAAATTTATATACCTTGATTATTAGAATCTTTACTCTCTAGATGCCCACGGTAAGCCAATCCTTGTCGGGCCAAAAATAGAATCAAGTCAATTAAAGTTTTGACATAATTTCGATTTTTTTCTATTTGTTCTGAATGAGCAGTTGATAGCACGGCATGCACTGAACCATTTTTTTTGCTCAAAATATAAGAGTTCCATTTTTCTCTGTTTATAAGATGCTGTTTACAAGCAGCATGCAATGCAAGTTTTGATTTGGACCTCTTAGAAGATCCAGATCCAGTAGAACCACTTATCTAAACATATAATAACACTTAGTAACTAATAAAAAAACTGGCAATTGCTATCATATTATTTTCATATTCTTAAAAAGGTCATTCCAATAAAAAGTAAGGATCAACCAATCAAAAATACCATGAGAATTTCAAATTATTTTTATAGTATGTAAACATACTTTTTTCCAATTTTTGAAACCTTTTTGAACAAAAGTATCTTCAACAGAGTGTGTAGAAAAATTGCGGCAAGCATAACAGAAAATTGCATCCTTTTCAATACTGTACTCTAACCAGTCAAAATATTCATACCAAACTGCTGAAAAAGCTCTATTTTGGTTCCCAAACTTGGTCTTTGGATACACCTATCACAAAAAAAATTAACACAATAATTAATAAATAATAATCATGCAGTTTAGAAATTCCAAATAAAAATGTAAAATAAAAAAATAGGATATTGTGTAATTTTTTGTTTAACTGAAATTATAAATTACTTGTAATTTTGGACGAATTGGACCGGATTGCAAATCTCCCAGATCAGTTGGCATACAATCAACTTCTTTGTTTGGTTGCTATACAATTAAAAATACAAACTATAATATTTTAATATCTAAAAACTTACATTTAAGTTTAATTGAATAATATATTAAAATAATTAAATTTACTTACTTTCATGCTTTTTGAAAAACTTGGAGGATCGTCTGGATTATTTTGGTTTTCAACTGTATCAACTGTACTAGTACTGGATACTTTTTTTGGTTTATTAAAAATACTAAATACTTTTTTTTTGTCCATTTTTACTCACTAAAGTATTAACACCAAAATAAAACACTTCCAAGTTCCAAGGTATAAATATTAAATAATACTGCAGTCTGTAGTAGTGCAATACACAAACACAACAGAAGTACAGTACAGTATCGTCACTACTCACTATATACGGTTTGCACACACGCAATTGATTAGCACTGGCCACGGAGAATCCCAAAACACAGATCGACTATTCGACTCTGATTATTTATTTACAGTCGGAAATACCGGGATTTCGATTATTAGACGTTGTCGCAGTGAACCACCGCAATATTCCACCGTCGTCCGTCACATTTATTAGATAACAATATTATTATTAATTATGTAGGATTGTAGGAATTACAAAAAAAACTATAATAATAATATTTTATATTTATACAATTTACTTTTGAATAATTCTCTGCGTCATATACTCATATTATTTAGTATGTATCTCACTATCCCATGCTTAAATTATCATTACATTTTAAATAATCAAAACAACTTGGGGGGGCTATAATACATTTTGGGGGGGGGGGGGCTAAGCCCCCCTAAGTCCCCCCCCTAGTTGCGCCAATGGGCGGATAGTTGAAATTGTATTGAATTTTATATTATTATGTATTGAATATACAATATTAACAACATTCATAACACGGGAGTTACAATTTGTAATTTATTCTATTAATTTACAGAAAAAGAAACTGTAAATACGGAAGTAAATTTAATCGTGTATTTATTATATATATTATTCATAATAAATATAAAACAAAATATTTCTGAAAAAATCGAGAAAAAAAATGCAAAAAATCCGGACGGCCATGTTACGGCATGCGCCGCCGCTAATTCCGCCGGGGCGGGATTCGATCTTGCTATATCTGCCTGTGTCCTATACATGGGGACCTAACGCCTAAACCTATCGACTACAGTTTGAGTTGGAGATAACTGTCAAATCTTGAGCATTTAAGCCGTATGCGATCCGCAGCGAATTTTCTACCAAGCACTGTTTTTCTATGCAATTAATATACCTATTTCGTATGTCATTAACTCATGAGAGATTATTAATTGTCTTTTACATGCATTTGCGTACAATATCTTTTGACATATTATAATTTTTCACGTGTATTACATTCATTTGTAATATTAATTTAATAATATAATAGTAAAGAATACAGTTTTTGGATTAACCAAATTTATTCAAAAATTTAAATCCTCTAAAACTATACTTAAATAATCTACATTATTTATATTATAAATACTTCAGGCAATACATTAAAGTCAAACCCAAACTTATTTATTGTTATTACTAATATTATTAATCAAACATTTTTATTCTAATTTGATGTCATCGTTACCGGTTACTACTATTATAATATACTACCTACAGCATAGGTATTGTATGCATAAACATAATATCAGTCGAACGGTAAAATGTAAATTGTACATAATATGCAATATGTAGTAATAGTTTGCTTGGTTGTGTGTGATGACATATTTAGTATATTTATCATACTATAGTGTAGGACCTACACTAATTTAATGTACCTATAAATTCTTATAGGAATCTGATCACTATAATTCCATATTATATACAAAATGCATGTTACAAATGCAATTTATATAACTACTTTTGTTCTTTTCTAGGCCAATGACCTATGTTGTCGAAGTGTTTATTTATAAATAAAAAAAAAAATGCAATTTAAAATATTACTATAAGTATAATTACCATTTACCATTTATATTTGTATAGTTATTATTTTTCATTGTAATTTTTTTATACATATTTTTATTATAAATACATGTATCGTGTTAGATATTATGTAAATAAAAAAATATAATTGAGGTAGGTATTCAATGTTTTAAATTGTATACAATTATGAATTAATGATCAATATAATATTTTTAAAAGCCTTTAAAGTATAGTAAAACTTATTTTTTGTCATGTACCTATAACTATTAATATAATAAATTTATAAATTGTTTATATTCTAATTAAATATGCATATAATAAATGAATAATACTTACAAAAGACATGATAACAACAGTCTTAACAAAATATTAATGTTTGCAAATTATTAATTGTGTTCTCGATTCAAAAATAAAATTTTTATATAAACACATCAATATTTAATTATCAGTTTTTGATTTATTAGGTAGATAAGAATTATACAATAATAGAAAAATTCATTAAATTTAACTAAAGATAAATTATTTTATAGATTGTAAATACCTACCTATACTCAATTGTATAATTTAAAATATTTACTATCAGACTATAGAACTATTTAATTACCTTTCATCTGTAACTTAAATGGTAGCTATTAAATTAAATTAAAAAATTTAAAATACTTATGGTTGCTAATCAATTCTTTTGAACTTACCAAATGTTTGATATTGCATAAATTATATCATATAAATAAAAAAATGTAATCGAGGTATTCAACGTTTTAAACCCTATAAAATCATGAATCAATGATCAATATGATACTTTTAAAAGTTGAGCCATTATAGTATAGTCAAACACATACTTATTTTTAGTAATTAATTATTATTAAAATAATTTATACACTATTTATATTCTAATTAAATATGCACAAAATAAATGAATAATACTATTAAATGTCGTTGAACATTGTAAATGGTTAGTATAAGATATAAAAACAACAATCTTAACAAAATTTTAACGTTTTCAATTTATATATTGTGTTCTCGATTCAAAAAATAAAACGTATATAATACCTACACATAAATAATTATCAGTTTTTGTTTTATTAGGTAGAAAACAATTATACAATAAAAGTAAAATTTATAAAATTTATTTTGATAAGCTAAATATTGTATAGATTGCAAATATACTCAATTGTATAATTTAAAATATTTATAAAACTATTTAATTACTTTTCGTCTGAAACTTATGATGGCTATCAAATTAAAAATACTTATGGTTGATAATTAATTCTTTTGAACTTACCAAATGCTTCATATTGCTTAAATGATATCATACAATACATTATAACGATGTCGATAGTTTAATATTTTATATTTAATTAATAAAATTTATTTTTAGATGTATGCGAAAACATGTAATACTTATTATACTTTATGCATGCGTTTATGTGTAGCATAAAATTACTTAATTACATAATACTAAATAATATGTAGAGTTGTACAACAATAATTTAAGTATCATAATATGTAGATTACATTATATTTTATTCAGCTTATAAGAATCACACGATACATAGTTAATCAACTACTCTAATTCAACAACTCACTTATGAACTATTAACATTTTCCATATGTTTTAATCTGTTTATGCTGGTAATATATACTATTTTGGTTCCCAAAATTGGTCTTTGGATACACCTATCACAAAAAAAATTAACACAATAATTAATAAATAATAATCATGCAGTTTAGAAATTCCAAATAAAAATGTAAAATAAAAAAATAGGATATTGTGTAATTTTTTGTTTAACTGAAATTATAAATTACTTGTAATTTTGGACGAATTGGACCGGATTGCAAATCTCCCAGATCAGTTGGCATACAATCAACTTCTTTGTTTGGTTGCTATACAATTAAAAATACAAACTATAATATTTTAATATCTAAAAACTTACATTTAAGTTTAATTGAATAATATATTAAAATAATTAAATTTACTTACTTTCATGCTTTTTGAAAAACTTGGAGGATCGTCTGGATTATTTTGGTTTTCAACTGTATCAACTGTACTAGTACTGGATACTTTTTTTGGTTTATTAAAAATACTAAATACTTTTTTTTTGTCCATTTTTACTCACTAAAGTATTAACACCAAAATAAAACACTTCCAAGTTCCAAGGTATAAATATTAAATAATACTGCAGTCTGTAGTAGTGCAATACACAAACACAACAGAAGTACAGTACAGTATCGTCACTACTCACTATATACGGTTTGCACACACGCAATTGATTAGCACTGGCCACGGAGAATCCCAAAACACAGATCGACTATTCGACTCTGATTATTTATTTACAGTCGGAAATACCGGGATTTCGATTATTAGACGTTGTCGCAGTGAACCACCGCAATATTCCACCGTCGTCCGTCACATTTATTAGATAACAATATTATTATTAATTATGTAGGATTGTAGGAATTACAAAAAAAACTATAATAATAATATTTTATATTTATACAATTTACTTTTGAATAATTCTCTGCGTCATATACTCATATTATTTAGTATGTATCTCACTATCCCATGCTTAAATTATCATTACATTTTAAATAATCAAAACAACTTGGGGGGGCTATAATACATTTTGGGGGGGCTAAGCCCCCCTAAGTCCCCCCCTAGTTGCGCCAATGATGTGCCTACTACTATTTCCAAGTCCTTTTCGTCGGCGGTCTGTGTGACCATTCCCGTTACGTTTCGCATATTTTTTTATATTCTTATGCGTTTGATGATTTGTAACATTTTTTTCATATATGACGTGTTATAAGTAACAATAATATTCACTGTATTTCTAAAAATAACACAAAACTATGGGAATTCACTATGGTCAAGATATGTGTGATCTGTAGAAACGTCGACGGTGTAGATGGAGTGTCTGTGCACAGGTAACAATTATTACTAACATTATTACCCTAGCCGTACACTACATAAATTTATTACATTAGGTTTCCAACGAATGACGAGCAGAGACTTCAATGGGTGTTGTTCGCCGAGCTCAATGGTGTGAATGCACGACACATATTTGTCAACTCAAAACTGTGTTCAAGACATTTTGTCCCCGGTCGTGACTACCCAGTAGGCAGAAATCCTCGCCGGCTATTGCCAAGAGTAGTGCCATCTTTAGTGAGTATCATTATTTTTAAACATCACTCAATACCTGACTGTATTTTGTTAGCTACTCTGATTTGTATTTATATTTTTATATCATTATATTAGGTATTCCAATAACACTATAATAATTGTATTAAGTTCATTAATTTTTTATTTATTTGAAAATTATGGCAAGGTTTAGGTATTGTCATCAGGTATTTTATATTACCAACCAATGTTAGGTTTTAGGTTTGAAATTACAATATTACATAATAATATGCATTATATATTATATATATAATATATACTTACTATAATGTTTATTATTTCTTTATCAATATGTTACAGTAAATGATGTTAAACATTTAAATAACGTTATTTTCTAGTAAATAACAATAATTACCTAACAAACTAGTGATTATCGTGATTTATTATTTTTTGGGTTTGATTATCGATAATTTCTACATACGATGGAAAATGTTGTTATATAATGTTATCTTAATGGTATTAGATACCTACTAGATAGTATTGCAGCCGCAGTAGATAGAACTTCGGACTAATATATTCTGTAATATACAAATAAAGCATAAATAAGCTTAGTGGGGCTTACTAGTGTAGGACTTTATTGTAAATATAATAACTATTATAGATAATATTTTTGTCAGTTTTTCACGGTACGCATCGGATAGACATCGCCATTATATCGTCATATTATTTTTGTATGTTAAAATATTCGTAAAACATTGTGTTAATTTTCTTTATTAATAAAATAGCTCATTATAATGTGAAAATAAATAATAATAATGTAACAGTTTAAATAGACAGAAGTAGCGGAGGACAGGGATAGGTGGAAAAATTTAGTGTTTTCAGGATGGTCTTAAGGGCCGTAACTAAAAGAAGAGAAGAACAGTTTAAATACAAATAACATGATTAACTAATATTGTTTGGAATTAACGTAAATCCTTAGTAATTAACGTTATAAACCTTGTAAAATATTCAATAATATCTAATAACGTTAATTGCTAGTTAATAACGTTAATATAAATTTAACATCTTTTACTGTAACAAATATATTACATGGTGATTGGATAAGTACATCGATTAAAAGGCACTGGCTATAGTAATAAAATAAACTGAATAATATCATGATCACATTTTTTCTTGAATAGAAGTGTTAATAAAACTAATTTAATTGATTGAATATTTATAAATTTGTAAACTATAGTACACATTGATGACTGCAATCATTTTTTGTAGTTCAAAAATATAGTTATTAAAATACATTTAATTATATTATTGAGGTTTAACTATAAGACAATTTTGATTTAATAGGTACATCCAAAGATGTACTATGCAAGTATAGCATAACATTTTTTACTATTAATTTAATGTGTATATATAATATATTATAATATGTTATTTTAATAATAGTTTTGATAAGATATTTTTATTTATCACTTAATTGTATGTTTTCCACTCCCATTTATTTTTTTCTTAATTGCATTTTCTTTTGGTAGATCATAAGTGTATGTATAAGTTTATTCTGTTCATTATCAATATGAATACATTCTATGGCCTATAATTTATTTTAATTCAAATATACTAACTGTACTATTATATTATGTTGTATTTATTAATTTTCTTTTATGCTTATTAATTCATGACGTTATTATTGCATATATGATTATGATAATAAATAATATAATATGTTGATTATTTACAGGTATTACAGGATCAACCGGTTGTTGAAGTCCAAATGGATAACGACAATGTTGAAGTCGTTGAAGTCCAAATGGATGATATCATGATGGACATAGATGAAGAACCATTGCCATATGTGCAAGAGGAAGTGGTAGAAGGTGACATAGAGTTTGTGGATGTACTGCCTGCTGACGCAGAGGCAGTATTTGAATTCAGAGATATATTCGACGTATTATTACCAGACGTCGATGAAGAAGTTAGTAAATATTTCATATTAAAATAATAAACATTCATAACATTGTTTTCAATTTCATAACTGTCATTTGAATTACAGTTCATACCGATACCCCCAGGAATACCCATGAGAGACCGTCTGGCTGGCATTCAATATGAACTTCCAGCGCGTCATGATATAGGACCATTGGATGCCGTCTGCACGCATTGTGGTGCCCGCCATTTCTTCTGTGAGCGAACTTCAATGGGTCATTTTTCAACGTGTTGCAATAATGGACAAATGGCCCTTACAGGAGGGCGGGTGTTGGGTCAACCACCAGAGTTATTAATTCGTTTGTTGATTGATGATTCACAGGTAGCAAAACACTTCCGAAAAGAAATCCGCCGTTACAACAACACTCTGGCATTTGCTGCGTTCTCCACTGATCTTAACCCAAGACGTTTGCCAGGTCATGGACCGAGAGTGTTCACCGTTCATGGTCAGGTGTATCGAAGGATTAGTAATGATGTCAGAAATGAACTGATGCAACCAAGGTACTGTGAGTTGTATTTCATTGAATCCGGGGCAGCTAACCAGATCCGCATGGCACAACAGCCACGCCAACAACCACTAATGGAGGACTTGCTGGCAGACTTAGATAATTTTTTGCGACGAAACAATCCATTCGCAGTGGCTTTCGAGTAATATATTGAAATTATAATTTTAGTTAAATACATACATACATTACACTTATTAACAAACTAATTATATTTAAATTTAAAAATGTATTAACTATCAAATCAAAATATAACTTTTACATTTCATTATGTAAAAAAAAACAATTAGATAAGCATGATGTTGAATTCATTCATTCATCTTATAGGTATTGTACTTTTAGGTATTTATACAGTGTTAATAATTTATTGAATACACATTCGTGTAAACTGTAGTATAACATTTTTATTTAAATATTCATAGTTTACATTATCACTCATTAAGAAAAAACAAATATTAAGTTTAAAGCTAAATTCCTACAGCTCCTTACAATATCATATTCTTAATCAAATTCACTTTTCCGGTTACCCGTCTCTGCTTTCATTATTATGTTGTGTAAGACGAAACGTAATACACTTAGTATAGTTAATATTTTAGTTTTTTGATTTTAATTTAATTAAATACAGTGTGTACTGTATCAAACGAAATTTACTAAGCTCATTATTATTTAAAATTTTGTATTACACTAAATAATATGTTTTTAACCATATCAGTACACTTTCAAATAACATAAATATTTTACTATACTGTTAACTATACTTTGATCAGTTTACTCTTGCATACATATAACTGTAATAATATTATTGATTAAAATTATTTTTCAAACAAGTAAAACCTACAAAACGTGCTAATACATTTAGAGCAATACATCATTTGTGTTTGATAATAATACAACAATATTATTGTGTGACTTTGCCTTACAGAACTTAACATAAACCATAATTTAAAACCATTTTTGAAAAAATATATATATATCATAATATGTAGGTAAACTATTAGTAGTTAGTAGGTAATTAGATTAGCATATTTTTTTAAACTGACTGATTTTATTGTTATTGTATATATCTTACTACTTAATGTCACTTTAGTGCACTGTGGGCCTGTTGTGTTGATTGTTACCTTAATAGGTACAGAACTTTAAGTAATTTCTTTATGTAACACCAACCTACTTAAGTCATATGAGTATTTGTACACTAATTTATTTTTATTTTTGTATGTGAGACATTTGGGTCTCACTTACCTAACGGCACTTGCAATTGTTGTTATTATATTCACAGATTTAACCTACAAGTACTATATATTACCCTTTAATAAATACCCCCTGTTTATGAAACCAACATTTTAAGACCATGATTAAACAAATGTCACAAAATATGTATACTATCATAGCTAATATTCTTGCTTATAAACTAATTGTAAGTCTCACCTTATACATTATTCACATAGGTATGGAAATTGTTGTAACACTCTGTAGGACGTAGGTATTATGTAAACACTAAACTTACGAGACTTATATTGATTTTATTGGGTTTTACTTAAATTATATTTTATAATATATAGTCCATGCATACTACCGCTACAATTTTTTTTTTACTTTTTACTAACTTAGATTTTAACTTACTAACTTTAAGCTACTTTTTCCTTATAAATATTAAATACCTGTTTTGTATTATACAAACTGTTATATAATATACATATTTTTAACAATAGAAGTCACTACCAAATAATTTATACATGTATAATATTGTGTTATTAAACGTTATACTTGACTCTAATATTATTAATTATTATTCGCTACATACAAATGTTTATCTTTACTCTGTACATATATGTGAATATATCATATGGCCTTAATAATAAAACAATATTATTTTTGTACAGAAACATGCGACAAGTATGGCAGAGGGAACAAGATGCTGCTGCTGCCAATCCCATGTTGCAACCGAGGAGGGTGACCATGCACATCATCGCCGACCCAAACAATGACCCACGGCGATACAATCAACCAGCTGCTCATGTGAACGAAGTAGCAGTTGTCTTTGTTGGTGAAGATGGTCTACCACCAGGGAACCTCGATCTGGTCATCTATGACTCAAATCCAATTGACCCAAATCACAGAATGCAAAACATATCAGCAGGCTCATCTCACGCAGATCCAATGTTATATCCCCTGTTTTTCCCGTACGGAGAAACTGGCTGGCATTACAACCTGTTACAAGAGGGCAACCGCCGGAACGCGGCTCGCGTTAGGAACACTATCAGGGAGTTTGTGTGTTACCGCTTGGCCATTAGATACACTGGAACCAATAGCAATGGAAATGAAGGCCATACATTTAGTTTAATACATGCAGGTGGTTTTTTATTACAGCAATACATGTGTGATCAGTACGTTCGCATGGAAGCAAACAATTTGCGCTACACTCGAGACAATCAGAGAGCGCTCTTTGCTGATGCTTATCGGGGCCTTGTGGACCACATAAACCAACAGCTCCACGTCGACGAAATCGGCCCTGTCGGACGCAGGACCATTTTACCATCAACGTTTGTAGGTGGCCCTCGGTACATGAAACAATGTTACCACGACGCGATGGCCATTGTGCGTAAGTATGGAAAGCCTGACCTGTTCATAACGTTTACATGTAACCCTAGGTGGCCAGAAATAGTAGACAACATTCCAAATTGGTTGAAGGCGAACGACAGACCTGATTTGGTGGCGAGGGTGTTCCATGCAAAACTCAAGGAGCTAATGCATGATATAACGGTCAATAGGGTGTTTGGTAATGTAGATGCTTATGTGTACACAATTGAATTTCAGAAACGTGGTCTTCCACATGCACACATACTCATAATTTTGCACGAGGACAGCAAATTGCTTACAGCCGACGACGTTGACAATGTTGTGTGTGCCTACTTGCCTGACCCTGCTACTGAAAGGCGCCTATTTGATAGTGTGAAGTCACACATGATTCACGGACCGTGTGGACAACTCAACCGCAACAGTCCGTGTATGATTGACAACAGTTGTTCAAAGAAGTATCCCAAAGAATACAGCGAAGAGACTGTGTACGTTTCAGATAGTGGTTATCCGACTTATCGCAGACCGAACAACGAACTTGTGGCAAACATCAGAGGTCACCCTGTCGGCAATGAGTTTGTTGTCCCCCACAACCCATACTTGCTGGTCAAGTATGACGCACACATAAACGTTGAGGTGTGCTCTACTATAAAGAGCGTGATGTATTTATATAAATACGTCTACAAAGGCCATGACGCGGCTACCTTGGAAGTCTGGAATGGAGATGAAATAGAAAAGTATGTGAATTAATTAAAGTTTTAATTTACAATTACAATTAACTAATATTATTGTGTTAGTTTATTTTTAATTTAATTTATTCTCCATTGTTTTTAATGTTTTAAAATATACTTATTTATTTAATTGATGATTGATGTTCACTGCTACACAAATACATTACATAGAATAATAATTTATAATTTGATGATTAGGATTATCAGCTACCGTACTTAACATTTTACATGTCATTATTAGGTACATATTGTAATATTTATTACTATACATTACCTTAGTTGACTTTACATTAAACCAATGATAACATTATAAGTAACAAACAAATACAAAACACAAAATTAAACTTTCTTATTTACTGTACTATTTTAGTTATTATATATATCAAACTGCAACCAGATACTATTGAATCTTAATATTTGTTATTATTGTTTTTATTTTCAGAATCTAAAATACTAAGATACTATATATAAAACAAAAATAGTATTAACATTATCAAAAAGGTCAACTAAAATTATTATAAATTTGTATCAATCTCACTAATGTTAATTTAATTGTTATTCTAACTTTCTGATTCATATTGTATATAAATGTTATTTTCTTTGATTTTCATATCAATGTACACTAAACTATTATATTATATAATATAACATTTTGTGTTTTATGAACCAATGCTACTCAAGTTAAAATGATTCAATTTAACATTGTCCTTAGATAAAATTAGCAATTCGTTTGATGATAATATAGGATTTATTTTTAATATAAAAGGAGTTTCATAAACTACAACCACAACAATTGACAACTATAATAATATTGCATACTACTCATACATTAATTTACTACACTTTAACTTATTAGATATTTTCATACAATGTTAACTTAACATTAATTATTTATTTATTTATATTAAATTATATGTATTTTCTATTGGCTTTGCAATGGATATCCAATCACATTTATATGTTTTAGATATATATTATTATATTTTGATTATGATACATGTTGTTGTTGATTTCAGTTACATAAACTCGCGGTATGTCAGTCCGCCAGAAGCTGTTTGGAGGTTGTTTTCGTATGAAATGCATAATAGGAGTCATACGATTGTCAGACTTCCAGTCCACCTGGAAAACTATCACAATGTGTACTTTGAACCAGGGCAGGTACTAGAGCGGGTGCAAAACGCCGCCCTGGCTCGAACCAAACTCACGGCCTTCTTCGAACTCAACATGACCGACGTCGAAGCTAGACAGTACCTTTACCAAGAGATACCGGTACACTACACTTGGAACGCGACGCGTAGAATGTGGTCACGACGGCGAAAACAGGTAACGTACGAGACGTTGGCTCGAATGTACGTCGTCAACCCACTTGATCGAGATCGTTTCCATTTGCGACTGCTACTTCTGCATAAGAGAGGCCCACAGTCTTTCCGGGACATGAGGACAGTAGACGGGGTAGAGTATCCAACCTACGGGGCAGCAGCCGTCGCGATGGGACTTTTGGAAGACGACCGAGCTCTGCTGGCGTGCATGGCCGAATCGGCAACATTGGACACTCCAGCTCAGCTTCGTTACCTGTTCGTGACGATGCTATTGTTTTGCGAGACCGCAAACCCGTTAATGTTGTATCAGGCAAGCGAAGCACACATGATGGAGGACTTCAGTCACCGATTGCGAGACGTCGACCGCGCGAGAGCGGCGTGTTTGGACTCAATCGACCAGCTGCTTCGGGGTCACGGAAAATCGCTCGCGGACTACGGTTTGCCATTACCGGACGTCGCACTGTTGGAAGAAGACCCGGACGACGACATGTTCGGTGCAATAGACGCGGCGGTACGCTGGGCCGAACAACTGGATAACTTGAATGACGAACAACGGACAGTGTTCGATCGTGTGATGGCGGCTGTAGACGACAACAGAAACGTCGCCAAACTCTTCTACGTCGACGGCCCCGGAGGAACAGGTAAAACGACACTATACGGATGCCTCATATGGTCGCTTCGCAACCAAGGGCGGTCCGTGTTGTCTGTGGCTTTTACAGGAATCGCTGCGTCGCTCATGGACGGCGGCATGACGGTGCACTCGACGTTCGGATTGCCGTTCGGTACGCTGACCGACGATTCGACGTCGACCATCACCATGCAGTCGTTGCGTGGTCAGAGGATACGTGACGCGGCACTAATCGTCTGGGACGAAGCGCCCATGTCTCCGGGACTACAACTGACGGTGGTGAATAGGTTGTTGAAGGACATAATGGGATCGGAATTACCGTTCGGCGGTAAACCGGTATTGTTCGCCGGCGACTTCAGACAGATACTGCCTGTCGTGCGCAGGGGGACGAGGAGTGACATCGTCAGGTCGTCGATCAAATACAACTCTTTGTGGCGTGACTTGGAACAGTTCAATTTGACGCGAAACATGCGCGCCGACAACGATGTGGACTTTGCGACTTGGTTGCTTCAGCTCGGAAACGGCCAATTGCCAGAGGTCGACGGTGTTCGGGACACCGTAGAAATCCCGCGGGAAATGGTATGTGACGTCGCAAATTTAATCGATTTTGTTTTTCCGCAACAAATGTCGTTGGCCAGCGTCGACGAGTTTGCTCGGAAAATAATTTTATGTCCCAGGAACGACGAATGTAGGCAGGTCAACCGTACGGTGTTACAGCGCATTGATGGAGCTCACCGGAGCTACACGGCCATAGACTCTGTGGTGGTCGACGACCCCGACGAAGTGGCCAATTATCCTACAGAGTTCCTGAACACCCTGGAACCGGACGGACTGCCGCCGTACAACTTGACACTAAAGGTAGGTTCGATTGTGATGTTGCTTAGGAATCTAGATTCTAAGAGACATCTCTGCAACGGAACGAGATTGGTTGTCACTGAACTGCGACGATACAACTTTAAGGCGAGGATGTTGTCTGGTGGTGCACAGGACGATATAATCATACCTGCGATACCACTCACGTCGAGTGGAGAAGACGACCTGCCCATCATAATGCGGCGAGTGCAGTTTCCAGTGCGTTTGTCGTTTGCAATGACCATCAACAAGTCACAGGGTCAAACGTTCGATAGAGTTGGATTGCTTCTGCCTTCACCGGTGTTCACACACGGACAATTGTACGTAGCCTTTTCACGAGTGAGGAACTCACAATCCATTAGAATTGGTATGTACGGTGACGATCGTGGAAGATTTGTTACCAAGAACATTGTGTACAGAGAAGTACTACAAGCAATGCAATAAGTGTACAATGAGGCCTTCAAGAACTTGGTGAACATCAAATCTGTGTGATAAAACTGATCTGTGTGATCAAAGTAATCTGTGTGATACTACTGATCTGTGTGATCAAAGTGATCTGTGTGATCAAAGTAATCTGTGTGATGCTATACTGATCTGTGTGATCCAAGTTGTCTGTGTGACCTAAAACTTGCGGAGAGAAAGTTCGGCAACCTCCACGCGGTTCTCTCTGGATGCGGATTCACTTTGTAGTGAATTTGTAACTAATGTCGAACATGTATTTAAACATGCTGCAAACACACGAGTTGGTAAATTACTTAAAATTATTTATTTAATTAATATATCATTAAACCATATTTTTTATTTGTATTGTTTCAAAAACACAAGAGGCAATGATTTATGTTGGATACTCTTATATCAATTCAAATTAGAACAAAAATAATAAAAAACAATAATTTTCCTAACAATTTGTAACTATACCAAAAACTGTTAACTACAATAATTGGTACACCGTGTACAACATTTTAATTGTATGTTTTTATTAATTTGTTAAATATTTACTAAATAATTAATTAGTTGTTGTGGATTTATTATTGATGACAAACATGCATTTAAATTTTAATTGATTAATTAATTAAACATTTTTATATTCATTTTTTATCTTATAATTATAATATAGCAAGTATCATACACCTATTATTGTCATTGTAAAAGCTTTTGCCTACTGTAACTGATGTTTATAATTGATTGTCAATTGATATATTTACAATATGATTGATTTCTATGTTTTGCATCAATGCACAACTTGGTTAATTATTTAAATATCATTACACTATACATTTATTATAACTAAAGTAAAAACTGTTGACCATAACTGATCGCTACACACCATGTACAGCATTTTATTTATGTATTTTCATTAATTTGTTAATTTACTTAATAATAATAATTATAAAATGTTTATCAATCGTATTATTATAATATACAATATTCATATTTATTTAACTATACAAAAAATAAAAAAAAGTTAAAATTGTAAAATAAAAACTTAAATGTATTATAATTTTACAAATATTGTATTGTATTAGTAACTAATGCCAAGTTTAATTACTTAAATAATACATAACATCATAATGTTATTGTTTGTTGAATTATTTTAATTATCTATAGTAGGTAATAGGTAAATACATTTAAATTTACTATATTATATTTATAATCTTTGTATTAATTTGTATCCATAGCAAACTGTTGACCAACCTGTTGCTGTGTACGCTATGTACAGCATTCTGTTTGTGTATTATTATTAGTTTATTAATTTACTTAATAATTATCTACAATTACATAATATTATACTTTACCTATGTCATCATTTTGTGTATGTTAAAAATGTCTATCAAATATACAATGTTAATATTTATTTATTTTTTATTATTGTATTACTGCTATGAACAATATTAAAAAATTAAAATTGTAAACAAACAATACAAATACTTAAATATATTTTACATATTTTACTAATATTGTATGTATTGTATTGGTAACTGATGTTAAGTTTAATTTTCATTTATAATGTAATAACAATTATAAATTGTTTATTAATTTTCTTATCTTAATTATCTACAATATATATACATTTTATTTTACAACATTTGTGTACACAACAGTAGGTCTTTTATATTTCTATACACATGATTAATATTATTTTTTGCAATATTGCAAACAAATTTCAAAACCAAACAAACTATAAGACATGTGTACAACATAATATATAGGTAA
The DNA here is from genome assembly GCA_020882235.1 of Schizaphis graminum. Classification (NCBI taxonomy): domain Eukaryota; kingdom Metazoa; phylum Arthropoda; class Insecta; order Hemiptera; family Aphididae; genus Schizaphis; species Schizaphis graminum. Next base: position 28,829,432 of record CM037036.1, read on the forward strand.
TGTGATCAACTAAATAGATGTATTATTTATAATTTATATACACAATAATGTGATACACTACAGCAGATGTCTGTATGCAACACTTTGATTTCACTTGCTACGCGTACATCGTCTGCGATCCGACGCAGTCGGATTGTCTACCTAGGAGGTTTAGTTGCATTTAAATCGACTATCTACTTAACTACCTACCCATTTTATTCTCATACAATACAACATCAAACGTGGTCGACGATGAAAACCTTGGAGTGCCCCTAGATTTTCGATATATAGGCAACCTAATGCGCCTCTTGATGCCTAGTACCTAAACCACTTAATGTGCCCCTATAGTTCCGGTGCATAGGCAATTTAACATGCTCGTGACGAACCCGCGACGTAGCGGCGGCGGCAACACGAGAAACGCATGGAAGGAAATGGTACAACGGAATCAGGAATGGTACAGTTTAAGTATGGGGCCGGGGTCCCTGTGGTCTGATCGGTCTGGTGCAATGACCACAGGGCGCAATTACAATTTAGGCTGAACTTAAAATTACTTAAATCTACGGCAGGTGAAGGTCCGGTCCGGTGAGCATTGCAATCCGACGACCTGGAGCGGCCACTCACACAACGCACTGGGTTGCTGGCGGACTTACGCGATTGACACTGGCACCAGTCCCGAACTCGGGCAAGGAGATGGATTCCCCACGAAGGCTGGTCAGAATGACGTAATAATGTGGTAGTGTACTCACTCAATCGACTGCGGTTGTCCAAATGACAGGTACGAAATGTGGCAGAACGTTGGAGTCGGACGCTGACGCAACGACGGACGAGGATTTAACAACAGAGAACAGCAGATGACTTAAAGTTGCCGCAATGGCACGAACAAGATTTTATTGAATTGAAAAACAAAGTGATACAGATGACCAGGAACGTCTCGTGTATATTTTAATACATAGCGAGACGAACGAGCGAATAGAACACAACAATAATAATACAAAATGATACGGCAAAACAATAAAGAAAAATTGATATCATTAACAACGATATCAATTGTACATAACAATTAACAATTAATTTAAAAACAAAGAGAATAGGAAGAAATAATGTATAGGAATAATAATGATAATGGCACACGCACGAAGAGGCAAGCAGAAAATACCGATTAACGCACGGGCACGCGGAGCTAGCGGGGTTCATTCGTGGACCTTGGATCACGGCGACGCTGACGATAATATGATTACGAGGTGTCGTAACATACTGCCCGCCTTGAATGCATCCCGCATTCAACAGATGGGTAGTGGACATAGTTTTACTGTTGGTCGTTTGAGGAGGCCGTTAGCTGTCTGAACCGTTGCTACTCTAACCACACCGTCCAGACCGGGATGAAGTTGAGTGATTCTGCCGAGTTTCCAGCTTAGGGGCGTGGTTGGTTCTCGAATTAGGACGAGGGTGTCCACTTGGAGATTTTCTTGACTGTTTGTCCATTTTGTTCGACGTTGGAGAGTCTGCAAATAGTCACGTTGCCAACGTTTCCAGAAGTAAGTGTGCAAATCTTTGATGAGTCTCCAGCGTTGGTAGCGTGAAAAAGGGACAATATTTAGGTCCGGTTCGACCATGGCCGTGCTAGGCATAAGAGTCAAGAAATGACTGGGCGTGAGTGCCTCAAAGTCGCGAGGGTCATGACTCAGTGCACCTAGTGGCCGCGAGTTTAATGTTGATTCGATGCGACTTAATAATGTAGTTAGTTCTTCATATTTGAGTCGCTGAAGTCCGAGCGTTCGATGAAGTAACGTTTTGACTGACTTCACTCCAGCCTCCCACAGTCCTCCAAAGTGAGGTGCCGAAGGTGGGTTGAAATGCCAACTGATGTTATGGGTAATGAGGTAGTCTCTGCATTTTGTTTGGTACTCTGTAGATTGAATGAACTTGTCAACCGGGTGGAACAAATTTGCTGCACCCACAAAGTTGGTGCCACAATCACTGTGGATTTGTTCAATGGGTCCACGACGGGAAATGAACCTGCAAAGGGCCATCAGGAATGTTTCGGTTGACAAGTCCGAAGCTAGTTCCAAATGAAGCGCTTTTGTTGTCATGCAGACAAAGAGACAGATGTACGCTTGGCATGGTGTGGTTCGGCGAGTTGTTGCCGTTTTCAAAGGGATTGGACCAGCATAGTCAACTCCTGTGATGATAAACGGTTTGATTTGTTGTAATCTAAATTTTGGTAGATTTCCCATGATGGGTTGAACGCTACGGGGACGGAGTCTGTAGCAAGCAATGCAGTTCCGGAGACGAGATTTGATTACTTGTCGACTCGAGATGATCCAATATTGCTGTTGTATGATGGATTGTAAGGTTGTAGCTCCAGGGTGTTTATGATGTAAATGGAAGTCCTCGATGAGGAGGTCTGTGAATCGATGCGATCGGGGCAACAGTATCGGGTGTTTTTGTTCATAGGGAATGTCCGCGCGGACCAGCCGTCCTCCCACGCGAAGAATCCCCCGTTCATCAACGAAGGGATTGAGGCCACGTAGCTTACTGCTCCCTTTGTAATTTAAATCTCGGAGGGGTAAGAGTTCATCGGCAAATCTCTGTTGTTGCACTGCACGGATGATGACTTCTAGGGCGTGAATGAGTTCAGCAGGGGACAGATGGAGTGTCGTTTGTTTGTATTTCGCAAAGAATCGGATACAGTATGCAATGATGCGGATGATTTTTTTTAGTGAAGAGATTCGGCGGAATATTTGATCGTAAATGGTAGTGGCTCCGGTTACCAAGAGACTGGTGTGCCGTATTTCAAGGTCTGTTGAGCTGGACCCGTTGAATGAGGAAGTTGGTGGCCAAGTGCTGTCATCTTGGGACAGGAAGGCAGGTCCATTCCACCACATTGCATGCTGTTTTAATTCCGTTGGGTAAAGTCCCCGGGATGCACAATCAACTGGATTGTCGCCGGTCGGAACATAGCGCCACAGTGACGGTGGTGTAAGACTCTGAAGTTGACTGGTTCGGTTTGCGACAAATGTAGCCCACTTGTGGGGGGATGATTTTATCCACGCGAGAGTGGTTGTCGAGTCAGTCCAGGCGTGCATCGCTTCGATGGACAGTACAGGTTTTAGGACTTCGTGTACATAGTAAAGCAGTTTAGCAGCCAACACTGCTCCACACAACTCGAGTCGTGGAATTGTCACTCGCTTCAGGGGGGAAACCTTGGTCTTCGCAGTAATAAGTTGGCACTGCACTCCTTGTCCATGAGCGCTACGAAGATACACAGCGGCCGCGTATCCCTTTTCAGAGCTATCTGAAAATGCATGGAGTTCATATGTAACTGGTCCGTCCATGGTAATTCGGCGTGGAATGTTCAACTGCTGGATACTTTTCAAGTCCAGCTGATACCGCTGCCATATTGTCAGAATCGATTCAGGGATTGGATCATCCCATCCGAGTCCAGATGTCCAGATCAGCTGCATTAGGTGTTTTGCTAAGAAAGTAGTTGGGGCAAGGAGCCCGAGTGGATCAAAAATGCGGGAAATGTCGGATAGAATTGAGCGTTTGGTCACCTTTGAGCTTGGACACTGGAAGGAATACGAAAAAACATCGAGTTTCGGATTCCACCGCATGCCGAGGATTTTCAATCCGGCTTCCAACTCGTCATCGAACAGTACTTCAGTAGACATAGAGCGATCGCTGTCCGGGACTGACTGAAGGATGACGGACGAGTTGCTTGCCCCCTTTCGGAGTTGGAAGTGTCCACGGGCGCATAATGATATTAGTTGATCTTGCTGAGCGAGTGCTGCTTCTGGGGTATTAGCCCCTGTAAGGATGTCGTCAACGAACGTGTCATGCATGAGGATGTGAGCAGCTGTTGGAAATGTGCTTTCCTCAATTTTTGCTAGGTGGTGCAAAGTGCGTAAAGCCTGATGAGGGGCACATGACGTACCATACGTGACAGTGCATAAACGGTATTCTTCGATAGGCATATCGCGGTCAAACCGCCATAATATCCGTAAATAATCACGGTCTCTAGGGTGGATTTCGATCTGTCGGTACATTTGTTTTATATCCGCAGTAAACAAAATTGTGTGCACTCGAGCACGGATCAAAATCTGTGGTAGATCCTGTTGGAGTTTTCGACCAGTATAGAGACAATTGTTTAAGGATTGGCCGGCAGTGGTAGTCGCAGAAGCATCGAAAACTACCCTGAGTTTCGTTGTGTGACTTTCTGGACGAAGGATACAGTGGTGTGGTATGTAATAACAGTATGGCGTCATTCGTTGGTTCGCAGGAACAACTTCCATATGCTGGCTTCTGAGGTAATCATTCATAAACTCCCGGTACTGTAGTGAGAGACCTTCATCACGTGATAATCGGTTTTCCAAGCAGTGAAGTCGCTTTTGTGCCATGCCCTTAGAATCTCCGAGGATCGGACGTGGCTGTTTGAAGGGTAGTGCCACACTGAATCGCCCAGATGGGAGACGTTTGACAGATGATACAAATATTTCTTCAGCAAGCACTTCATCGGGACTCAGGTGATGCAGCTGAGGTGGTTCTTCAATTTCCCAAAATTTAGTAAGGGAGGTTTCGAGTGCTGGTTCAATGGTCACTAACATTGATGTGACCGTATTCGTTGTCATTGATGCCACGGGTCCCATCAGAACCCATCCAAAAATAGTGCCGAAGGCAGTTGGATGTGATTGGTGACCGGCAATGCGACCGCCTGTCAGGATGGCTGGGGCGACATCTGCACCGAGCAGAATGTCAATAGGCCCTTGAATGTTGAACTTTGGGTCAGCTAATTCCAGCTGATTCAAATGGGGCCACGAAGCTAACGTGAAGGTTGTTTGAGGTAGGTAGTCAGTGATTTTTGACACGATCAAGACATCGAGAGGTACCGACGGTTCTGGCTTCCCGACCGGTGACATTACAATAGATGTGACGCCTGACACGACATTGACTGAAGCACCCGAGAAGGCACTGACTTGTGTTGAACAACGGCGACGGGTTAACGATAAGCGATCAGCACTCTGCTTCGTAATGAAGCTAACTTGTGCTCCCGTATCCAACAATGCCCGAAGAGTATATTTCTCGTTGTCGACTGACGTGACATTGACAAGCAACGTAGATAGTAGTATAGACTGAGGTTTTTTTGCGGAAACGAACATTGAAGTTGGTGGCGGATCACTTGTACCTGTGGGTGTACCGGCTACGAAGTGCAGTAGAGAGTGATGTTGTTTTTTACATGTTTGACAGGTATGTTTTGACGAACATGCTCCTACAGAATGCCCGACACCCAAACAGTTAATGCATAGCTGAAGGGTCTTCGCAGTTTGGAACCGTTCATTTGGGCCTTGGTCCAAGAAGAGCGAGCACCTGCGTATTGAGTGGGGCTGTTTGCATAATGGACAAGTGATGACTGGAGAAGACGAATGGTTGGCGGTTGCAATATAAGCTTTGGCTGACGATGGAAAACGCTGCCATTTTGGATGTTGTGATTTTGAAGTAGGTTTTTCTCGACTAACAGGACTTGGCGCCACCAATGAATAGAATCCGGAACGCGCTTCAGCTGACCGCACATGGCAGCGTAGAAATTCAACGAATTCGTTAACCTGTGGTTGATGTCTATCACCCAGAATCAATTCCCATCGCGCCCGGAGGTCATAATCCAAATATTTTTCGAACATGTGGACTAAGAGCGGACTCCATTGACGTGTAGTAAAATTAAGGTTGTCCAACGCGGCGGTATGCTCCAGAATTGAGTTGATAAGTGACTTTATTGAAGTAGCATCGTTCGATAAGACAATATGCGGAGCAAGGAGAGCTTCAAGATGAATCCTAGCTAAATCTCTCTTGTTACCATATCTTGCACGTAGTATTTTCCATGCACTGTGATAGTTTGCATCCGTCAATGGAAGATGTGCAACAAGTGTTAGCGCTTCGCCAACGAGAGATGTTTTCAGGAACTCGAATTTCTCGACGTCGGGAAGATCAGTTGAATGTGACAATATCGAATTAAAAAGATCGTCAAATCCTTGCCACTCAGTAATGACGCCAGAAAAAATCGGAAACTTCCGTTTGGGCAGTTGGTAATGAGAAATGTTTCCAATGTGAGTCGTTTGATTTATGGACGAGGCAAGTGACTGGTTATGGGCCGGCGGTAGTGAAATGTTGTGTACGTCCGCGAAAGCGGCGAGCTCGTAATAAAGATTGTCGAATTTAGCTGAGAGCATCCGGCTATCGTTAGTATCAGTTATATCGATAGGCGCGGTCTTCCCACTAACAGCGGTTTCCATATACTGAATGTCAGTTTCGACCTGATCACGGATTTCGTTCATGTGGCGAACCATCAGCTCGAGTTTGGCACGTTTACCGGTATTTTGAATATCTGCCTTGTATTCACCCGCGACGGCGATGGCGGCGGTGATTCGGTCGGTACCACGGACCACACGCGCCTTTGCATCAACATAACCCATAGAAACGGGAGGGGCCATCGTGGTAGTCGTCAACGTACGTCGGTGATAAAAGTAAAAGGCGATGTGCACGCAACCAAATTAGCAGTAGTTGATATAATCAAAAAGATTGATGACAGTTGAAACACATGTCTCAGACAATACTCAGGTTAAACGGTGTTGGAAAGTATGACAAGTCACGGTTTGATTTATTAGATCCGGTTCGAAGGACCAAATTTATGTCTGGGAGTATGGAGGGTGTTTGGTGAAGGACCAGTCGACTGTGGTCGACGATGAAAACCTTGGAGTGCCCCTAGATTTTCGATATATAGGCAACCTAATGCGCCTCTTGATGCCTAGTACCTAAACCACTTAATGTGCCCCTTTAGTTCCGGTGCATAGGCAATTTAACATGCTCGTGACGAACCCGCGACGTAGCGGCGGCGGCAACACGAGAAACGCATGGAAGGAAATGGTACAACGGAATCAGGAATAGTACAGTTTAAGTATGGGGCCGGGGTCCCTGTGGTCTGATCGGTCTGGTGCAATGACCACAGGGCGCAATTACAATTTAGGCTGAACTTAAAATTACTTAAATCTACGGCAGGTGAAGGTCCGGTCCGGTGAGCATTGCAATCCGACGACCTGGAGCGGCCACTCACACAACGCACTGGGTTGCTGGCGGACTTACGCGATTGACACTGGCACCAGTCCCGAACTCGGGCAAGGAGATGGATTCCCCACGAAGGCTGGTCAGAATGACGTAATAATGTGGTAGTGTACTCACTCAATCGACTGCGGTTGTCCAAATGACAGGTACGAAATGTGGCAGAACGTTGGAGTCGGACGCTGACGCAACGACGGACGAGGATTTAACAACAGAGAACAGCAGATGACTTAAAGTTGCCGCAATGGCACGAACAAGATTTTATTGAATTGAAAAACAAAGTGATACAGATGACCAGGAACGTCTCGTGTATATTTTAATACATAGCGAGACGAACGAGCGAATAGAACACAACAATAATAATACAAAATGATACGGCAAAACAATAAAGAAAAATTGATATCATTAACAACGATATCAATTGTACATAACAATTAACAATTAATTTAAAAACAAAGAGAATAGGAAGAAATAATGTATAGGAATAATAATGATAATGGCGCACGCACGAAGAGGCAAGCAGAAAATACCGATTAACGCACGGGCACGCGGAGCTAGCGGGGTTCATTCGTGGACCTTGGATCACGGCGACGCTGACGATAATATGATTACGAGGTGTCGTAACAATCGGTTTAAGACTGATAGCTAGACACACAACTGCCATTTTCGTATTTCCTTATTGTTATAATGGTATACTCAACAGAACCGGGCATGCGACGACATCGATTTGCATTAGATGATGATTGATACCTAGACACTTAATTACAATCTTTACTATTTTTTTTTATATATACATTCAAAAAAGAACCAGGCATGCGATGGGACACGGTATTGCGCCGGTTGAGGATCGATAGCTAGACATTCAATTACCATTTTTCGTACTTATTTATTTTTTATATACATTCAAAAAAGAACCGGGCAAGCCTAGAGACAAACTTTTACACCGAATGATAATGACTGATAACCCATCTTATTTTTAATATTTATAATAATAATTGATTGATGGCAATCGCCTTCAGCATATTTTTTAGTGACCGATTTCTAGACACCCGACTACAATTACCAACCGAATTTCCCTTGAAACGATTTTCACTCGACCCCCTCGAAGACGCCGAAGGCGGCTTCCACAAGCCTGGGGGCCGATTCCGCTAACGCGTGTTGGTCGCATTAAGCGTAGTTGGCATGATTGGAACGTTAGGATATTATCAGCGCATTCGACGTTATCATTTAAGCTATTCTCTTAAAGACGTAAACGACGTTAACTGTTAACTTCAAATATCACGTAATCTTATTATGTTAATGTCCAAAACATTTTTTTTAAACATTTATATTTTTTTATTTTACCATGGCTGTTTCAGGTTTGAATAAGTAAGTTTATTTAAAATATTTTTCATACTATTATAGTATAATAAAATATAGTATATTATTGTAATATAAGTATATAGTATTATACGTTTAATATGATACTTACTTACCTATATTTGTGTAGATTTCAATAATACATTTTTAGTTTATTACTAGTTATTCTTATTATTTACTCATTTTTAGTTTGTTAATTACAGTTAAATTGTTTAGTAGTACATGTTTAGACAGTACTTAACCCATCATAAGAATAATAAATTATACAAATACCAACAGTGTATTAACAACTTTTTTCTAGCTTTCTGTGCATCAAATTCTTTAATAAGATGAATCTAATTCATTATTTGTAGGACACTATTCTCAATAGACATTATAGCTAATTATGACATAAAATATGTTGCGGGTATAATAACTTAACTCATTTTATTTAAATGGACTGTAATTCTTATAATTTAAATTCTGGTAACATAATCGATACAGTGCTCGCGTCCGACTAACAGCAGTTGAAGCGGGAGTTACCGATTAAATTATAGGTAATAACAATTAATTAAAATAATAATAATAATAATAATGTTGATAACAAGAATGCAAATATAATATGTAATGCGTACGCGACAAGCCGCCGGCCTTGAAATAACATTTCAAATAATAATTCAAATTTACAATAAAATTTGCAAAGAAAAATTTCAAGTATACATAATAGGCATATTATACAAACAAAATACACATTTTTTTACAAATTACAATTACCCGCGAATGGTAATGGACATAGTTGCCTTACTGCTCTACGGAAGATTCCACTCGTTGTTTGAACGTCGGCAACACGTATGACTCCGTCTTGCCCTGGTATGACCTTAATAATACGCCCCAAACGCCATTTCATTGGTGGAAGGTTTTCCTCACGCATAATAACAATAGAATCCTCCTTTAGTTTAACACCCTTTTCGCTTGCCCACTTTGCCCGTTCCTGAAGCTGAGAGAGATACTCTTGGCTCCATCGTCTCCATAAAATATCTGAATATTGTGACACACGTCGCCAACGAGATAGATAATTTGTTGGTATGTTCGTGTCATCGATTTCCGGTATTGCGGTTAGAGAGTCACCGATTAAAAAATGCCCGGGAGTTAAATGGGACATATCGTTGGGATCGGAAGACATAAGTGTTAAAGGACGACTATTTAGGCACGCCTCTGCTCGGGTTATAATGGTTAGCAACTCCTCGTACGTAAAGTACGACTCACCTAATACTTTAGATAGTAAGGATTTCATAGATTTTACGCCCGCTTCCCATAAACCTCCGAAGTGAGGTGAGCGGGCTGGTATGAATTTCCAATCAATGCCTAAATCTGATAACATATCCGTAGTCCTTTTTTTATTTTCGTCGCTATGAAATAATTGGTACCAATCCTTTAATTTTCGGTTGGCACCGACAAAGTTTGTTGCGTTATCTGAATATATTATAATACTTTTTCCCCGACGATCAAAAAATCTATTTAATGCGCGTATAAATGCATCAGTGCTCAAGTCACTTACGAGCTCGAGATGTATTGCTCGCGTCGCCAAACAAATAAAAACGCAAATATAAGACTTCACTTTCGGAGCATTTCTTCGTATACTAGTCTTAACCATAAAAGGTCCGGCGAAGTCTACTCCACATCTTAAAAACGCGCGGCCTGGAGACACTCGATGCTTAGGCAAATCACCCATTATTGGTTGAATGATAACAGGTTTTTGTTTAAAACAAATAATGCATTTGTTAACAATATTTCGTGCTAAATTTCGGCCGTTAATTGGCCAGTAGCTCATGCGTACGGAAGATAGTATAGCTTGTGGACCTCCGTGCATTAGTGTTACGTGCTCGTTACGTAATAACAATTTCGTAAAATTGCTATTTGATGGTAACACGATAGGGTTACGCTGGAAAATCGAAATCGATGCCGCATGTTTTAATCGTCCACCCACGCATATTATATTATCATTATCTAAGAATGGTCGTAGACGAAATATTTTACTCTTACTTGATATTCTTCCTCCGTTAAGCAAAGATTTGATTTCCTTAGAAAATTCCTCCCTTTGAACTACTTTTATTAATGACGTTTTTGCTAATTTTATTTCATCGGAACTTAAACTACCGATTCGTCGGTGCCAATCACTTGATTTGTATCTCTTACGTGAGCAATTATTTTTGAATCGTAAACAATATGCAACAACTCTTAACAATTTACTAAATGACGAATAACGATTTACGATATTTATATCACTTTCCGTAGTGCATAAAACGCTTATCTCCTTGATTTTTATTTCCGCGCTCTCTTCGTTACAATCGAACGAGCGGTTAGCGTTATCAAGCCACTTATTTTCGTGTCGTAACAACCAACTTGGACCATTCCACCAGACTGATAAACTTGCTAATTGGGTAGGACAACAACCGCGAGATATCACGTCCGCCGGATTATCGACACCACTAACGTGAAACCAGTTTGCCGGAGACGTAATCTCTTGGATTTGACCAACTCGGTGTGCGACGAAAGTTTTCCATTTTTTCGACATTGACGTAATCCAACATAATGTGACGAGGGAATCGGTCCAGTAATAGGTTCTACCTATTGGCAACTTCAACTTCGGTACGATCTTATTTGCTACCTTTGCTAGCAATAGGGCGGCGCACAATTCCAATCGTGGTAGAGACAATATTTTGAGGGGTGCTACCTTTGACTTTGCGCAAATTAATTGCAAGTTATGTTTGTTATTCATATCCGTACAACGTAAATACAAACAACATCCGTATGCCTTAATACTTGCGTCCGCGAAACCATGTATTTGTATAGAATGTATTTGCTCGGTTATCGTAATTTGACGCGGGATTTTTATTTTATTTAGCTCCGATAATTGTGATTTGTATTTATACCACTCGCTGCTTATATTCTCGGAAACCGGTTCAGACCAAGATAAACCCTCTTTCCATAACTCTTGCATGATTAATTTTGCGCGTATTATTACCGGACCAATTAAACCGAGCGGGTCATATATACGTGCGATGTCGGACAATATGTTGCGTTTAGTAAGAGGTGTCCCTAACAAAGTTTCGTTAATCTTATATTTAAGTTCGTCTGTGTGGGAGTCCCAATATAGACCAAGTATTCTAGTTAAATCATTACTTGTCTCTTGAAAATCCACTAAGCCGTCGTTTTTGTCAACAACATCTCGGATTATAACAAAATCGTTCGACGCCCACTTACCTAGCTCTAATTTAGCTGTAGCCATTAGTTTGATAAGTCCATCGCGAATTTCGATTGCCTCTTTCTTTGTAGCTGCGCCGCTGATAAAATCGTCCATGTAAAAATCATGTGCAATTAGTGGTGCTACATTTGGATATTGACCTTGTCCTATTTCCGATAATTTTCGTAAGCAAGCCGTCGCGAGATAAGACGCAGGTACTGTCCCATAGGTGACGGTGTTTAATCGATATGTTTTTATAGGCTCATTATCTTTTTTTCTCCACAATATCCGTTGATAATCACAATGTTTATCGTATACCTGTATCTGTCGGTACATTTTCTTTATATCAGCGGTTAATACAAAATTGTGCGTGCGGAATCTGGCTAATATATGAATTAACTCCTCTTGTATTGACGGTCCCTTTTGCAATACATCGTTTAAACTAAACCCACTTTCTGTTTTTGTTGATGCATCAAATACTACACGTAATTTTGTGGTGAGACTATTTTCATTTTGAACGCAATGGTGAGCTAGATAACACATACGCCCCGGCACTTCAACCTCCGTGTTATCTATAATTTGTGTCATATGGTTTAAATTTTCGTAATCGGTCATAAATTTTACGTATTCGCCTTTCATTGCGGGATTTTTTCTGAATCGCCTTTCTATTGCTAATAACCTTTTTTTTGCGATGTCGTAGGACTTGCCTAATTTTGAGACATTTTCACGAAACGGCAATTGTACGACAAACCAACCTTTCTCGTCGCGACTAACGTTCTGCTCAAAATGTTGTTCACAAGTTTTTTCTTCCATCGTGTACGGCTTGATTTGGCCATAATCCTCTACGCGCCAAAATTGTTGTAATAAATTTTCTAAAGATTCATATTTGTATTTATGGATATTTTCGGAAATGTTTGATGCATAACAGGAAATCGAATTGTTTGTGTTTCTGCGATTTGGTGTTAGACCAGAAATAATATATCCAAATTTAGACTCGCGATAAACCGGGCCATTTAAATCCGGTTTATACTGCTGAGCGCCCACAATCTCATAAAAATGACGTGCTCCAATTAATATGTCAATTTTCTGCGGCACGTTATATGAAGGATCCGCAAGCGTAATATTTCCGAGATTCACTTTGTTTTTGGTTACACGCCGCGCAGGTAAATCTCCCGTGATTTTTGGAACAATTAATAATTCCGTGTTTATTTCATAATCACTTACACGTGATTTAATTCTTAATGATACCGTTGCGGTCACGTTTTGTTTTGACTTCCCAATGCCGTAAACAATATGATTAGTCTTATATTTATTTAATTTTAAACTGTTTACCAACTCAGAACAAATGAAATGATTCGTAGACCCAGAATCGAGCAATGCCCGAGCGTAAGTCTTCTCGCCGTTCAAGCTAAATACCTCTACTACCGCGGTACCTAACAACACGTTATCTGACTCATTAGAAACGTGTGCTGTCGTTGACGTCGTTGCGGTTTGTTCAGCTTTACTCGTATTTACACCTTGTTCGTCGGGCTCCTTTGTACTGGAATTTTGCCTTAAATGTAACATTGTGTTATGTGGTCTATTGCATTTAAAACAATATTTACCATAACATTTACCGCTGTGTTTGCGTAAGCAAATTTTACATAAATCTAGTTTGATGACCTTGTCTATACGATCGCGTGCCGATAAAGATGTAAACAAGGGACACTTATAAATAGTGTGCGGCTGATTACACGCATAGCATACGACCGTATCGGTAGACGTAAATGTCGTTGAACTCGTTGCCGCCTGATATTTATTATTTTTACTGAATCTTGTAAGACCTTTTTCCTTTGCGGACGACTCTGTATATTTTATGTATTTCGACGACTCAATGGCTTCTGATATTTTGAATCGCTCCTCAATGAACTGTATGAATTCTGAGATTGACGGTATCTTGTCCTGTACTGATTTAATCTCCCACTCTTTTAATGTTTCGTTGTCTAATTTTGAACACAATATATGTAACAACAGTGGACCCCACTCTTTCGGTTTCTGTCCAAGCGTTTCTAGAGCTTTCATGTTGTTGGCGAGATCATCAGATAATTTACGTAATTTTTCTGAGGTGCCCTTATTTATTTGAGGCAAATCTACAATATTTTTTACGTGCGTCTGTATCAAAATTTTTTTGTTATTGTATCGAGTGATCAGACTTTGCCAAGCTATCTCATAATTTGTAGACGTAGTTTCTAAATATTTTATACAACTTGCTGCGTCATTTGATAACGATGACCTCAAATAGAAAAATTTTTGTATGGCAGTTAAATCCCGATTAGTATGTATTAAAGCCATATAAATATCATTAAATGACGTCCATTCATCGTATTTTCCTGAAAAAACTGGAATATTTAATGGAGCCAATCTAATTGTTGATTGAGTACTGTTTATATATTGTGGTTTATCATCGCCATTTTGTACCCAATCGATTAAATTTTTAGTTTCGATTTTCGTATTCTCTTGTTGTTTTGACGCTCTTATACATTTCTCGGCTTCTGCCATCACCTTGAAGTACAAGTTTTCAACCTCTATGCGGTATGGGTAATGTTCATTTTTATTTCGTGTTTCCTCGTCGTTGGCTTCTATTGCCGTTTGTACCTTTTCAAATTCGTACCAGCTCTCCTCTGTTTTTATTTTACGAATCTCAATCTGTACAACTTCTCGTGCCTCTGATTGTATATAGGTTGAAAATCTCGTTAATGCTGCCTTTAATTGGCCTCTTCGCGCTATCAACGCTGGTATGGCCTCACTCATATTTAACGCTCTGGTGAATAGATAATTATCAACTGTTCAATGTGCTGACTCTATTTATACAATTGAATAATTTCTATAGGTACGTTCCTTTGTACGAGTTGCACTTTGTATCTTATAAACCAGACTCTGTTCGATATTACTATTTATAAATTAATTTTACCAACTACGAATTGCTAACCTTACCTAACCCTCGAATGCGCGTCTATTTTGTAGTATAAGGAATAAGGGAACTATGGTAACTTTTTATTCTCTTTAAGTAATAAAGTGACTCTCTTACCTTGACTCGATATTCAATTTTATTCGTTAGCTCTTCCCACGATGTGAACTTCCGCGACGAACTTCTTTTCGAAATTTCACTACCTACACTGTAACCCGCTTGAAATCGACAAGAGATAAATTTACACGACACTCTTGCGATCCGGCCGATGGACCAAATGTTGCGGGTATAATAACTTAACTCATTTTATTTAAATGGACTGTAATTCTTATAATTTAAATTCTGGTAACATAATCGATACAGTGCTCGCGTCCGACTAACAGCAGTTGAAGCGGGAGTCACCGATTAAATTATAGGTAATAACAATTAATTAAAATAATAATAATAATAATAATGTTGATAACAAGAATGCAAATATAATATGTAATGCGTACGCGACAAAATATATTAAACCTATAATTTACATTAAATTAATGATTGTTTTGAAATAGCTTAAGAAAGAAGGCTACATACGAGCAGAAAGAATTGATTACCTCATTCCTAAATGAGCATGATGGAATGCGAACTAGAAAATTTTCTGCCGAAATGACTTATCAAAAGTATCAAAACCTATGGAATGAATTAACATTACAACTTAATCGTATAGGACCTTCAAAAAACGTCAAAGACTGGCAAAAAGTTAGTTTGTTTTTTTTTCAATCATATTACGTAAAACTATTAGAGTAATACTATTATAACTTAAAGTACTTGCTTATTATAAATACCTACCTTTTTATAATTTAATTCTAAATGCACTTAGTATTGGAACGATCAACGAAGTCGTGTAAAACGGAAAGCAGCTGAAATAAAAAATAGTCAACAAAAAACTGGTGGAGGAATTGATGTACACATTGAACCACTTTCAATCGAAGATGAAAACATTCTAAAACTGATGGGTGGTAATATTGTTGTTAGTGGCGATAATGAAATACAAGAAGCAGGATTACCTATGTTTGACGTAATAAGCATTTTAATCAATGTATTGAGTATTTTATTAATTAATTTTACTGAAAGATGATAGACACATAAATATGATACGATTCTGCTGTTTACTATCACAATTAATATTTTTAACTTAACACATTATAACATATTATACTAAAATTATTTTTATTTATATTATTCAATACAATGTAAATTTAATTTTTAAAAACTTGTGTCTAATTTTATTCAAATTTATCAAGTATCTAGTATCGTGATACTCCAAAGTGAAGTATTTAGTTTTATGATACTCAATTTTAAGTTACTTGCCCATTCCTGTACATATTCTATAATAGTAGAAGGTATAATATTAAATGCTTAATCTATGATATAAAAATTATTTCAATTTTGTTTCAATAGAGTAATGTTTCGTGTGAAGAATATACAATTGGAATTTCAGATATACCCGGATCAACTGTAGTAAGTAACTATTTGGAATATATATTTATTTCAATATTATGTTAGTGATGTTAACAATATAATTATTAAAAATTAATTAATTTTTCTGAAAGGGACAAATGTACAATGAAAGTTTCACCTTCAGTGTTGAAGACCAAACAAACACCAAACAAACAATTAACAACCGAGACATGGTTGACACAGCTCATGATCAAAAAGATGCAGGAGAGCAAAACCCACCTAAAAGAGTTAGTTTTATTTATGTATTTTTACCTTTTTAATGTTACAATGTTTAAGCTTATTTTTTCCTAGCTAAATTATACTTTTTTTTTATTCTAGAAGAAAAAGAAGTCTTTAGATTCTTATCCAATGGATAAAGAATATTTGATACAATTTCAAACAGAAAATAATGAAATCCAGCGGGAAATTGTATCAACAATGCATCACAGAAATGAAATTGAACAGCAAAAAGTTGCATTGAAAGAAAAAAAATTGGATATTCTTTTACAGAAGAATGTACTAGAGCAACAGAAAATAGATGCCATTAATAATGTATCCAATTTATTATTAAATTTTATTTCGTCTAAGCAAAATGATAAATGAATGTATATTTGTATATGAACCTTTACTTCCTAAAATTTATTATGTTTTATATAATAAGATGTTTATTATATTTTGTTTAAGTTTAATATTTTAGTTTCATTTAAATTTTTTTAAATTAACAAGTTTGTTTGTTTATGTTTATGTTTATTTAATTTTTTTTATTTTAGTTTGTTCAAGTTTTATTGTTATTTTTATTTCTTTAAATATACTGTCATTCATTGACCATTTATCTGACAAAACTTTCGATAATACTTGTGTAGTTGTGTATTAATGGTTTGCTGTAATATTCGTGGCTAAAGCTACATTTTGATGAACTTATTCTAAATTCTAGTGCTACTAGACATCATTTTAATTATATTATTATGGTAGAAAGCTGGTTTAATATTAATTTGAATATATAATATATTATACTGTTGGTTATTTTTCTAAAATATTAAAATTGAAGTATTTTGGTTTCCAAATATAGTTGAACCAAAAATTATGTTTTGAAAACATGGAATTTCGACTTAGAAAAATTCAAAAAATACTATGGATGTAACTTATTATTATAAACAATTTAATCTCTTGTGTCCATATAACAAATATACTTACAAATTTTACCACAGTGGAATATAATAAAAAATGTACATTGTAATCATTAATAAAATGTTATATAATTTAATTAATAATCATGAATTAAATTACATAAAATCAAATTTAAAACTAATAAAAATAATATTGAAAACACTATTTATTGAACACGATTAATATAATCCATAATTTCTGATCGATTATTATTACCCTTTGTGTGAAGAGCATTTCCTGCTGGAAAATGTATTAAGTCATTGGCGTTATAAGGTTCATCATATTCTTCATCTTCATAAGCGGCATCAAAATTTTCTATACAAATATTGTGGAGAACTGCGCAGGCATTTATAATTTTACTTGCAATTGTTGGTTTATAATGCAACATTCTTTGTTTGCAAAGGCATCTCCAGCGACCTTTCAACATACCAATAGCTCGTTCCACAACTGATCTAGCTGAAGTGAATTTAACATTAAACCTACTTTCTGGGCTTCCATCTCCTGGATTACTGAAAGGTGTAAGTAACCAAGGCTCTAATGGATAACCACTATCACCTAAAAGCCATTCATGATCACGCCTGTATGTGTTACTTAAATGGTTTCTAATTAACGACATTTTCCAAATGTGAGAATCGTGTGTGGATCCAGGGAACTTAGCATTTACATTCAGTATACGGTAGGTATGATCAACTATCTATAAATAATACAATTTTTTTAAATTAATTAATTCATTCAAATAAAAAGCTTACAGTAAATAATGCCAAGTTTTACAATACTCAGAAATAATTACTTACCAACTGGGTATTGATGGAATGAAACCCTTTCCGATTTACATATACAAATTCAGGGTACTGATTATGATTGGTTGAAGGAGGGAATATATCAATTTGTGAGCCATCGATTACTCCAATTACTCCAGGAATATGGAATCGTGTACGAAACCTGTATATCAATGAATTATAATATAAGTATAATATTTAATTTCTAATTAAAACCATACCAGTCCTTGATTTTTTGTTTTTCCGCAGGAGATGTTGGAAATTTAATATACTTCTGAAGTAGATGCAAATTAATACAATCAATAACTTCATTCAAAACTCTACTCACTGAAGGTTGGGATAAGCCAATGTTAGTTTCTTTACCCACGCCTCTTTGGTAAGCACCTTGAGCAAGAAATCGAACAGCAGAACTAATCTAAAAAAAAGCGGGTAAGTCAGTATCGCTCTGCTGTACATTAGGGGGTGGGGTGGACCTCGGACTAGGATAGGTTAAATTTGAATGCAATGATAGGTATCATTGTATACGAAAAACGATTCTGAACGGAGATGATTTGTCAGTCTAGGATATGTTAATATATTATATTAAAATATTGTCATATATTCTATTTTGAAACAAATTCAAACATTTAAGTAAAAGTTTTAAGATCATACGTTTGATAACTTTTTAAAAATAACAAAAATCGAAAATTATTTATTTGTAAAACGTTATTTTACACGTGTATTTTTGATTTCAAATTAATATTAAAACTTTAAACACTCGTAAAATTTTTTAAATTGAATAATTATCAAACTTTTTTATAATTCTTCTAAGCTTAACTTATGGTCAGTATAGTATTAAATTTTCAATTCTTAGCTTTTGATAGTAAAATATTTATAAATTTTTAACTACCAAATAGTGAAAAATATTCATGATTTTGACGAATTTTTGTCAATATTTGAACTTCAAATGCTAATAAAAAAAAATTGTGCCTATGTATTTTTATAATTTTTGAATGAGAGTTAGAACAAGTTATGTGGACCCTTCTATTAAATTTTCAAGTAATTTGTCCCAGCTAAATTTTTTTTATCAACATTTATAAAAAAAAAATAAAAAAAAATTGAAAATTTCAATTGTCTATAAATAGCTCAAAAAAAGTCAAAATGTTTTGAAAATCGAATCACGTAAAGAAAATGGCAATCTAAATAACTGGTAAAATTTTAAAGTGTTTACGACTTATACTGTTTGAATAACAACAAATATCAAAAATCGTTTGAGGCTAAACCGTTATTTAACGCGGTTTTGTAAAAATTTAAATTTCAAACACTCATAAAATTTTTTTGTCTGAATCCGGTCGAGTTTTTTTTACAGATAATTGAAAAAAAATTTATGGAGAACCTTGTACCAAATTTTCAAAACTTAGTTATAAAAGAAAAAAATTTTACGATTTTTCAACCACAAAATTACTTGCAAATTTTCGCAATTTTGACATATTTCGTATAAATTCGAACTTTAAGCACTTATAAAAAAAAAATTGTGACTAACGATTTCGGATTTTTTTTTATCACTTTATGAACAACTTATAAGAAACCTTGTATTAAATTTTCAAGATTTTCTGGCCAGCCAAAAAAATTTTATCGTTATTTTAAAAAAAAATACTAAAAAAAATTAAAAATTTCAATTGTCTATAAATAGCTCAAAAAAAATCAAAATTCTTTGAAAATTTAACTGTGTATGGAAAACGCTAATATAAACATTTGATGAAAATTTCAAGTGTTTACATCGATTAGTTTTTGAGTTATAGCAAAATAAAAAATTCGATTTTGTCGAAAACGGTTTTGCGTAAAAATTCCCGTTTTTCTGTCATTTTTTTTATGTTTTTCTCGATTTTTTTGAAAACTGTTGGAAAATATTTACTTTTCACCTCTATAATGCACCAAGGATATCCACTTTGCCATCGGAAACCACCCCCGAAGTTTGAAATTGAAGCATTATTTCGACTAGTTATGCTGTACACAGACACAAAAAAAAACACACATCATTGTAAAATCAATACATTCATCACTCCGTTCAGAATCTAAAAATAAAATAATGAAAATATAAATTTCACCAGCAACACTAATTTGAATGCCCTAAATAAGTTTTCTTACTTTGGATTCTACTGATATTCCATCACTTCTACGATTTATCTTCAAGAATGGTGTCAGTTCTTGAATAATACGTTCTAATGTAGCCTTATTCATTCGATATGATTTCCGAAATTCAATATCTGGTAAATTATATATACTTCGGCTACGACTTAAGAGTCTTTCTATTTTAAGGGTAGCACACAATGTTCTCTGCTCTTGATTGTATTGTATTTCTCGAACTTCTTCATCCAGCAACAATCGAATATTAAATTGTAAATTATTATTCATTGTACATGTATAGGTAATAAAATGACGACTAAATTGTACTTTTAACCACTACAGTCCACAAGCTATATTACAATTATTTATGTTATAATATAATGAATAAATATTAAGATTATTCTACGAAATAAAAGTAAGGTTTCGTCGTAGGTGCATAAAGAAACATATTTTACACATTGAAATATAAATATTATCAATAAATAACAAACTAATTGATAACGAAATCCTAATATATATAACATATCACGCTATACGCGCTCAAAACGACAGATTTTTCATGTCGTTTTCGGCGTAATAATTGGAGTCCATTCTGCCGCGTCTGCCGAACACGCCGTAATGGAATAGCAATACGCCTTACATTCGCTTTGGTAATTACGCGCATTACGTATAGTACGACGATCACGCGTTAGCGGAATCGGCCCCCTGGAATCGAGGCACACCAGCCGCTAGTCTTATATTATAAAACGCGAAGAGGTTGACCCGGTTGCCACTTGAGTTCGCTTGCTGTACTAACCTCAGTTCGGATAACGGAAAAAAGAATGCGCTCCGGTCGCCGCGGCCCGCCGTTATCGCGCCCGTCCGGTTATCAAATCTACGACGTTGGACAACTATACGATTATTACTATTATTATTATTTTTTAATTTTTCACTTTTCTGTGGATTTTATACATTTTCCGTATTTCCGTTATTATTATACGTACCAAAATTTTGTCGTGTGATCACGACGAGCGTTTGGGTGTAAGACAAAAGTCGTTCAATACATATAACATATATATATATTAAATTATATACAGTAGACATAAAACGGATATTGATTAGTGATTACAAATATTTTCTAAAGAAAATCAACAAGAATGCCTGTGTGTGTGCAATGAAATACGAATTAAACGACTAAATCGATGTATAACGTATATTCAGTGATGGTTCGGAAACGGTTTAAGTGCTCGAGATTTGACATCAGTTTTCAATTCAAACTGTAGTCGATAGGATTAGGCGTTAGGATAGGATAAGATTTAGGCAGGTGTAACGAGATCGAATCCCGCTCTTGCGGTTTTCCCGGCGGCGCTTTGAATATCAGTGCGAATCATTTTTTGCATTTTTTTTCACTTTTTTTTCTCATGTTATTCTAATTATTTTTTCATATTATTATTTTATTGTATTAAGTATGAGATAAAATAATTACACTAATAGGTACATTGCCATTATTTATTTGATTTTAAATATTGTTCAATTTAACACCGTTTTATTTATTTTAATTTCAATTTGCAAACATTGTGTAGTACGTTTTATTTTATTATATTAAACATATATTTTAGAATATACCAAAACAGAACTTGACCTAAATGTAATGGGAAGCAAATTTTTTTATTTTTATTGTATATTATGTGTAGGTATATTAAAATATTGTAATTATTTGTTTATTATTTAAAATAATTAAACAATTACAATAAATTCCACGGACACGATTGTAAGTATAGATATTTATAAGAGTTAATAGTGAATAGGTAGTTATTCCTTGCTCACTTATAGTTGATATTACATATACCTTGATCACTTACTTATTGGTAGGTAATTAAAATTACATGGAAAGTCATATGAGTACATTACACACAGTTTTGTTTTATTATTAAAATGTATTATAATATTATATTATACTGCAGTACTATTAAAACAAAATATAAGCTGTTTGAATGCATAATACAGATTAGACACACACAGTGACTTATGCGTTTTACTTACACTCTTCAATAAAAGTGCAATGATGAATTTATATTTTTATAAATTATGTTAGGTATGTTATTATTAATTATAATTATTATTTACACGGATGGTGTAACTAAAAATACTTATTGATTTTCCTATTGTCACTGACATTGGCTTGCAGATAAAAATTGGCATTACCTATATTATAAACTATGTAGGTACCTATGTGGCTATGTGATAGGGTTATCGTTAAATTGTCGAGTTAGTCAATAACATTTTATATTTATTACTAACGGTCAATTGTACATATCTTTAAGAAACTACTAAATGTATTCTGTAGTTAGATTTTTATAATTTTTATTAAATCAATCAAAAAATGTGCTTAATTAATGATAAATAAATTATTATATCTTTCTTTTTATGTATGTAAACACTATATAATGCAAATTGTATTAAACATATGATTTTGATGGCAATGGTGGTATATTTTTGTAGTAGAAAGCATTATTTGTGATGAGATAAATTCAAGTATTGAATGTTTTACTTATAATATATTTCAATAAAGATAATTATTGCAGACTACCAAATTAAATAAAATTATTTTTATGTGGTAGGACTTTTATATTACTCAGATTAATAAAATTACCTAAGTGCTCCTATTGTATAATAGTTACTGGTTACTCAACTAATTAAAAGCAATATTTCAATTATTATGTACTAATTTTCTATTTGAATCTAACACATAATATATTGCAAATGTTAAATATATGTTTTGGTATCAGCTTTGTTGTTATGTTTTTTGTAATAGTACTTATTAACTATCACTGAGTATGTTTAATTTGCTTATGATCAAATAAAGATTAATAATTAGGTAATAAATGTTTAATAAAATTTAATTATATTTCTAAATAATATATTATATTGTAAAAAAGATTGGTACCTACCTAATGACACACAATATGTGTATGTATGGAATACTTGGGTAATATTTTAAGAGATTATGCTATAATGTATTTATTAAAGTTATATAGATCAAGGATGCACATTAATATTTAACTCATTTAATAAATTTGGTATATTAAAATAGTGTATATTCTATACTAAGGATAATATATTATATATATATATATAATATAATAAAAGCATGAAATATTGTAGATAAATACATTAAAAAGACAATTAATACGAACATCCAAGCCTCCTCATCAGGGTTTTATGCAAAATTACTAATAACATTTAAATTTAAATTTTAAAGATAAAAAAATATAACACATTAACAACATGATGTAATAAATATTGTGGATTATTTCACTTATTAAACTCACAATACTGACATTGTCCGCGATCCGACGCAGTCGGATTGCCTACCTGAGGGGTATTAGTAACACATAAATTATATTCAAATTTTAGCAAATACAAAATTCAGATTTCATCAATCGCGCCCACATAGTCTGCAATTCGACGCAGTCTTATTGCCTACCTAAGTGAATTAGTTGAGTATAAATCGATTTTCCCAAAATATAAGGCGTTAAAATTTCGTTTGACTTAAACTTTTTCTTCCACAATACAACATCAGACTTACGACGTCAGGAGGTATAACAATCCGCCGTAGGCGGATTGCCCAGCACGACTATCGATTCGCACTGGTTGATGACTAATTGCTAGACCCTCAATTACCATTGTTTTATTTATTTATTTTATTCTCATGCAAAAAAGCACCGGGCAAACGTTACGATATGTATTCAATCCATAATTGCTCAGCCAGGTATATATTTGCCCAAGTTGAGGACTGATAGCTAGACGCTCAATTACAATTTTTGATATGTTATTTTTTTTTTAACATACAAAAAAGTACCGGGCAGGCGACGGGAAGCGATATTACACCAAATGATGACTGATAGCTAGACACTCAATTACCATTTTCGGTACACATTTAATCTTATTGATTTCAAACAAGCACCGGGCAAGCGTCAATACAAACTTTTACATTGAATGATAACTGATTACTGATTTTCACATATCTCACAGAGTAATCAACTCTATGACAATTTTAGTGACCGATTTCTAGACACCCGACTACCGTTTGCAACCGAATTTCCCTTGAAACGATTTTCACTCGACCCCCTCGAAGGCGCCGGAGGCGGCTTCTACAAGCCTGGAATCGAGGCACACCAGCCGCTAGTCTTATATTATAAAACGGTAAGAAGTTCGCCCGTTTGCCGTCGGCGCTAGGTGTATTTATAGTGAATTACCAATCAGAAAATTAGATTTTTTTTCGAGTCCCGCCCCGCCCGCCGATCGTCGTTACGAGCCGTTTCGTTATCACCGCGATCGTTATCAATTATTACTTATTATTTGAAAATTTTCCGTTTTTCACCATATTACAAGACTTTTCCGTTCTGTACGCATTTGTGTAGTGCGCTACTTTTTCAAGCCGTACGTATGCGGTTTGTTCTCCGACGATTGCGTTCGTGTCGATCGCCAACGCGGTAACAATTACGGCCGTAGAACGACGTTTTTTTCAGTTTTTTTTTCCGCAGACCGTTTCGTGTTTTACGACCGTTCTGTCCGTATTCGTAGTGCGCCTTTCGAAAGCATTACACAAATTCGGGTCGTGTGTTTTGGATCGCAAAGGGCAGACGCTGACCGACGTACGAGGTATGTAATCGCTTATATTTGCTTTGTACTGTATATAAATATATATAATATATTATTATATTATTTTTACGTGTTTTAGACCTATTCGTTACTTTTGTCGTCTGCCGCATCGTTCTCGACCGTCTGCGAAGCGAAATATAATACGTATGTCATTACTTCATTACTACTAATATACTCATAGTAGTTAATATAGTTTTTAAACGTGTTGCAGGTTTTTGGAGAGCGGTGATGTCTGTTCGACGCACAGTTTTTATTTACCCGTGTACACTACTTTTTATAGATTCAATAAACTACATTATATCATCGTATTTATATTTTTCTGTTGTTCTCAGTAGCTCGACCTTTAGACACATCTTAGACCATTGGTCGTGCTCTCTAGCACAAAAGTGTTCACCGACTACGTTTGTGTCGTACAGTATTGTATTTAGGTACTCGGGTGTGTATTATAATATTACTTATGTGAATATGATGGGCTCATTGGTGAAATATTGAGTTAATAACATTTTATATTTATTACTGACGTTCGATTGTACATTACTTTGAGAAACGTAAAAAGTATATTCCGTAGTTGGATTTTTATAATTTATATAATATTATTAAATCAATCAAAACCTGTGCTTCATTAATGATAAATAAAATATTTTATTTTTAATTATAGTTTGTATGGTTATAACATAATATTTTAAATGTTTTAATAAATACCATATAATACAAATTGTATTAAACATAAGATTTTGCTGGTAACGTTAGTATATTTTTGTAGTAAAAAGCAAAGTAGTGAGCAGATAAATTCAAGTATTGTATGTTGCACTCATAATATATTTCAATCTATATAATTATTGCAGACAAATACCTTGAATAAAAACATTCTTCTGTGGTAAGATTTATACATTATACAGATTAATTACCTATGCTCCTATTTTATAATATTTACCCGTTAGGCAACTAAAAAAAAAAATCAATAGGTATTTGTGTATAGTTATTTTGCTACAATATTTTAATATTTATGTAGGTATTAATTTTCTTTTTGGATCAAACGCATAATATATTTTAAATGTAAAATATACAATTTGGTATCAGTGTTAAAATGCTTTTTGTTATAGTAGTTATTATAGCTACAGTGAGTAGATTAAATTTGTTTGAATAATAATAAGTTTTAATTTATGGTCTCAATTGTTTTTATTTTATTATATTATATTATTTGTTTGTGTCTACAGATTTAAAATTTTTGAGAATAATTAATTATATATCTATATATATTGTATTGTAAAACAATAAGTTAAAAAGAAAACTTATAACATTAAATGTTTTAGCACACTAATAATGAATATGTTATTTAACATAGATTTTGCTGTCAAAGTTGGTATATTTTTTCTTGCAACATTTGAGGTAAATTTTGAATAAATCTGATGAATTCGTATATTGTATACATCACTCAAAGAATATTTCAAAATTTATATCTATCATTGCTTAAAATAATAATTTTTTATTTCGGTAAGGTTTATATTACACAAATTAATTATGCTTTAATTATGTAATAGTTACCTATTGCTCAACTAATAAAATATAGTATATTAATGTATAGTTACTTACTACAATATTTCAATATATATATATTTTGAATCGAACACCCAATTTATTGGAAATTTAATGTTAAATATACATTTCTTTTGATAGTTATATTACAATGTTTTTTATTTATTATTTACAATATTATCGATCATGTAAGGACAAAAGTATTTATTAGGTATTACGTTTATGTTAAATTTGCTCAAGAGTAATAAATAAATTATTAAATGAACAATAATGATAATTAAATTATTAATCATCAATAAGCTCGAGTTAGATATGAATTATGACCTCAATGATTTATATATAATAATTCATGATGTAGATCATCATGTATGAGCATTAGTATTTAATTTTTTTGATAAATTATGAATATTTTTAAAATGGTGTATAGAGTATTAAACACATTATGCTCATAATACATAATAAAACATCACAGTGTAAACAGATATTGTAAATTAATACATCAAAAAGACTATAAATAAAGATATTCAAGTCTCATAACACTCGAATTATACGAATCGCATGAATAAAGCAGTGTATAACAAAAAAATCGTGGCGGGTCGGAAACTGTTTATGTGCTCGAGATTTGTCACCAATTTTCAACTCAAACTGTAGTCGATAGGATTAGGCGTTAGGATAGGATAGGAATAGGCAGGGGTAACAAGATCGAATCTCGCCCCGGTGGATGATCTGGCGGCGCTTTGATTAACACTGCGATTCATTTTTTGCATTTTTTTCTTTTTTTTTTCCTTTTTTTTTCCTTTGTTATTCTAATTATTATTCTATATTATTGAATTATTTATTATATTATTTATTATTTTATTTTATTATTTTATTATTTATTATATTATTATTCTTATATGTTAAATCAATCAAAACCTGTGCTTAATTAATATAAGGTTCATCAGGGTTTTATGCAAAATTACTATCATAACTTTCAAGTTTCAAGATAAAAAAATATAACAGTATTACAACATGATGTAATAAATGTATTGAAGATTATTTCACGTATTACACTTACAATACTTACATCGTCCGCGATCCGACGCAGTCGGATTGCTTACCTGAGGGGTTTAGTAACTCATAAAGAATATTCAATTTTTAGCAAATAAAAAATTCAGATTTCATTAATTGCGCCTACCTATGCGATTTAGTTGTGTATAAATCGATTTTCCCAAAATATAGGACATTATAATTTCGTTCGACTTAAACTTTTTCCCCTACAATACAACATCAGACTTTCGACGTCAGGAGGTATAACAATCCGCCGTAGGCGGATTGCCCAGCACAAGTATCGATTTGCACTGGTTGATGACTAATTGCTAGATACTCAATTACCATTATTTTATTTATTTATTTTATTCTCATGCAAAAAATCACCGGGCAAACGATACGATATGTATGCAATCCATAATTGCTCAGCGAGGTATCTATTTGCCCCGGTTTAGGACTGATGGCTAGACGCTCAATTACAATTTGGGATATATTATTTCTTTTACATACTAAAAAGAACCGGGCAGGCGACAGGACGCGATATTACACCATATGATGATTGATAGCTAGACACTCAATTACCATTTTCGGTACACATTTATTCTTTTTGAATTCGAACAAACACTGGGCAAGCGTCAATACAAACTTTTAGTGACCGATTTCTAGACACCCGACTACAATTACCAACCGAATTTCCCTTGAAACGATTTTCACTCGACCCCCTCGAAGGCGCCGGAGGCGGCTTCCACAAGCCTGGAATCGAGGCACACCAGCCGCTAGTCTTATATTATAAAACGGTAAGAAGTTCGCCCGTTTGCCGTCGGCGCTAGGTGTATTTATAGTGAATTACCAATCAGAAAATTAGATTTTTTTTCGAGTCCCGCCCCGCCCGTGGATCGACGTTCTGAGCCGTTTCGTTATCACCGCGATCGTTATCAATTATTACTTATTATTATTTTGAAAATTTTCCGTTTTTCACCGGATTTCGAGATTTTTCCTTCGTTATTCGAGACCGTTCTGTACGTATTCGTGTAGTGCGCGACTTTTTTAAGCCGTACGTATACGGTTTGTTCTCCTATTGCGTTCGTGTCGATCGCCAACGCGATAACAAATAAGGCCGCCGAACGACGATTTCTTTCTGTTTTTTTTCCGCAGATCCGTTTCGTGTTTTACGACTGTTCGGTCCGTATTCGTAAAGTGCGCCTTTCGAAAACAGTTCACAAATTCGGGTCGTGTGTTTTGGATCGCAGAGTGTAGACGAGGTATGTAATCGCTTATATTTGCTTTGTACTGTATATAAATATATATAATATATTATTATATTATTTTTACGTGTTTTAGGCCTATTCGTTAGTTTTGTCGTCTGCCGCATCGTCTCGACCGTCTGCGAAGCGAAATATAATACGTATGTCATTACTTCATTACTACTAATATACTCATAGTAGTTAATATAGTTTTTAAACGTGTTGCAGGTTTTTGGAGAGCGGTGATGTCTGTTTGACGCACAGTTTTCATTTACCCGTGTACACTACTTTTTATGGATTCAATAAACTGCATTATATCATCGTATTTATATTTTTCTGTTGTTCTCGGTAGCTCGACCTTTAGACACATCTTAGACCATCGGTCGTGCTCTCTAGCACAAAATTGTTCACCGACTACGTTTGTGTCGTACAGTATTGTATTTAGGTACTCGGGTGTGTATTATAATATTACTTATGTGAATATGATGGGCTCATTGGTGAAATATTGAGTTAATAACATTTTATATTTATTACTGACGTTCGATTGTACATTACTTTGAGAAACGTAAAAAGTATATTCCGTAGTTGGATTTTTATAATTTATATAATATTATTAAATCAATCAAAACCTGTGCTTCATTAATGATAAATAAAATATTTTATTTTTAATTATAGTTTGTATGGTTATAACATAATATTTTAAATGTTTTAATAAATACCATATAATACAAATTGTATTAAACATAAGATTTTGCTGGTAACGTTAGTATATTTTTGTAGTAAAAAGCAAAGTAGTGAGCAGATAAATTCAAGTATTGTATGTTGCACTCATAATATATTTCAATCTATATAATTATTGCAGACAAATACCTTGAATAAAAACATTCTTCTGTGGTAAGATTTATACATTATACAGATTAATTACCTATGCTCCTATTTTATAATATTTAGCCGTTAGTCAACTAAAAAAAAAAAAAAACAATAGGTATTTGTGTATAGTTATTTTGCTACAATATTTTAATATTTATGTAGGTATTAATTTTCTTTTTGGATCAAACGCATAATATATTTTAAATGTAAAATATACAATTTGGTATCAGTGTTAAAATGCTTTTTGTTATAGTAGTTATTATAGCTACACTGAGTAGATTAAATTTGTTTAAATAATAATAAGTTTTAATTTATGGTCTCAATTGTTTTTATTTTATTATATTATATTATTTGTTTGTGTCTACAGATTTAAAATTTTTGAGAATAATTAATTATATATCTATATATATTATATTGTAAAACAATAAGTTAAAAAGAAAACTTATAACATTAAATATTTTAGCACACCAATAAAGAATATGTTATTTAACATAGATTTTGCTGTCAAGGTTAGTATATTTTTTCTTGCAACATTTGAGCTAAATTTTGAATAAATCTGATGAATTCGTATATTGTATACATCACTCAAAGAATATTTCAAAATGTATATCTATCATTGCTTAAAATAATAATTTTTTACTTTGGTAATATTTATATTACACAAATAAATTATGCTTTAATTGTGTAATAGTTGCCTAATGCTCAACTAGGTAATAAAATATAGTAGGTATATTAATGTATAGTTACTTACTACAATATTTCAATATATATATTTTGAATCGAACACCCAATTTATTGCAAATTTAATGTTAAATATACATTTCTTTTGATAGTTATATTACAATGTTTTTTATTTATCATTTACAATATTATCGATCATGTAAGGACAAAAGTATTTATTAGGTATTACGTTTATGTTAAATTTGCTCAAGAGTAATAAATAAATTATTAAATGAACAATAATGATAATTAAATTATTAATCATCAATAAGCTCGAGTTAGATATGAATGATGACCTCAATGATTTATATATAATAATTCATGATTTAAATCATCATGTATGAGCATTAGTATTTAATTTTTTTGATAAATTATGAATATTTTTTAAATGGTGTATAGAGCATAATGTGTTTAATAATGCTCATAATACATAATAAAAAAAAACCGGGCAAGTGCGAGTTGGACTCGCGCACCGAGGGTTCCGTACAAACCTGTAGGTATATAAGTAAAAGTTTTTTTTATATTTTTCAAAAATATTTTTTTTTTATATGATGAAACTAAAAATTTACGGTTTTCGTAATTTTTCCTATATCTGTACTATAAGACGTGACTTCGTACGAAACTTCAAGATTCTAAGTTCACAGGAATTACCTTGTAGGTTTTGATTCTCGTGCGAGTTTCGAAAATTTGACAGACGGACGGACGATATGCGGCTTAAATTGTTATTATTTCTTTCGATTGCGTTGACATAAAAGTTTGATTTTGTTACAGTTTAAAGGTATTATAGACTTAAGTATTTAATATGAATTTTAATTTAATACCTCAACGCGTTCATGAGATAAGGAGTAGTAACTTTGAAATTTTCAAAATTGTCAAAAATATTTTTCAAAAATATTTTTTTTTTATATGATGAAACTAAAAATTTACGGTTTTCGTAATTTTTCCTATATCTGTACTATATGACGTGACTTCGTACGAAATTTCAAGATTCTAAGTTCACGGGAAGTACCCTGTAGGTTTTGATTCCCGTGCGAGTTTCGAAAATTTGCGGAAATTTGCGGCCTAAATGATGGCTGTATCTTTTGATTGCGTTGGCTTAGAAGGTTGATTTTTCTACAGCTTCCAGGGACAGTAGACCTGAGTATCATATACAAATTTCAGTTTGATACCTCCACGCGTTCCTGAGAAAAACGCTCTTGACAGACGGACGGACGGACGGACGGACGGACAACAAAGTGATGTTATAAGGGTTCCGTTTTTTTCTTTTGAAGTACGGAACCCTAAAAACACAGTGTAAACAGATATTGTAAATTAATACATCAAAAAGACTATAAATAAAGGTATTCAAATCTCATAACACTCGAATTATACGAATCGCATGAATAAAGCTGCAGTGCATAACAAAAAATTCGTGGCGGGTCGGAAACTGTTTATGTGCTCGAGATTTGTCACCAATTTTCAACTCAAACTGTAGTCGATAGGATTAGGCGTTAGGATAGGATAGGAATTATGCAGGGGTAACAAGATCGAATCCCGCCCCGGTGGATGATCTGGCGGCGCTTTGATTAACACTGCGATTCATTTTTTTCTTTTTTTTTCCTTTGTTATTCTAATTATTATTCTATATTATTATATTATTTATTATATTATTTATTATTTTATTTTATTATTTTATTATTTATTATATTATTATTCTTATATGTTAAATCAATCAAAACCTGTGCTTAATTAATACAAGGTTCATCAGGGTTTTATGCAAAATTACTATCATAACTTTCAAGTTTCAAGATAAAAAAATATAAAAGTATTACAACATGATGTAATAAATGTATTGAAGATTATTTCACGTATTACACTTACAATAGGTACTTACATCGTCCGCGATCCGACGCAGTCGGATTGCTTACCTGAGGGGTTTAGTAACTCATAAAGAATATTCAATTTTTAGCAAATAAAAAATTCAGATTTCATTAATTGCGCCTACCTATGCGATTTAGGTGTGTATAAATCGATTTTCCCAAAATATAGGACATTAAAACTTTTCCCCCTACAATACAACATCAGACTTTCGACGTCAGGAGGTATAACAATCCGCCGTAGGCGGATTGCCCAGCACAAGTATCGATTTGCACTGGTTGATGACTAATTGCTAGACACTAAATTACCATTATTTTATTTATTTATTTTATTCTCATGCAAAAAATCACCGGGCAAACGATACGATATGTATGCAATCCATAATTGCTCAGCGAGGTATCTATTTGCCCCGGTTTAGGACTGATGGCTAGACGCTCAATTACAATTTGGGATATATTATTTCTTTTACATACAAAAAAGAACCGGGCAGGCGACGGGACGCGATCTTACACCATATGATGATTGATAGCTAGACACTCAATTACCATTTTCGGTACACATTTATTCTTTTTGAATTCGAACAAGCACTGGGCAAGCGTCAATACAAACTTTTAGTGACCGATTTCTAGACACCCGACTACAATTACCAACCGAATTTCCCTTGAAACGATTTTCACTCGACTCCCTCGAAGGCGCCGGAGGCGGCTTCCACAAGCCTGGAATCGAGGCACACCAGCCGCTAGTCTAATAGTATAAAACGTGAAGACTTTTCCTTTTGTCCGCCAGTCGTCGACGCAGCAAATAAGGAACGCCAATCAGAAAATTAGATTTTTTTCCCGACCCGTTATCACCGTTTTACTTTATCGCGCTATCTCGAAGTTGACGTTTTGTTATTGCTGTATACATCGGTTTTCGAAAACTTTTCGACATTTGAACCCCTTTTTTGTAATTTTTTTGGCGTTTTACGGCCCCGCCGTCGTGTTTTTCGAGTACCCCGTGTTTTTTCACGCCCGGTAGAGTGCCTGTTTTCTACGTGTTTGTTTCGCTGCGTTCGCGTCGCGTTAACAGAGACAGCCGCCGACCGACGTTCTCCCCGATTTAATTTCGACTTTTTCAGTTTTCGTCGTTCTTTTCACGCTTTTCTTCGACATTATGGTATGATTTTTCGCGTACCCCGCGTTCGTTAAACGCCGTACGTTTGCCCCGTTTGTACGTGAAAATGTGAAATCTGTTAGTGTGATTGGACGGAACAATTAAAATCGCCAAACGACGTATGAGGTATATACACCCAGGTATATTTACGTCCTACCTACTCGGTATTATTTTAATTATTTGAATTAGCACTGCTTATTACTTTTTGGATATTAAACGTCCTGACGGTGTGTAGGTATTTCTTTAAATATCAAATGTGTGAGTACTGCATTAGTATCTATTACTATATGTGTTGCAGGTGTATGGTCAATCGTCGCGGACCATTGATGTTCGTTTGTTCGCACAGTGTTGATTTACTCATATACTAACATATACTATACTTAAATTACTGTTTTGGATTCAATAAATCGCATTTTATCATTTTATATACATTGTCTTTTCCTTTGTAACTCAACCCTAACACCATTAGACTAATGTTTTACCTCGAGTAGTGCTTTGTTGCACAGAACTGTTTGTCGACGATGCAGGTTCATTTGCAAAGCACTGTCAGCATGTACTCCAACAGAGTGTATTGAAGCTACACTATGTTTTTGATATAAGTAAATATTCACTTTTACCCAAGTGTTATATATATTACCAACATAAACACATTAAAAACATACAGAAAATGTTAATATTTCATAAGTGAGTTGTTGAGTTAGAGTAGTTGATTAACTACGTACCGTGTGATTCGTACAAGCTGAATAAAAAATAAAGTAATCTACGTTTGATACTTAAATTATTGTTGTTCAACTCTACATATTATATAGTATTATGTAATTAAGTAATTTTATGCTACACATAAACGTATTCTTAAATTATAATAGTAGGTACTACGTGTTTTTGCATACATCTAAAAATAAATTTTATTAATTAAATATAAAATATTAAACTATTGACATTGTTATAATGTATTGTATGATATCATTTAAGCAATATGAAACATTTGGTAAGTTCAAATGAATTAATTTGCAACCATAAGTATTTTAAATTATTTTATTTTATTTAATAGCCATCGTGTAAGTTTCAGACGAAAGGTAAATAAATAGATTTATAAATATTTTAAATTATACAATTGAGTATATTTGCAATTTTGCAATCTATACAATATTTAGCTTATTAAAATACATTTTATAAATTTTACTTTTATTGTAGAATTGTTTTCTACCTAATAAAACAAAAACAGATAATTATTTATGTGTAGGTATTATTTTATTTTGAATCGAGAACACGATATATAAATTTAAAACGTTAAAATTGTATTAAGAATGTTGTTATTATACCTTATTCAAACCATTTACAATGTTCAACGACATTTAACAGTATTATTCATTTATTATTTGCATATTTAATTATAATATAAATAGTTTATAAATTATTTTAATAGTAATTAATTACAAAAAAAAAGTTTGAGTTTGACTTTACTTTAGAGGTTCAACTTTTAAAAGTATTATTTTGATCATTGATTCATGATTTTATACGATTTAAAACATTCAATTTGAGGTTTTTATTTATATGATAATATAATTTAAGCAATGTATTATATAACATTTGGTAAGTTCAAAAGTATTAATTAGCAACCATAAGTATTTTAAATTATTTTAATTTAATTTTATAGCTATCATGTAAGTTTGAGACAAAAGGTAATTAAATAGTTCTATAGTTTGATTGTAAATAATTTAAATTATACAATTGAGTATAGGTATTAACAATCTATAAAATATTTAATTTTTTAAAATAATTTATATTTAGTTAAATTTAATGAATTTAACTTTTATTGTATAATTGTTATCTACCTAATAAATCAAAAACAGATAATTAAATATTGATGTGTTTATATAAAAATTTTATTTTTGAATCGAGAACACAATTAATAAATTGCAAACATTAATAGTTTTTTAAGAATGTTGTTATCATGTCTTTTTTAAGTATTATTCATTTATTATATCCATATTTAATTAGAATATAAACAATTTATAAATTTATTATATTAATAGTAATAGGTACATGACAAAAAATAAGTTTTACTATACTTTAAAGGCTTTTAAAAATATTATATTGATCATTAATTCATAATTTTATACAATTTAAAACATTGAATACTTACCTCAATTATATTTTTTTATTTACATAATATCTAACACGATACATGTATTTATAATAAAAATATGTATAAAAAAAATACAATGAAAAATAATAAATATAAATAATATAACTATACAAATATAAATGGTAATTATACCTATAGCAATATTTTAAATTGCATTTTTTTTTTATTTATAAATAAACACTTCGACCACATAGGTCATTGGCCTAGAAAAGAACAAAAGTAGTTACATAAATTTCATTTGTAACATGCATTTTGTATATAATATGGAATTATAGTGATCAGGTTCCTATAAGAATTGAGGTACATTAAATTAGTGAATACACTATAGTATGATAAATATATTAAATATGTCATCACACACAACCAAGGTGTTGTGTATTGCTATACATATATTGCATGTTATGTACAATTTACATTTTGCCATTCGACTTTGTTATTATGTTTATGCATACAATATGCAGTAGGTAATATGCTATAATAGTAGTAGTAATCAGTCACGATGACATCAAATTAGAATAAAAATGTTTGATAAATAATATTAATAATAACAATAAATAAGTTTGAATTTGACTTTAATGTATTGCCTGAAGTATTTATATTAATAATGTAGACTATTTAAGTATAGTTTTAGAGGATTTAAATTTCTGAATAAATTTGGTTAATCCAAAAATTATATTATTATATTATTAAATTAATATTACAAATGAATGTAATGCACGTAAAAAATTACAATATGTCAAAATATATTGTTCGCAAATGCATGTAAAAGACAATTAATAAAAATATCCAACTCTCATTACATACGAAA
This sequence comes from Schizaphis graminum, assembly GCA_020882235.1. Classification (NCBI taxonomy): domain Eukaryota; kingdom Metazoa; phylum Arthropoda; class Insecta; order Hemiptera; family Aphididae; genus Schizaphis; species Schizaphis graminum. Next base: position 28,865,587 of record CM037036.1, read on the forward strand.
TATATTAATTACACAAGAAAAACAGTGGTTAACGCAAAATTCGTTGCGGATCGGAAACGGTTTAATGCTCGAGATTTGACAGAATTTAACAACTCAAACTGTAGTCGATAGGTTTAGGCGTTAGGTCCCCAAAATAAAATAGGCAAGAATAGCAAGATCGAATCCCCGCCCCGGCGGAATTAGCGGCGGCGCATGCCGTAACATGGCCGCCCGGATTTTTTGCATTTTTTTTCTCGATTTTTTCAGAAATATTTTGTTTTACATTTGTTATGAATAATGTATATAATAAATACACGATTAAATTTACTTCCGTATTTACAGTTTCTTTTTCTGTAAATTAATAGAATAAATTACAAATTGTAACTCCCGTGTTATGAATGTTGTTAATATTGTATATTCAATACATAAAATACAATTCAATACAATTTCAACTATCCGCCCACATTTTCCGCGATTTGACGCAATCGGATTGCTTACTTGATTACTTTAGTTGTGTATCATAATTGATTTTCCCCGTTGATTGCTGACTACCAAAATTCAACACACGATTTACCTCTGACTTTTTTACGAGCATATCAACACCCGACTATCGTCTTCCGAGGGAACATGACAAAATGTATAAAATATATTTGTACATAACATATTTCGAAATGAGAATTAATGAAAAGTTCTTATTATTTCACCAATTCCGCCCACAAAGTCCGCGATCCGACGAAGTCGGATTGCCTACCTGGTAGGTTTATTTACGTGTAAACTGATTTTTACCATAGATAACTGATAAAGTATTTAACATTCAAAAACTAACTTTGACTTAAAATATTTTACCAACAAAACAGCATCCGCCTAACGATTAAAAGGCAATAACATTGCTTTAAAAAACTTTCACGTTGCATAATTTTTTTATTTTAAATACATACAAATACAATTAATTAATGGATAAGATTTACTTCCATATAAACAGTTTGCTTTACTGTGAATTACTGATTAATTAATAATATCATTGTCATAGTGCATGCGTTGTACACTCAATAGTCAATTGATTTAATATTTGATCCATGTGCCGACATAGTCTGCGATCCGACGTAGTCGGATTGCCTACCTGGTAGTTATAGTTGCATTGAATTTATTTTCACGAGTGATTACCGATTATTCAACGCTCAAACGACAACATTCGACTTAAACATTTTTTCCTACTTTTGAAGGCAGGAGGTTAGACAATCCGCCGTAGGTGCATTCCCCAACCAGGAATCTATTTATACCGGTTGAGGGCTGATAGCTAGACACTCAAAATTCTACGTCTCAGCTTACAAAAATTTTTCACTTTCGAAAGAAGACCGCCAAACAAGCGAACGTCTTATCAATTCTCGACAACACCCGCCTTATCATCCCGATAGAAGACTCGCAGTACCACCAAATCTTCCTTTTTTAAAAATTTTCTGCTTTCAAGCTCTTCCATCCGTCCTAGGGTTTTCACTTACACCGAGTTTCACCCAAAGCGAGTTTCACGGGCCGCTAGTCTTATAGTATAAAACGTGAAGGAGTTCGTCCGTTGTCCGCCCGGGCGCTGCCTGTATCATAAGGAATTACCAATCAGAAAATTACATTTTTTCCCGACCCGTTATCACGTCTTTACGTTATCGTGTTTTTGATAGTTTTTCGTATATATTATATCGTTTTTCGAAAATTTCCTTAATTTTTCGACATTTGAACCCTTTTTTGTAATTTTATTGGCGTTTTACGGCCCCGTCGTCGTGTTTTTCGAGTACTCCGTGTTTTTTTACGCCCGGTAGAGTGCCCGTTTTCTACGTGTTTGTGTCGTTGCGTCCATAGAAAAGTAATAACCGAGACGGCCGCCGACCGACGTTCTCGCCGATTTTTCAGTTTTCGTCGTTCTGATTCACGCTTTTCTTCGACATTATGGTATATTGGTATGGTTTTTCGCGTAGCCCGTGTACTTAAAACGCCGTACGTTTGCCCCGTTTGTATGTGAAATCTGTTAGTGTGATTGGACGGAACGATTGGAATCGCCAAACGACGTATGAGGTATGTACGTCCTGCCTACTCGGTATTATTTTAAATATTTGAATCAGCACTACAGATTACTTTTTTGGATATCAAACGTCCTGACGGTGTGTATTTCTTTAAATATCAAATGTGTGTGTACTGCATTAGTATCTATTATCATATGTGTTGCAGGTGTATGGTTAATCGTCGTGGACCATTGACGTTCGTTTGTTCGCACAGTGTTGATTTACTAATGTACTAAATAATATAGTTAAATTACTGTTTTGGATTCAATAAATTGCATTTTGTCGTTTATTTACATTGTCTTATCCTTTATAACTCAGCCCTAACACCATTAGTCCAATGTTTTACCTCAAGTAGTGCTTTGTTGCACAGAAGTGTTTATCGACGATGCAGGTTCATTCACAAAGCACTGTCAGCATGTACTCCAACAGAGTGAATTGAAACTACTATATGTTTTTGATATAATTAAATAGTTACTTTTACTCAGGTGTTATATATATTACCAGCATAAACAGATTAAAACATACGGAAAATGTTAATAGTTCATAAGTGAGTTGTTGAATTAGAGTAGTTAATTAACTATGTATCGTGTGATTCATATAAGCTGAATAAAAAATAATGTACCTAATCTACATATTATGATACTTAAATTATTGTTGTACAACTCTACATATTATTTAGTATTATGTAATTAAGTAATTTTATGCTACACATAAACACATGCATAAAGTATAATACATACTACATGTTTTCGCATACATCTAAAAATAAATTTTATTAATTAAATATTAAATATTAAACTATCGACATCGTTATAATGTATTGTATGATATCATTTAAACAATATGAAGCATTTAGTAAGTTCAAAAGAATTAATTAGCAACCATAAGTATTTTTAATTTAATAGCTATCATAAGTTTCAGACAAAAATTAATTAAATAGTTTTATAAATATTTTAAATTATACAATTGAGTATATTAGCAATCTATACAATATTTAGCATATTAAAATAAATTTTATAAATTTTACTTTTATTGTATAATTGTTTTCTACCTAATAAAACAAAAACAGATGATTATTGATGTGTAGGTATTATATACATTTTATTTTTTGAATCGAGAACACAATATATAAATTGAAAACGTTAAAATTTTATTAAGAATGTTGTTAATATTTATTTATTTATTTATTATTATATAACGGGCACAATATCTTATGCTAACCATATACAATGTTCAACGACATTTAATAGTATTATTCATTTATTATGTGCATATTTAATTACAATAGAAATGATTTAAAAATTGTTTTTATAGTAATTAATTACTAAAAATAAGTTTGAGGTTGACTATACTTTAAAGGTTCAACTTTTAAAAGTATTATATTGATCATTGATAGATGATTTTATACGGTTTAAAACATTGCATTCCTCAATTAAATTTTTTTATTTATATGATATATTTTATGCTATATCAAACATTTGGTAAGTTCAAAAGAATTGATTAGCATTTATAAGTATTTTAAATCTTTTAATTTAATTCAATAGGTACCATTTAAGTTTCAGACGAAAGGTAATTAAATAGTTCTATAGTCTGATTGTAAGATATATTTTAAATTATACAATTGAGTATAGATATTTACAATCTATAAAATATTTATTTTTTTTTAAATAATTATCTTTAGTTAAATTTAATGAATTTAACTTTTATTGTATAATTGTTATCTACCTAATAAATCAAAAACAGATAATTAAATATTGATGTGCTTATACATAAATTTTATTTTTGAATCGAGAACAAAATTAATAAATTGCAAACATTAATATTTTGTTAAGAATTTTGTTATCGTGTCTTTTGTAAGTATTATTCATTTATTATATGCATGTTTAATTAGAATATAAACAATTTATAAATTTATTATATTAATAGTAATACCTACATAACAAAAAATAAGTTTAAGTTTGACTATACTTTAAAGGCTTTTAAAAATATTATATTGATCATTAATTCATAATTGTATACAATTTAAAACATTGAATACCTACCTCAATTATATTTTTTTATTTACATAATATTTAACACGATACATGTATTTATAATAAAAATATGTATAAAAAAATTACAATGAAAAATAATATCTATACAAATATAAATGGTAAATGGTAATTATACTTATAGTAATATTTTAAATTGCATTTTTTTTTTATTTATAAATAAACACTTCGACAACATAGGTCATTGGCCTAGAAAAGAACAAAAGTAGTTATATAAATTGCATTTGTAACATGCATTTTGTATATAATATGGAATTATAGTGATCAGATTTCTATAAGAATTTATAGGTACATTAAATTAGTGTAGGTCCTACACTATAGTATGATAAATATACTAAATATGTCATCACACACAACCAAGCAAACTATTACTACATATTGCATATTATGTACAATTTACATTTTACCGTTCGACTGATAATATGTTTATGCATACAATACCTATGCTGTAGGTATTATATTATAATAGTAGTAATCGGTAACGATGACATCAAATTAGAATAAAAATGTTTGATAAATAATATTAGTAATAACAATAAATAAGTTTGGGTTTGACTTTAATGTATTACCTGAAGTATTTATAATATAAATAATGTAGATTATTTAAGTATAGTTTTAGAGGATTTAAATTTTTGAATAAATTTGGTTAATCCAAAAACTGTATTCTTTACTATTATATTATTAAATTAATATTACAAATGAATGTAATACACGTGAAAAATTACAATATGTCAAAAGATATTGTACGCAAATGCATGTAAAAGACAATTAATAATCTCTCATGAGTTAATGTCATACGAAATATATTAATTGCATAGAAAAACAGTGCTTGGTAGAAAATTCGTTGCGGATCGCATACGGCTTAAATGCTCATGATTTGACAGTTATCTCCAACTCAAACTGTAGTGGATAGGTTTAGGCGTAAGGTTCCCATGTATAGGTTAGGCAGGTATACCAAGATCGAATCCCGCCCCGGCGGAATTAGCGGCGGCGCATCCCGTAACATGGCCGCCCGGATTTTTTGCATTTTTTTTCTCGATTTTTTCAGAAATATTTTGTTTTATATTTATTATGAATAATATATATAATAAATACACGATTAAATTTACTTCCGTATTTACAGTTTCTTTTTCTGTAAATTAATAGAATAAATTACAAATTGTAACTCCCGTGTTACGAATGTTGTTAATATTGTATATTCAATACATAATAATATACAATTCAATACAATTTCAACTATCCGCCCACATTGTTCGCGATTCGGCGCAATCGGATTGCTTACTTGATTACTTAAGTTGTGTATCATAATTGATTTTCCCCGTTGATTGCTGACTACTAAAATTCAACACGCGATTTACCTCTGACTTTTTTACGAGCATATCAACACCCGACTATCGACTTCAGAGGGAACATGGAAAAAAGGTATAAAATATATTTGTACATAACATATTTCGAAATGAGAATTAATGAAAAGTTCTTATTATTTCACCAATTCCGCCCACAAAGTCCGCGATCCGACGAAGTCGGATTGCCTACCTGGTAGGTTTATTTGCGTGTAAACTGATTTTTACCATAAAGATAATATATATAATATATAATAATATAATATAATATTATATAATATATATATAATATATAGATAACTGATAAAGTATTTAACATTCAAAAACTCACTTTCACTTAAAATATTTTACCAACAAAACAGCATCCGCCTAACGATTAAAAGGCAATAACATTGATTTAAAAAACTTTTACGTTGCATAATTTTTTTATTTTAAATACATACAAATACAATTAATTAATGGATAAGATTTACTTCCATATAAACAGTTTGCTTTACTGTGAATTACTGATTAATTAATAATATCATTGTCATAGTGCATGCGTTGTACACTCAATAGTCAATTGATTTAATATTTGATCCATGTGCCGACATAGTCTGCGATCCGATAGTTGCATTGAATTTATTTTCACAAGTGATTACCGATTATTCAACGCTCAAACGACAACATTCGACTTAAACATTTTTTCCTACTTTTGAAGGCAGGTTAGACAATCCGCCGTAGGTGGATTTACCAACCAGGAATCTATTTATACCGGTTGAGGGCTGATAGCTAGACACTCAAAATTCTACGTCTCAGCTTTCAAAAATTTTTCACTTTCGAAAGAAGACCGCCAAACAAGCGAACGTCTTATCAATTCTCGACAACACCCGCCTTATCATCCCGTTAGAAGACTCGCAGTACCACCAAATCTTCCTTTTTTAAAAACTTTCTGCTTTCAAGCTCTTCCATCCGTCCTAGGGTTTTCACTTACACCGAGTTTCACCCAAAGCGAGTTTCACGGGCCGCTATCTAATAGTATAAAACGTGAAGACTTTTCCTTTTGTCCGCCAGTCGTCGACGCAGCAAATAAGGAACGCCAATCAGAAAATTAGATTTTTTTCCCGACCCGTTATCACCGTTTTACTTTATCGCGCTATCTCGAAGTCGACGTTTTGTTATTGCTGTATATATCGGTTTTCGAAAACTTTTCGACATTTGAACCCCTTTTTTGTAATTTTTTGGCGTTTTACGCCCCCGCCGTCGTGTTTTTCGAGTACTCCGTGTTTTTTCACGCCCGGTAGAGTGCCTGTTTTCTACGTGTTTGTTTCGTTGCGTTCGCCGTCGCGTTAACCGAGACGGCCGCCGACCGACGTTCTCGCCGATTTTATTTCGACTTTTTCAGTTTTCGTCGTTATTTTCACGCTTTTCGACATTATGATATGATTTTTCGCGTAGCCAGTGTCCTTTGAACGCCGAACGTTTACCGATTGTACGTTAAATCTGTTACGGTGATTGGACGTAACGATTAGAATTGCCGAACGACGTATGAGGTACCTATGTACGGTTTAACCTACTCGGTATTATTTTAATGATTTCGATTAAATTGCACGATTTTATATTTCTGTACGTGTTGTAGGCTTTCTGTTCGTCGATTCGTGTCGAATACAAGTCTTTTTCGTGCCCTTCGTACACTTTAGTTCCAGACCGTCGACAGTGCTGAATCAGCACTGAAGATTATTTTTTTGGATATCAAACATCGTGACTGGGTGTATTTCTTTAAATATCAAATTTGTGTATACTACATAGTATCTATTATCATATGTGGTAAAGGTATATTATAGTCAAATGTTGCGGAGCATTGACGTTCGTTTGTTCGCACAGTGTTAATTTACTTATATAGGTACTACATAATATAGTTAAATTACTGTTTTTGATTCAACAAATCGCATTTTATCATTTTATTTACATAGCCCTTATCCTTTCTAACTCAACCCTAACACCATTAGACTAATGTTTTACCTCGAGTAGTGCTTTGATGTACAGAAGTGTTTGTCGACGATGCAGGTTCATTCGCAAAGCATTGTCAGCATGTACTCCAACATAGTGTATTGAAGCTACACCATGGTTGAATAGTTACTTTTACTCATATGTTTACATATTAACAGCATAAATACATTAAAAACAAACGGAAAATGTTAATAGTTCATAAGTGAGTTGTTGAATTAGAGTAGTTGATTAACTACGTACCGTGTGATTCTTACAAGCTGAATAATAAATAAAGTAATCTACTAATCTACATATTATGATACTTAAATTATTGTTGTTCAACTCTACATATTATATAGTATTATATAATTATTTATTAATTATATAATTAAGTAATTTTATGCTACACATAAACGCATTTATAAATTATAATAGTACTACGTGTTTTTGCACACATCTAAAAATACATTTTGTTAATTAAATAAAAAATATTAAACTATCAACATCGTTAAAATGTATTGTATGTTATCATTTAAGCAATATGAAACATTTGGTAAGTTCAAAAGAATTAATTTGCAACCATAAGTATTTTAAATTATTTCATTTAATTTAATAGCCATCATGTAAGTTTCAGACGAAAAGTAATTAAATAGTTTTATAAATAATTTAAATTTTACAATTGAGTATATTTGCAATCTATGCAATATTTAGCTTATTAAAATAAATTTTATAAATTTTACTTTATTTGTATAATTGTTTTCTACCTAATAAAAAAAAAAAACAGATAATAATTGATGTGTAGGTATTATATACATTTTATTTTTTGAATGGAGAACACAATATATAAATTGAATACATTAAAATTTTGCTAAGAATGTTGTTATTATATCTTATGCTAACCATTTACAATGTTCAACAACATTTAATAGTAATTAATTACAAAAAATAAGTTTGAGTTTGACACTATACTTTAAAGGCTCAACTTTTAAAAGTATTATATTGATCATTGATTCATAATTTTATACAATTTAAAACATTGAATACCTCAATTATATTTTTTTATTTATATGATATAATTTATGCAATATCAAACATTTGGTAAGTTCAAAAGAATTGATTAGCAACTATAAGTATTTTAAATTTTTTAATTTAATTTAACAGCTACCATTTAATTTCAGACTAAAGGTAATTAAATAGTCCTATAGTCTTATTGTAAATATTTTAAATTATACAATTGAGTATAGGTATTTACAATCTATAAAATATTTAATTTTTTAAAATAATTAATATTTAGTTAAATTTAATGAATTTGTTATCTACCTAATAAATCAAAAACAGATAATTAAATATTGATGTGCTTTTACATAAATTTTATTTTTGAATCGAGAACAAAATTAATAAATTGCAAACATTAATATTTTGTTAAGAATTTTGTTATCGTGTCTTTTGTAAGTATTATTCATTTATTATATGCATATTTAATTAGAATATAAACAATTTATAAATTTATTATATTAATAGTAATACATAACAAAAAATAAGTTTAAGTTTGACTATACTTTAAAGGCTTTTAAAAATATTATATTAATCATTAATTCATAATTGTATACAATTTAAAACATTGAATACCTACCTCAATTATATTTTTTTATTTACATAATATTTAACACGATACATGTATTTATAATGAAAATATGTATAAAAAAATTACAATGAAAAATAATAACTATACAAATATAAATGGTAAATGGTAATTATACTTATTGTAATATTTTAAATTGCATTTTTTTTTATTTATAAATAAACACTTCGACAACATAGGTCATTGGCCTAGAAAAGAACAAAAGTAGTAATATAAATTGCATTTGTAACATGCATTTTGTATATAATATGGAATTATAGTGATCAGATTCCTATAAGAATTTATAGGTACATTAAATTAGTGTAGGTCCTACACTATAGTATGATAAATATACTAAATATGTCATCACACACAACCAAGCAAACTATTACTACATATTGCATATTATGTACAATTTACATTTTACCGTTCGACTGATATTTTGTTTATGCATACAATACCTATGCTGTAGGTAGTATATTATAATAGTAGTAATCGGTAACGATGACATCAAATTAGAATAAAAATGTTTGATAAATAATATTAGTAATAACAATAAATAAGTTTGGGTTTGACTTTAATGTATTGCCTGAAGTATTTATATAATAAATAATGTAGATTATTTAAGTATAGTTTTAGAGGATTTAAATTTTTGTATAAATTTGGTTAATCCAAAAACTGTATTCTTTACTATTATATTATTAAATTAATATTACAAATTAATATAATACACGTGAAAAATTACAATATGTCAAAAGATATTGTTCGCAAATGCATGTAAAAGACAATTAATAAAAATATCCAACCCTAATTACATACGAAATATATTAATTACACAAGAAAAACAGTGATTAACGCAAAATTCGTTGCGGATCGGAAACGGTTTAAATGCTCGAGATTTGACAGAATTAAACAACTCAAACTGTAGTCGATAGGTTTAGGCGTTAGGTCTCCATGAATAAAATAGGCAGGTATAGCAAGATCGAATCCCGCCCCGGCAGGATTAGCGGCGGCGCATGCCGTAACATGGCCGTCCGGATTTTTTGCATTTTTTTTCTCGATTTTTTCAGAAATATTTTGTTTTATATTTATTATGAATAATATATATAATAAATACACGATTAAATTTACTTCCGTATTTACAGTTTCTTTTTCTGTAAATTAATAGAATAAATTACAAATTGTAACTCCCGTGTTACGAATGTTGTTAAAATTGTATATTCAATACATAATATACAATTCAATACAATTTCACCTATGCGTCCACATTGTCCGCGATTCGACGCAATCGGATTTGTTACTTGATTTCTTTAGTTGTGTATCATAAATGATTTTCCCCGCTGATTGATGGCTACTAAAATTCAACACGCGATTTACCTCTGACTTTTTTATTAGAATATCTACACCCGACTATCGACTTCCGAGGGAATATGACAAAATGTATAAAATGTATTTGTACATAACATATTTCGAAATGAGAGTTAATGAAAAGTTCTTATTATTTCACCAATTCCGCCCACAAAGTCCGCGATCCGACGAAGTCGGATTGCCTACCTGTTAGGTTTATTTGCGTGTAAACTGATTTTTACCATAGATAACTGATAAAGTATTTAACATTCAAAAACTCGCTTTGACTTAAAATATTTTACGAACAAAACAGCACCCGCCTATCGATTAAAAAGTCAATAACATTGCTTTCAAAAACTTTTATTTTGCAGAATTTTTTTATTTTAAATACATACAAATACAATAAATTAATGGATAAGATTTACTTCCATATAAACAATTTGTTTTACTGTGAATTACTGATTAATTAATAATACCATTGTCATAGTGCATGCGTTGTACACTCAATAGTCAATTGATTTAATATTTGATCCATGTGCCGACATAGTCTGCGATCCGATAGTTGCATTGAATTTATTTTCACAAGTGATTACCGATTATTCAACGCTCAAACGACAACATTCGACTAAAAAATTTTTTCCTACTTTTGAAGGCAGGTTAGACAATCCGCCGTAGGTGGATTTACCAACCAGGAATCTATTTATACCGGTTGAGGGCTGATAGCTAGACACTCAAAATTCTACGTCTCAGCTTTCAAAAATTTTTCACTTTCGAAAGAAGACCGCCAAACAAACGAACGTCTTATCAATTCTCGACAACACCTGCCTTATCATCCCGATAGAAGACTCGCAGTACCACCAAATCTTCCTTTTTTAAAAACTTTCTACTTTCAAGCTCTTCCATCCGTCCTAGGGTTTTCACTTACACCGAGTTTCACCCAAAGCGAGTTTCACGGGCCGCTAGTATAGTATAAAACGTGAAGGAGTTCGCCTCTAGACCGCCAGGTGCGACGCAGCAAATAAGGAACGCCAATCAAAAAATTCGATTTTTTCCGACCCCTTATCACTGTTTTACTTTATCGCGCTATCTCGAAGTCGATGTTTTGTTAATACTGTATAATATAATATGATTTTTCGAAAATCTCTACAACTTTTCGACATTTGTACCCCTTTTTTGTAATTTTTTTGACATTTTATGTCCTCGCCGTCGTGTTTTTCGAGTACTCCGTGTTTTTTCACGCCTGGTAGAGTGCCCGTTTTCTACGTGTTTGTTTTTTTGCGTTCGCCGTCGTGTTAACCGAGACGGCCGCCGACCGACGTTCTCGCCGATTTAATTTCGAATTTTTCAGTTTTCGTCGTTCTTTTCACGCTTTCGACATTATGATATGGTTTTTCGCGTAGCCCGTGTCCTTTGAACGCCGAACGTTTACCGATTGTACGTGAAATCTGTAACGGTGATTGGACGTAACGATTAGAATTGCCGAACGACGTATGAGGTACCTATGTACGGTTTAACCTACTCGGTATTATTTTAATGATTTCGATTAAATTGCACGATTTTATGTGTGTTATATTTCTGTACGTGTTGTAGGCTTTCTGTTCGTCGATTCGTGTCGAATACAAGTCGTTTTCGTGCCCTTCGTACACTTTAGTTCCAGACCGTCGACAGTGCTGAATCAGTACTGAAGATTATTATTTTTTGATATCAAACATCGTGACTGGGTGTATTTCTTTAAATATCAAATGTGGGTATACTACATAGTATCTATTATCATATGTGGTAAAGGTGTATAGTCAAATGTTGCGGAGCATTGACGTTCGTTTGTTCGCACAGTGTTGATTTACTCTTATAGGTACTACATAATATATTTAAATTAATGTTTTTGATTCAATAAATCGCATTTTATCATTTTATTTACATAGCCTTATCATTTCTAACTCAACCCTAACACCATTAGACTAATATTTACCTCGAGTAGTACTTTGTTGTACAGAAGTGTTTGTCAACGATGCAGGTTCATTCGCAAAGCACTGTCAGCATGTACTCCAACAGAGTGTATTGAAGCTACACCATGGTTGAATAGTTACTTTTACTCAGATGTATACATATTAACAGCATAAATACATTAAAAACATACGGAGAATGTTAATAGTTCATAAGTGAGTTGTTGAATTAGAGTAATTGGTTAACTACGTATCGTGTGATTTTTACAATCTGAATAATAAATAAAGTAATCTACTTACGATACTTAAATTATTGTTGTTCAACTCTACATATTATATAGTATTATGTAATTAAGTAATTTTATGCTACACATAAATGCATTGATAAATTATAATAGTACTACGTGCTTTTGCACACATCTAAAAATAAATTTTGTTAATTAAATAAAAAATATTAAACTATCGACATCGTTATAATGTATTGTATGTTATTATTTAAGCAATATGAAACATTTGGTAAGTTCAAAAGAATTAATTTGCAACCATAAGTATTTTAAATTATTTCATTTAATTTAATATCCATCATGTAAGTTTCAGACGAAAAGTAATTAAATAGTTTTATAAATAATTTAAATTATACAGTTGAGTATATTTGCAATCTATGCAATATTTAGCTTATAAAAATAAATTTTATAAATTTTACTTTAATTGTATAATTGTTTTCTACCTAATAAAAAAAAACAGATAATAATTGATGTGTAGGTATTAAATACATTTTATTTTTTGAATCAAGAACACAATATATAAATTGAATACATTAAAATTTTGTTAAGAATGTTGTTATTATATCTTATGCTAACCATTTACAATGTTCAACAACATTTAATAGTAATTAATTACAAAAAATACGTTTGAGTTTGACACTATACTTTAAAGGCTCAACTTTTAAAAGTATTATATTAATCATTGATTCATGATTCAAAACGGTTTAAACATTGAATACCTCAATTATATTTTTTTATTTACATAATATCTAACACAATAGGTAACAAAAATATGTATAAAAAAAATACAAAGAAAAATAATATATATAAATAATATAATTATGTACATATAAATGGTAATTATACCTATAATAGCAATATTTTAAATTGCATTTTTTTTTATTTATAAACAAAGGCCTCGACAACATAGGTCACTGGCCTAGAAAAGAACAAAAGTAGTTATATAAATTGCATTTGTAACATGCATTTTGTATATAATATGGAATTATAGTGATCAGATTCCTATAAGAATTTATAGGTACATTAAATTAGTGTATACCTAAACTATAGTATGATAAATAGGTATATTAAATATGTTATCACACACAACCAAGCAAACTATTGCTACATATTGCATATTATGTACAATTTACATTTTGCCGTTCGACTGATATTATGTTTATGCATACAATACCTATGCTGTAGGTAGTATATTATAATAGTAGTAATCGGTAACGATGACATCAAATTAGAATAAAAATGTTTGATAAATAATATTAGTAATAACTATAAGTATGTTTGGGTTTGACTTTAATGTATTGCCTGAAGTATTTATATAAATAATGTAGATTATTTAAGTATAGTTTTAGAGGATTTAAATTTTTGAATAAATTTCGTTAATCTAAAAACTGTATTCTTTACTATTATATGATTAAATTAATATTACAAATGAATGTAATACACGTAAAAAATTACAATATGTCAAAAGATATTGTTTGCAAATGCATGTAAAAGACAATTAATAAAAATATCCAACTCTCATTACATACGAAATATATTAATTACACAAGAAAAACAGTGCTTAACGCAAAATTCGTTGCGGATCGGAAACGGTTTAAATGCTCGAGATTTGACAGAATTTAACAACTCAAACTGTAGTCGATAGGTTTAGGCGTTAGGTCCCCATGAATAAAATAGGCAGGTATAGCAAGATCGAAACCCGCCCCGGCGGAATTTGCGGCGGCACATGCCGTAACATGGCCGCCCGGATTTTTTGCATTTTTTTTCTCGATTTTTTCAGAAATATTTTGTTTTATATTTATTATGAATAAATACACTATTAAATTTACTTACATGTTAACAGTTACTTTTTCTGTAAATTAATAGAATAAATTACAAATTGTAACTCCCGTGTTACGAATGTTGTTAATATTGTATATTCAATACATAATATACAATTCAATACAATTTTACCAATGCGCCCCCATTGTCCGCGATTCGAAGCAATAGGTTTGCTTACTTGATTACTTTAGTTGTGTGTCATAATTGATTTTTCCCATTGATTGCTGATTACTAAAATTCAACACCCGACTTTCGACTTCCGAGGGAACATGACAAAATGTATAAAACATATTTGTACATAACATATTTCGAAATGAGAATTAATGAAAAGTGCTTATTATTTCACCAATTCCGCCCACAAAGTTCGCGATCCGACGAAGTCGGATTGCCTACCTGGTAGGTTTATTAGCGTATAAACTGATTTTTACCATAAATAACTGATAAAGTATTTAACATTCAAAAACTCACTTTGACTTGAAATATTTTACAAACAAAACAGCATCCGCCTAAAGATTAAAAGGCAATAACATTGCTTTAAAAAACTTTTACGTAGCACAATTTTTTTATTTTAAATACATACAAATACAATTAATTAATGGATAAGATTTACTTCCATATAAACAATTTGTTTTGCTGTGAATAACTGATTAATTAATAATACCATTGTCATAGTGCATGCGTTGTACACTCAAAAGTCAATTCATATAATATTTGATCCCTGCGCCGACATTGTCTGCGATCCGACGCAGTCGGATTGCCTACCTAGCTGGTTTAGTTTCCTTTAAAGCTTTTTGTAAATTGAGTTCATACAAAATTTTTATTTCAGTTATTGCGTCGAAATATTTCGTGATCCGACGCTCAAACCACAACATTCGACTTAAACATTTTTTCCTACTTTCGACGCCTGAACGTTGGACAATCCGCCGTAGGCGGATTCCCCAGCCATGTATCTATTTACACCGGTTGAAGGCTGATAGCTAGACACTCAAAAGTCTACGTCTCAGCTTTCAAACGTTTTTCATTTTCGAAAGAAGACCGCCAAACAATCGAACGTCTTATCAATTCTCGACAACATCCGCCTTATCATACCGATAGAAGACTCGCAGTACCACCAAATCTTCATTTTTTTAAAACTTTCTGCTTTCAAGCTCTTCCATCCGTCCAACGGTTTTCGCTTACACCGAGTTTCACCCAAAGCGAGTTTCACGGGCCGCTAGTCTTATAGTATAAAACGTGAAGGAGTTCGTCTGTAGGCCTCCAGGTGCGACGCAGCAAATTGCAGAGAGCCAATCGTAAATTAGATTTTTTTCCCGACCCGTTATCACTGTTTTACGTTATCGTGCTATCTCGAAGTCGACGATTAGTTATTACTGTATGTCTGTATATATCGGTTTTCGAAAAATTTTCGACGTTTTAACCTCTTTTTTGTAATTTTTTTGGTGTTTTACGGCCCCGACGTCGTGTTTTTCGAGTACTCCGTGTTTTTTTACGCCCGGTAGAGTGCCCGTTTTCTACGTGTTTGTTTCGCTGCGTTCGCAGTCGCGTTAACCGAGACGGCCGCCGACCGACGTTCTCGCAGATTTAATTTCGACTTTTTCAGTTTTCGTCGTTCTTTTCACGCTTTTCTTCGATATTATGGTATGGTTTTTCGCGTACCCCGCGTCCTTTAAACGCCGTACTTTTACCACGTTTGTATGTGATATCTGTTAGTGTGATTAGACGGAACGATTAAAATCGTCAAACGACGTATGAGGTACCTATGTACGTCCTGCCTACTCGGTATTATTTTAATTATTTGAATCAGCACTGCAGATTATTTTTTTGGATATCAAACGTCCTGACGGTGTGTATTTCTTTAAATATCAAATGTGTGTGTACTGCATAAGTATCTATTATCATATGTGTTGCAGGTGTATGGTCAATCTTTGCGAACTATTGACGTTCCTTTGTTCGCACAGTGTTGATTTACTCATATACTACATAATATAGTTAAATTACTGTTTTTGATTCAACAAATCGCATTTTATAATTTTATTTACATAGCCCTTATCCTTTCTAACTCAACCCTAAGATCATTAGACCAATGTTTTACCTCAAGTAGTGCTTTGTTGCACAGAAGTGTTTATCGACGATGCAGGTTCATTCGCAAAGCACTGTCAGCATGTACTCCAGCATAGTGTATTGAAGCTACACCATGGTTGAATAGTTACTTTTACTCAGATATATACATATTAACAGCATAAATACAATAAAAACAAACGGAAAATGTTTATAGTTCATAAATGAGTTGTTGAATTAGAGTAGTTGATTAACTACATACCGTGTAATTCTTACAAGCTGAATAATAAATAAAGTAATCTAATAATCTACTTATGATACTTAAATTATTGTTGTTCAACTCTACATATTATATAGTATTATATAATTATTTATTAATTATATAATTAAGTAATTTTATGCTACACATAAACGCATTGATAAATTATAATAGTACTACGTGTTTTTGCACACATCTAAAAATAAATTTTGTTTATTAAATATAAAATATTAAACTATCAACATTGTTATAATGTATTGTATGTTATCATTTAAGTAATATGAAACATTTGGTAAGTTCAAAAGAATTAATTTGCAACCATAAGTATTTTAAATTATTTCATTTAATTTAATAGCCATCATGTAAGTTTCAGACGAAAAGTAATTAAATAGTTTTATAAATAATTTAAATTATACAATTGAGTATATTTGCAATCTATGCAATATTTAGCTTATTAAAATACATTTTATAAATTTTACTTTAATTCTATAATTGTTTTCTACCTAATAAAAAAAAAAAACAGATAATAATTGATGTGTAGGTATTATATTATACATTTTATTTTTTGAATCGAGAACACAATATATAAATTGAATACATTAAAATTTTGTTAAGAATGTTGTTATTATACCTTATGCTAACCATTTACAATGTTCAAGACATTTAATAGTATTATTCATTTATTATGTGCATATTTTATTATAATATAAATAGTTTATAAATTATTTTAATAGTAAATAATTACAAAAAAAAAGTTTGAGTTTGACTTTACTTTAAAGGCTCAACTTTTAAAAGTATTATATTAATCATTGATTCATGATTCAAAATGGTTTAAAACATTGAATATCTCAATTATATATTGTTATTTATATGATATAATTTATGCAATATGAAACATTTGGTAAGTCCAAAAGCATTGATTAACAACCTTAAGTATTTTAAATTATTTAATTTAATTTAATAGATACCATTTAAGTTTCAGACGAAAGGTAATTAAATAGTTCTTTAGTCTGATTGTAAATATTTTAAATTATACAATTGAGTATAGGTATTTACAATCTATAAAATATTTAATTTTTTTAAATAATTTATCTTTAGTTAAATTTAATGAATTTTACTATTATTGTATTATTTTATCTACCTAATAAATCAAAAACAGATAATTGAATATTGATGTGTTTATATTTAAATTTTATTTTTGAATCGAGAACACAATTAATAAATTGCAAACATTAATATTTTGTTAAGAATGTTGTTATCATGTCTTTTGTAAGTATTATTCATTTATTATATGCATATTTAATTAGAATATAAACAATTTATATATTAATACATGACAAAAAAAAAGTTTGACTATACTTTAAAGGCTTTTAAAAATATTGTATTGATCATTAGTTCATAATTTTATACAATTTAAAACATTGAATACCTCAATTATATTTTTTTATTTACATAATATCTAACAAAATAGGTACATGTAACAAAAATATGTATAAAAAAAATACAAAGAAAAATAATATATATGTATAAATAATATAACTATGCAAATATAAATGGTAATTATACCTATAGCAATATTTTAAATTGCATTTTTTTTATTTATAAATAAAGCCTCGACAACATAGGTCATTGGCCTAGAAAAGAACAAAAGTAGTTATTTAACCCTTAACTTGGCGTTGTATCTTTTTGGATACACAAACTTTGAGAATACTTATATGGTAACAAAAGTAACATATTTTTTTTTTATTATTTGTACATACTGTAAAATATCATATGTATCATGAAGTTGAGCTATGATAACCCTGATATGATTATTTGGAGGGAAATTCGTTGTTATCTGTTGTCATTTTTAAGCTATTGATTAGGGTTCAAAAACACCAATTTCAACCGGTACTACATCGAATATTAATGCATAAGAAGACTGCAATTTGCATTATTTAAGTTAAGGTAAGTGTAATTATCATTTTTATGTATAGTTTTTGATGATATATACAATAATATTTATTTTATATGTATTTAAAAAATATGTATCCAAAAAGATACATTACTAGAATACTCAATTTCTGTTTATAATTTACATGTATCTAAAAAGATACGTTGCCAAGAGTATCTGTTTCAGTTATTATTTTTTTTTTACATATTCTAAAATATAACATTTTATTTAAGTTCTAATGAAATAATATTTTATTATATTATAATATATTAATAATATAGTATTTTGTAATTTCTAAACTGAATTTATTTTTATAGATCTTTTTTTATAAAAATGCTTCGTCGTAAAAGGGTACTTAAAATATTGGCAATGGTTCCACCAGAGGATAGCGGTGAAAGTTCCGATGAAGAAAATATTATCCAAAGAGTAGAATCACCACTACCTTCAGAGGCCATTGAAGAAGATTTAGATAAACTTCTTAGAGAATTAGAGCAAAATCCTCTTCATGAGGTAAATATTTTAATCATAATGTATTTTATTATAAAATATTTTTACTCATTTTAATATTTAGTTTTTAGAAGAGATAGACAATACAACTGATGGGTTACAGAATAATGTTTTTGAACAACTAGAAGTATCAACAGAAATACCAGAAAACTTGTTGTCTCTTCTTCATTCACCCCCTGAATCTAATTTATGTACTCCAAATACATCTGGTTCAAATGCAACACCAATAAGAAAATCTAAGCGTTTGGTAAATTCAAAACAAACTCCAACAATACCATTACCAAATATGATTTTAGAACCTTCAACAGAGAGAACTAGAGAGAGTTTTACTATTCCTGTACAGAAAAAAAAAAGTAAAATTGAACACATGAAGTTTAATTGGGTGAATGGAAATAAAGTAGATTTTGAAGTTAATATTCCAGATAATGATTATTATGTTTCTCAACAAGATTATGTATTGACTCCATTTGAATACTTTGATAAGTTTTTTTCTGAAGATCTATTTCAACACATTAAAGAACAGACTAATCTTTACACTTTTCAAAAAGAAGCAAAAGCAATTAATATCACTGATGATGACCTAAAAGATTTTATAAGCATTGAGCTATGGATGGGGGTGGCCAAGTTACCCGCGTATACCGATTACTGGTCAAATCTTATGGGATATGAAAAAGTTAGTAAAATTATGTCACTAAAGAAATACCAAAAAATACTAAAAAGTATACATTTTAATAATAACGAAGAATACAATGCAAATGAAAGATTTTATAAAGTACAACCATTGTTAGATATTATACGTAGAAATTGTTTGAGACAAGAGCAAGGTAAACAATTCTCAGTGGACGAAATGATGATACCGTACAAAGGTAAAAAAGCTGGAAGTCGTAGACAGTATATAAAATCAAAACCTAAGAAATGGGGGTTCAAATTTTTTGTGAGATCTGGAATCAATGGTATGGTATATGATTTTTTTCCCTACAGTGGTGAAACTACATTTGATAAATTTACTTTTACTGATTATGAGGAAAAATATTTCGGACTTGGCCCAAAGGTAATACTTGCATTGGCAAACACTATACCTAATAAAAGTTTGAGTGTTATGTTTTTTGATAACTTTTTTACCACCCCTGAGTTAATTTATCATTTAAGAAATTACTATGGTATACTAAGTTTAGGTACTGTACAAGAAAATAGACTTCGTAATTGCCCACTTTCAAAAGAAAAAGAACTTAAAAAAAAAGGAAGAGGTAGTTATAGTTATAAATGTGATAAAAAAAAAAAAGTCTTAGCTGTTAAATGGTTAGATAATAAGCCAGTTTGTTTAGCCAGTTCTTTTGTATCCTTACATCCCATAAGTACAGTTAAAAGGTATTCAAAAGTAACAAAAGCTTATGTTGATGTACCATTACCCAAAATAGTAGAAGCGTATAATACTCATATGGGCGGTGTAGACTTGGCGGACATGCTGGTGGCATTGTACAGAACTGAACTCAAGACACATAAATGGTATATGGCAGTGTTTTCACAGATGCTTGATATCTGTGTTAATAATGCTTGGTTATTATATAGACAAGACTGTCACCAGTATGGACATGAAAAAGTAATGCGCCTGAAGGAGTTTCGTATAAATATTGCTATTGCATTAAATGAAAGAAATAGACCATCAAAAGCAGGTAGAAAATCAGCAAAAAGTAATGCTACACAGAATGTTAAAAAGATTATTAGAACAGTTATTCCAAGACCTATCGATGATGTGAAGTTTGATAAATATGACCACTTCCTTGTTCGAACCACTAAGGGTCGCTGCCGCTATTGCAAGAAAGGTCAAACCATATATATCTGTACAAAATGTAACACGAGACTATGTACAGTAAAAAAAAGAAATTGCTACAATAATTTTCATACAAAAAAATGAAACATATGTTCCTATAATAACAATTATTAGTATAGTTTTTGTTAAAGTTTCAAATTAATTTTATATTGTTTTTATATTATAAGTATGCAATAAAGTAATTGATGTGATATTTGTATTGTGATTTTAAAAAGTTAATAATTAATATTTTATATTCTAATAATATTCAATGTTACTAAACACATTGTTATATACTTTGTTTTATAAATTAAGCAATAAGGTAATTGCTGTGATAACTTTGTTAATTTCATAATTTAATTTGTTGTTTTTTAATAAAGAAAAATGCTTAAAAAATGTTTTGTACATATTTATTATATTTTTAGAATCTCTAAGTAAACATTAAAATCCATAAACACAATTTTCGACTGATAAATTAAACAAAAAAAGAAATTTTTTAAAAAAATATTGATTTATAAGAAAATAAGTAAAATTTTATTCTAGTAATTTTGTGTATAGTTGTTGGTAATGTATCTTTTTAGATACGCAACAAAAAACATGGCCTTTTGATAATGTATCTTTTTGGCTACAACTCATAACTCAAAAACTCAAAGAGTTACATAATTTTTTTTGTCATTTTTGAACTCAGTGACCTCAAATTAGTCAAAATTAGTCTTTTTTAAATTTTTAGTTTAAATTTTCAAGGTCTGCCAAGTTAAGATTGTAACATGCATTTTGTATATAATATGGAGTTATAGTGATCAGATTCCTATAAGAATTTATAGGTACATTAAATTAGTGTAGGTCCTACACTGTAGTATGATAAATATGCTAAATATATCATCACACACAACCAAGCAAACTATTACTACATGTTGCATATTATGTACAATTTACATTTTACCATTCGACTGATATTATGTTTATACATACAATACCTATGCTGTAGGACGTAGGTAGTATATTATAATAGTAGTAATCGGTAACAATGACATCAAATTAGAATAATTTGATAAATAATATTAATAATAACAATAAATAAGTTTGAATTTGACTTCAATGTATTGCCTGAAGTATTTATATTAATAATGTAGACTATTTAAGTATAGTTTTAGATGATTTAAATTTCTGAATAAATTTGGTTAATCCAAAAATTATATTATTATATTATTAAATTAATATTACAAATGAATGTAATGCACGTAAAAAATTACAATATGTCAAAAGATATTGTTCGCAAATGTAAAAGACAATTAATAATCTCTCATGAGTTAATGACATACGAAATATATTAATTGCATAGAAAAAACAGTGCTTGGTATAAAATTCGCTGCGGATCGCAAACGGCTTAATTGCTCAAGATTTGACAGTTATCTCCAACTCAAACTGTAGTCGATAGGTTTAGGCGTTAGGTCCCCATGTATAGGTTAGGCAGGTATACCAAGATCGAATCCCGCCCCGGCGTCAACGGCGGCGGCGCGTGCTGTATCATAGCCGCCCGGAATTTTTGCATTTTTTTTCACTAAATATTTTGTTTATATTTATTTTGAATAATGTATATAATAAATACACGATTAAATTTACTTCTGTGTTTACAGTTACTTTTTCTGTAAATTAATAGAATAAATTACAAATTGTAACTCCCGTGTTACGAATGTTGTTAATATTGTATATTCAATACAATACAATTTCACCTATGCGTCCACATTGTCCGCGATTCGATGCAATCGGATGCTTACTTAATTACTTTAGTTGTGTATCATAATTGATTTTCCCCGTTGATTGATGACTACTAAAATTCAACACGCGATTTACCTCTGACTTTTTTACTAGCATATCTACACCCGACTATCGACTTCCGAGGGAACATGACAAAATGTATAAAATGTATTTGTACATAACATATTTCGAAATGAGAGTTAATGAAAAGTTCTTATTATTTCATCAATTCCGCCCACAAAGTCCGCGATCCGACGAAGTCGGATTGCCTACCTGTTAGGTTTATTTGCGTGTAAACTGATTTTTACCATAGATAACTGATAAAGTATTTAACATTCAAAAACTCGCTTTGACTTAAAATATTTTACGAACAAAACAGCACCCGCCTAACGATTAAAAAGTCAATAACATTGCTTTCAAAAACTTTTATTTTGCAGATTTTTTTTATTTTAAATACATACAAATACAATAAATTAATGGATAAGATTTACTTTCATATAAACAATTTGTTTTACTGTGAATTACTGATTAATGAATAATACCATTGTCATAGTGCATGCGTTGTACACTCAATAGTCAATTCATATAATATTTGATCCATGCGCCGACATTGTCTGCGATCCGACGCAGTCGGATTGCTTACCTGGTAGGTATAGTTCCATTGAATTTATTTTCACAAGTGATTATCGATTATTCAACGCTTAAACGACAACATTAGACTTAAACATTTTTTCCTACTTTCTATGGCAGGTGGTTAGACAATCCGTCGTAGAGCGGATTCCCCAGCCAGGTATCGATTTACACCGGTCGAGGGCTGATAGCTAGACACTTAAAAGTCTACGTCTCAATCTCAACTTTCAAAAACTTTTCACATTCGAAAGGAGACCGCCAAACAATCGAACGCCACGAACGTCTTATCAATTCTCGAAAACACCCGCCTTATCATCATCATCCCGATAGAATATTTGCAGTACTACCAATCAGTGGTACCAACACCACGGACTTATTACCGCCAAATCTTCATTTTTTGAAAACTTACCACTTTCAAGCTCTTCCATCCGTCCCAGGGTATTCACTTACACCGAGTTTCACCCAAAGCGAGTTTCACGGGCCGCTAGTCTAATATAATAAAACGTGAAGACTTTTCTTTTTTGTCCGCCAGTCGCCGACGCAGCAAATTGCAGAGAGCCAATCGTTAATTAGAATTTTTTTTCCGCCACGTTATCACCTTTTTGCGTTATCGCGCTATCTCGAAGTCGACGTTTTGTTATTTCTGTATATATCGGTTTTCGTAAACTTTTCGACGTTTGAACCCCTTTTTTGTAATTTTTTTGGCGTTTTACGGCCCCGCCGTCGTGTTTTTCAAGTACTCCGTGTTTTTTTACGTCCGGTAGAGTGCCCGTTTTCTACGTGTTTGTTTCGCTGCGCTCGCGGTCGCGTTAACGGAGATGGCCGCCGACCGACGTTCTCGCCGATTTAATTTCGACATTTTCAATTTTCGTCGTTCTTTTTACGCTTTTCTTCGACATTATGGTATGGTTTTTCGCGTACCCCGCGGCCTTTAAACGCCGTACGTTTACCCTGTTTGTACGTGAAATCTGTTAGTGTGATTGGTCGGAATGGTTAGACTCGCCAAACGACGTAAATGTACCTGCCTTCTCGGTATTATTTTTATTATTTAAATCAGCACTGCAGATTATTTTTTTTCCTGATTTTGACGCCCTCCCTTTATTATCATATGTGTTGCAGGTTTATGGTTAATCGTCGCGTAGCATTGACGTTCGTTTGTTCGCACAGTTTTGATTTACTCATATACTTCATAATATAGTTAAATTACTGTTTTGGATTCAATAAATTGCATTTTATCATTTTATTTATATAGTATTATCCTTTATAACTCAGCCCTAACACCATTAGACCAATTTTTTACCTCAAGTAGTGCTTTGTTGCACAGAAGTGTTTGTCGACGATGCAGGTTCATTCGCAAAGCACTGTCAGCATGTACTCCAACAGAGTGAATTGAAGCTACACTATGTTTTTAATATAAGTAAATAGTCACTTTTACCCAGGTGTTATATGTATTACCAGCATAAACACATTAAAAACATACGGAAAATGTTAATAGTTCATAAGTGAGTTGTTGAATTAGAGTAGTTGATTAACTACGTACCGTGTGATTCTTACAAGCTAAATAAAAAATAAAGTAATCTACATATGATACTTAAATAATAATTGTTCAACTCTACATATTATTTAGTATTATGTAATTAAGTAATTTTATGCTACACATAAACGCATGCATAAAGTATAATACGTACTACATGTTTTTGCATACATCTAAAAATAAATTTTATTAATTAAATATTAAATATTAAACTGTCGACATTGTTATAATATATTGTATGATATCATTGAAGCAATATGAAACATTTGGTAAGTTCAAAAGAATTAATTAGCAACCATAAGTATTTTTAATTTGATAGCCATCATAAGTTTCAGACGAAAAGTAATTAAATAGTTTTATAAATATTTTAAATTATACAATTGAGTATATTTGCAATCTATACAATATTTAGCTTATCAAAATAAATTTTATAAATTTTACTTTTATTGTATAATTGTTTTCTACCTAATAAAACAAAAACTGATAATTATTTATGTGTAGGTATTATATACGTTTTATTTTTTGAATCGAGAACACAATATATAAATTGAAAACGTTAAAATTTTGTTAAGAATGTTGTTTTTATATCTTATACTAACCATTCACAATGATCAACGACATTTAATAAAGAATAAATAAAAATTTGAGTATTATTCATTTATTTTGTGCATATTTAATTAGAATATAAATAGTTTATAAATTATTTTAATAATAATTAATTACTAAAAATAAGTATGTGTTTGACTATACTTTAAAGGCTCAACTTTTAAAAGTATCATATTGATCATTGATTCATGATTTTATAGGGTTTAAAACGTTGAATACCTCGATTAAATTTTTTTATTTATATGATATAATTTATGCAATATCAAAAATTTGGTAAGTTCAAAAGAATTGATTAGCAACCATAAGTATTTTAAATTTTTTAATTTAATTTAATAGCTACCATTTAAGTTACAGAAGAAAGGTAATTAAATAGTTCTATAGTCTGATAGTAAATATTTTAAATTATACAATTGAGTATAGGTATTTACAATCTATAAAATAGTTTATCTTTAGTTAAATTTAATGAATTTTTCTATTATTGTATAATTCTTATCTACCTAATAAATCAAAAACTGATAATTAAATATTGATGTGTTTATATAAAAATTTTATTTTTGAATCATGTTGTTATCATGTCTTTTATAAGTATTATTCATTTATTATATGCATATTTAATTAGAATATAAACAATTTATAAATTTATTATATTAATAGTAATAGGTACAAGACAAAAAATAAGTTTTACTATACTTTAAAGGCTTTTAAAAATATTATATTGATCATTAATTCATAATTTTATACAATTTAAAACATTGAATACCTACCTCAATTATATTTTTTTATTTACATAATATCTAACACGATACATGTATTTATAATAAAAATATGTATAAAAAAAATACAATGAAAAATAATAAACATAAATAATATAACTATACAAATATAAATGGTAATTATACCTATAGCAATATTTTAAATTGAATTTTTTTTTATTTATAAATAAACACTTCGACCACATAGGTCATTGGCCTAGAAAAGAACAAAAGTAGTTATATAAATTTCATTTGTAACATGCATTTTGTATATAATTTGGAATTATAGTGATCAGGTTCCTATAAGAATTGAGGTACATTAAATTAGTGTATACACTATAGTATGATAAATATATTAAATATGTCATCACACTCAACCAAGGTGTTGTGTATTGCTATATATTGCATGTTATGTACAATTTACATTTTGCCATTCGACTTTGTTATTATATTTATGCATACAATATGCAGTAGGTAATATGCTATAATAGTAGTAATCAGTCACGATGACATCAAATTAGAATAAAAATGTTTGATAAATAATATTAATACTAACAATAAATAAGTTTGAATTTGACTTTAATGTATTGCCTGAAGTATTTATATTAATAATGTAGACTATTTAAGTATAGTTTTAGAGGATTTAAATTTCTGAGTAAATTTGGTTAATCCAAAAATTATATTATTATATTATTAAATTAAAATTACAAATGAATGTAATGCACGTAAAAAATTACAATATGTCAAAAGATATTGTTCGCAAATGCATGTAAAAGACAATTAATAAAAATATCCAACTCTCATTACATACGAAATATATGAATTACACAAGAAAAACAGTGCTTAACGCAAAATTCGTTGCGGATCGGTAACGGTTTAAATGCTCGAGATTTGACAGAATTTTACAACTCAAACTGTAGTCGATAGGTTTAGGCGTTAGGTCCCCATGAATAAAATAGGCAGGTATAGCAAGATCGAAACCCGCCCCGGCGGAATTAGCGGCGGCGCGTCGCTAACATGGCCGCCCGGAGTTTTTGCATTTTTTTCTCGATTTTTTCAGAAATATTTTGTTTTATATTTATTATGAATAAATACATGATTAAATTTACTTCCGTATTTACAGTTTCTTTTTCTGTAAATTAATAGAATAAATTACAAATTGTAACTCCCGTGTTATGAATGTTGTTAATATTGTATATTCAATACATAATAATATACAATTCAATACAATTTCAACTATCCGCCCACATTTTCCGCGATTTGACGCAATCGGATTGCTTACTTGATTACTTTAGTTGTGTATCATAATTGATTTTCCCCGTTGATTGCTGACTACTAAAATTCAACACGCGATTTACCTCTGACTTTTTTACGATCATATCAACACCCGACTATCGACTTCCGAGAGAACATGACAAAATGTATAAAATATATTTGTACATAACATATTTCGAAATGAGAATTAATGAAAAGTTCTTATTATTTCACCAATTCCGCCCACAAAGTCCGCGATCCGACGAAGTCGGATTGCCTACCTGGTAGGTTTATTTGCGTGTAAACTGATTTTTCCATAGATAACTGATAAAGTATTTAACATTTAAAAATTCACTTTGACTTAAAATATTTTACCAACAAAACAGCATCCGCCTAACGATTAAAAGGCAATAACATTGCTTTAAAAAACTTTTACGTTGCATAATTTTTTTATTTTAAATACAGACAAATACAATTAATTAATGGATAAGATTTACTTCCATATAAACAGTTTGCTTTACTGTGAATTACTGATTAATTAATAATATCATTTTCATAGTGCATGCGTTGTACACTCAATAGTCAATTGATTTAATATTTGATCCATGCGCCGACATAGTCTGCGATCCGACACAGTCGGATTGCCTACCTGGTAGTTATAGTTGCATTGAATTTATTTTCACAAGTTATTACCGATTATTCAACGCTCAAACGACAACATTCGACTTAAACATTTTTTCCTACTTTTGAAGGCAGGTTAGACAATCCACCGTAGGTGGATTCCCCAACCAGGAATCTATTTATACCGGTTGAGGGCTGATAGCTAGACACTCAAAATTCTACGTCTCAGCTTTCAAAAACTTTTCACATTCAAAAGGAGACCGCCAAATAATCGAACGTCTTATCAATTCTCGACAACACCCGCCTTATCATCGCGATAGAAGACTCGCAGTACCACCAAATCTTCCTTTTTTAAAATCAATCTGCTCTCAAGCTCTTCCATCCATCCTAGGATTTCACTTACACCGAGTTTCACCCAAAGCGAGTTTCACGAGCCGCTAGTCTTATATTATAAAACGGTAAGGAGTACGCCCGTTGACGGCCAGGGGCGACGCGTAAAATGGTGGTTTGCCAATCAGAAAATTAAATTTTTTTTTTACGTCCCGCCCGGCGATCGGTGTTCAGCACACAGATATATACAATAACTAGATAGCTAACTAAGATAGCAGTTGGAAGTCAACTGCGATATGCGTGGTAGTCAATGTTTACATTAATTATTGTTATCATTTATTATCACTACAATATAAAACTATAAAATACAATACCCTTAGTCCACAGATCTGTGACAATAACTGACTTCTTATTAATTCATGATTGTAGTTAAGTACTTAAGTGTCTGTAGTTAGTTGTACGTGTAACAAACATAATATAATTATATTAAATATATTTATAAATTATAGAAAAGAGATTAAACAAGTAAAACCAGGTAAAAACAATAAGTACTTGACCAATATATCGTTTATACACAGTATTGTGTAGCATTTACCTAGGTACAATAATTAATATTATTTGGTAAGAGAACACATTAGGAAAAGTATTAGGAAATTGTATGTTTCGACCAAAAATGTATACTATTAATTATTGTAGTGAGCGGGTAGTGACCTCAGGTACTTGCACTACACATATAATACAATAAAGTTTTACCCCCCAAAATACAATCTTTGTTAACTTTGCCATCAGAAAAGTTCTTTAAGTTGAAGATTTAGATTTAGAATCAGTCCAAGATTTTGGTTTAAAAAAGTGTTATGAGACATACAAATTAAAAAGACACATCGTTGTATAAATGAGCCATTTACTAAAATATTACAAACAAAGAACAAATACATACTTTAAAAAATGATTTTAAAATTTACTTTTATACAACTGAATATAATAATAACTTTTTATACAAATGAATGCAATTATATAAATGAAAATTATTGGTTTTAAAACTGAATATAATAATAACTATTTCTACAAATGAACGCTATTATATAAGTTAAAATTATTGGTTATAAAATAATATTGTTTTTGTTAGTTTTTGCCTCTTACTAACAGGATTTAATATATTGTAATGATATGCTCATTTTCACATATCATAATTGTATATTTATTATTTCATTTTATTCAATAAAATAAATAGCGGCAAAGTTGTCACACGCATATAATAAAAACCAATAATCACTATTGATCACTGATGAAAGAAACGATTCACATTGTTTAATCACGTGGGAACTCACACGTTGTTGTGGCGATATGGCGCAAAGCGTGTGATCCATTTCGTGTGCCGCCAAAAACAATGGATGGTCCATTGAGGCTCTCCGTCGTCGGGGAGAGAATTGATTTCTCTAAAGACGCGGAGGCCTTTGATGGAGCCGCCTGCGACACTGGCCGGCTTGACCACGTCGTTTCTTCTCATCAGTGTAGACATACTGCCCTTTCTAGCAACGTCTCTCTCCTGAGTGCATGAGCGCCAGTCAAAAATAAGCAACTCCAGAAGCATCTAAAATACCCAAGACTACACGCCAGATCCTGCGAGTGACAACTGAGCCGTTCCTTTTTTATTAAATTGAAATCTATCAGTGTTACTTTATTTAAATCTGAGTGTTTAAAATAATACCTTTTTCCATCATACTTATTACGTCAACTGCACATCCAGACAGCTGCGAATAAGGTAAGGTGCATGTGCATCGATATTTGTATAATCATACGATTTTACACAGGTAATATATTTTGCTTATTAAATTTAATAATTTAACAATTAGTACATATTTTATTAACGGTATACTTGATCATTCTCGAATCACGACCTCGAGAGCCCTCCGACGATCAGGAGGAAGGTAATCGCGCAAAATTTACATATTAACTTATTTTATTCTACTTTCCTTATTTTTTTACTTTATATTTCCTTTTTTATTTTTGCGTTATTACAAAGTGGCGCCCAACAAAAGTTCAGTTCATTTTTTTCAAATAAACTGAGAATTGATCAAGTACACTACAGATAATATACAATTAACCAGTACATCATATTATATATTCACATTTATAAGAGATAGATACTAAAATAAAAAAAATATAAAAAATAATAACAATAATAATTATAATAAAATAAATTTATATACATTTTAAAATAATAAAAAAACTAAAATTTATAAATCAAAAGATTTATATAAAAACAATTAATATACTAAAAATATTTTATATTTTAAAGTTATATTAAAATAAAAACGGGATTATAAAAATATCCAGGAGGATTTTTTATTTTTCAAATAAAACTAAAATTTATAAATCAAAAGATTTATATAAAAACAATTAATATACTAAAAATATTTTATATTTTAAAGTTATATTAAAATAAAAACGGGATTATAAAAATATCCAGGAGGATTTTTTATTTTTCAAATAAAACTAAAATTTATAAATCAAAAGATTTATATAAAAACAATTAATATACTAAAAATATTTTTGTATTTTAAAGTTATATTAAAATAAAAACGGGATTATAAAAATATCCAGGAGGATTTTTTATTTTTCAAATAAAACTAAAATTTATAAATC
Organism: Schizaphis graminum; assembly: GCA_020882235.1. NCBI lineage: Eukaryota > Metazoa > Arthropoda > Insecta > Hemiptera > Aphididae > Schizaphis > Schizaphis graminum. Next base: position 28,896,693 of record CM037036.1, read on the forward strand.
AAAAGATTTATATAAAAACAATTAATATACTAAAAATATTTTTGTATTTTAAAGTTATATTAAAATAAAAACGGGATTATAAAAATATCCAGGAGGATTTTTTATTTTTCAAATAAAACTAAAATTTATAAATCAATAGATTTATATAAAAACAATTAATATACTAAGAATATTTTTATATTTTAAAGTTATATTAAAATAAAAACGGGATTATAAAAATATCCGGGAGGATTTTTTATTTTTCAAATAAAACTAAAATTTATAAATCAATAGATTTATATAAAAACAATTAATATACTAAGAATATTTTTATATTTTAAAGTTATATTAAAATAAAAACGGGATTATAAAAATATCCAGGAGGATTTTTTATTTTTCAAATAAAACTAAAATTTATAAATCAATAGATTTATATAAAAACAATTAATATACTAAGAATATTTTTATATTTTAAAGTTATATTAAAATAAAAACGGGATTATAAAAATATCCGGGAGGATTTTTTATTTTTCAAATAAAACTAAAATTTATAAATCAATAGATTTATATAAAAACAATTAATATACTAAGAATATTTTTATATTTTAAAGTTATATTAAAATAAAAACGGGATTATAAAAATATCCAGGAGGATTTTTTATTTTAAAATAAAACTAAAATTTATAAATCAAAAGATTTATATAAAAAAAAAAAAAAAATATATATATACTGAAAATATATTTATATTTTAAAGTTATATTTAAACAATAACGGGATTATAATTGAACTCGGAGAGTTTTATTATTTTACCACACTGAATAAAGATATTGATGAGCCTTAAGAAACTTATAATAAATTTATAAGAAATATATACTTGTGTAATTTATATAATTATTTTATACATCAAGAATAATAAATATAGAAACAAACATCGATTTAGTTTAAGCTAAAATAATAAAATAAAATAATTGAGAACTAAAACTATACATATTTCTAATTATATAATAAATTGAAATAATCAATTTTTATTTTTATTTTCTGTATAATTTTTATCATTCCAATTTTTTTCTCTCATATAAGTTAATAATAATACATTAATAAAATATTAACAACTTACACATGCCAAATTTAGAAAATAATCAGCAAAATAACTATAAGTTCCCCGACATAGATTTTACCACCATATCAACAGGTTGGATTAATAAACTTAACAAAGAAAAATTAATAACTGAATTGTCAAGAAGACAATTAATAACATCTGGTTTAGTTCCAGAACTAAAGAGTAGGCTAAATAAATATTTAAAAGGAGAATCTACCCCAGACGATTTCAATACTTCAATAGAGAACATCACGTTTATTCCAGATCCAATTAATAACTCCAACGATAGTAATATAACAAAAGACAAAATGACTGATAACAAAAAACCATACTTCAAACCCACAAACTTCTCAGGTTCTATTTCAGAAAATATAGATTCATTCTTAAAAAAATACAACAGAGCAGCCATAATAAATGGCTGGTCTGAATCCGAAAAATCGCAATATATCCCAGTATTCCTAGAGGGTTCCGCTCTCACTTTTTATGAAAATATTATAGATAGTGGGGAGGATATCAAATGGCCTGAGTTAGAAAAAAAACTCAGACTAGAATTCGAACCAATTGCCCAAACTGACATGCTTCGTCTAATGTTAGAAAAACGCAAACAATTACCTGACGAACCTACTGTCTCGTACATAAATGAGGCTGAATCGTTATGCAGGCGCATTGACAATAAAATGTCTCAAGACGAAATGGTACATAACATCATGAAAGGATTAAATCCCTCAATAGCGCGTTATATAGGTATAATGGGCAACAATAACTTATCTGAACTAAAAAACAATGTACGAAAATACGAGATGATCGAATTCATGATCACGGGTGAAACACCCAAATCTTCTTCCGATTTCGAAACAGACTTAATAAGAAACAAAATCCAACAAATAAATACAAATAAAAACACAAGTGAAATTGATAAAATACGAGATGAAATTAAAGATATAAAAAATATGTTTAGCCAACTTTTAAACAATGATAAAAACAAACATCAAAATAATACCGAACAAAAAAATCATTATGAACCCAACAACAAATTAAACCAAAATAACTTTAATAATCAACAGTGGCACACGCAAATGCCACAAACATATAACAACTTACCAGCTTTAGCATATAATAACACACCGTATTGGAACACACTTCCAGCAAATTACAATCAATCATACAATTTTCCTCAAGATTCAACAAACAATAAAATGCAAAAAACAAATGAATCCACAAATAAAAATTTCCCCAATACTCAAAGAAAAAAATGCTCAATTTGCTCAAAAACTAATCATACGGAAGATAAATGCTTTTTTAAAAATAAATCGAATTCAAATACTTGTCAAATTTGCAATAAATCTGGACACACGGCCAATAATTGTAATTTGTACATTAATAAATCAAAAAACTAAATACAAGGTTAAACACAGCTGATAATTGTTCACCTTCTATTACAGCAACATCTATATATAAAATTAATAAAATTAACTCCACACCCGATGCTCTCTTTATTGAAGCCAAATTTAATAACATTACTTTACCAATAACAATTGACACTGGCGCAAATATATGCTGTATCAGACAAGAACTATTACCTAATAACTATACTATAACACCTACCACTGTACAACTATCAGGACCAGATAATAAGCCGTTATGCGTAGCGGGTACAACTAAAATACAATTAAAAATTAACAATAATTACTTCGATGTTAACACTCATGTAGTAAAAAATCTGTCCAGCACAATCATACTCGGGAACGATTTTCTAATAAAAAACAATGCTCTAATTGATTTTAAAGATAATAACATTATTTTAAATAATAATATGAATGTTCGACTAAAAATCAACATTACGAACGTATTAAATTTCATAAATAATACTAATAATATTAAGAAAATAAAAGGTAGCATATTAAACTGCCCAGATAACTTCGCAATAGCCCACTGTATATCTTCGGACCTTAAAATGAACAAAGGAATAACAAACTTAATATGCAAAGTATATGGTGATACTAAACCACAGCTTTCATTACAAAAAATAAATGTAGGAAACACTATACCAATAAACATCAATAATAAAACTATATTCCATCTAATAACAAAAAAATTGCATTTTCATAAAACTAAATACGAAGATTTAAAAGCTTCAATCCACAATTTAAAACTTCAAGCTATAAAATTAAATATTTCAAAGATTGCAATGCCCACTCTTGATTCTGAACCACATAAATTCGACTGGTCTATAGTAAAACAATTATTATACTCGGAATTCCAAAATACTAATATTGAAATACATATTTATTATAAAGATAAAATAAATATAACATCAAAAGAACACACCGACATAACAAATAACATTAACACACATTGCGATAATAACAATAATGATAATAAAATCGAAACAAATATAATTGACACACAATTTAAAATAATAAATCAAGCCCATGACATATTTTCTAATTACAAACCGGGAGAAAACGTCCTTAGTGATGGGAATTGTGGACTCTATGCCGTTTGTAACGCATTAAATGACAATAAAATAAATAAAATAACTTCGATTTTAGAGCTATTAGAATTATTAGGATTAAACGAATTACCAAACTATTGGTGGTCTGATGAAGAATTAGCTGCAATAGCGAATTATTACAACCATGATACGTACATATATAACGATAACGACAATACGGGTATAGTATATGGAGATGGCAATAAACCACCTATAGTATTATACAATGTAAACAAAAATACGCATTGGATCCCAGGCACGGTGACATCAAAGACATCAAATAAAATCCCTAATAATATAATTCATATAAAAGAAACACCGATAATTAACTTACAAACACATAACTTAAATATCAAGAGCGCTAAAAACGATAACAAAAATACAATTAACAATATACAAATAATCCCAAACAATAAGCATATAAAAAATAATAATAATGAAACGGAAATAATATCAAAAATAATAAATTCACCGCATCCCACAGACGCGACATATCAAAATAATAAAAAAACTTATCCCAACACAACCTCCTACACAGAAATACCGACACATGTCGAATCTTTGGAAAGTATCGTTAACAAACAAATTAAACAAACTGATTACCAAACAAGTGACACAATTAAGGTCTCAGATCAAGTAAACAATTTCACAAAATTATCTATAACTGATTACGAGGGTACACCATTTTCAATTTCTCCTAAACTAAACATAATACAACATAATAAAGTCGTTCAGCTATTAACTGAATACAGACACATTTTCACAACCGACACTTCTAACATAAAAGCCGCCAAAATAAAACCGTGTGAAATTAAAATGAAATTAAATTATAAAGAACCAAAATTTAATGCACCTCATAGAGTTTCACCACAACAAAGAACCGAACTAGAGGGTCAAATAAATAAATTACTTAAAGCAAACATAGTAAAACCAGTAATTTCAAAATTTGCCGCTCCGGCCTTTTTAGTCAAGAAAAAAGAAATAGGATCATACCGTTTAGTTGTGTCTTATAAAGAACTTAATGACAGAGTAGAATGCGATCAATACCCAATACCTCGTATTGCCGATTTATTCAGAGCCCTAGAAGGATCAAAATATTTTACATCGTTAGATTTAAACAGTGGATTTTTTCAAATTCCCGTCAAAGAGCAAGACCAATATAAACTCGCATTCACATCTATTTTAGGTCTATTAACTTTCACAAGACTCCCACAAGGTTTTAAAAATAGTAGTGCCATATTTCAAAGAGAATTAAATAAAGCATTTTCAAATATATTATACAAATCAATTATAATTTACATTGATGATTTAGTGTCTTACGGCAATGATTTTGAACAAGCTATAATAAATTTACGCAAAGCATTTGAAATCATTGATAAAATGGATTTCTCCCTAAAAACTAAAAAATGTAATTTCTTTTTTGATAAAATAGAATTATTAGGACATGAGATATCAACTATCGGTATACAACCTCTAGACAAAAATACTAAAGCGATTACTGAATTTAAAATACCTAAAACAATAAAAGACGTTAGATCATTTATAGGTATGTGTTCGTATTATAGAAAACACGTTAAAGATTTTGCAAAAATTGCACACCCACTTAGTGAATTAATAAAATCGGGAACAAATAAAATAACATGGCTTGACCAACATGATGAATCATTTAATAAATTAAAAAAGTGTTTAATCTCGGAACCTTTACTAATACATTTCGACGATAATAAACACGTATATTTAACAATAGACGCATCTATAATGGGTTTAGGCGCATGCATTGAGCAAGCCGATGACACAAATACATTACATCCTGTAGGATATGCTTCGAGAAAACTCTTAGACTCGGAGAAAACTTATTCCTCTACCACTCTTGAATTACTTGGACTTTGTTTCGGTATTCAGTATTTTCGAGAATACTTATGGGGACGTAAATTTACTGTATTTTGTGACAATATAAGCTTACAATATTATAACAGTTTAAAAATACCCTCCGCTAGGATAGCTAGACTAACATTAAAATTATTAGACTTTGATTTTGAAATAATATATAAAAAAGGTAAAGAAAACAAAGTCGCTGATTCACTATCGAGAAATGCAATTAATAACATTAAAATCACAAACAAAATCGACGAAAATACCGATATATTAACCAATTTACACGACATAAAAACACAACAAAAAAATGATAATTTTTGTAATAATATAATAAAAGCACTAAATAATGAAGAGGTACCCACCAATATAAAAAGAAAATCTAGGTTATTCATATTACAAAGTGAAATATTATATTATAAAAAATACACACCCCCGAAAAACTATAACCTAATTTTAGTAGTACCAAAAACACTCATAAATGAGATATTAAAATCTTATCACGATTCACCTACTGGTGGTCACACAGGAATATCACGCACTATTCATAAAATTCAAAATAAATACTATTGGCCATCTCTACATAAAGACACCACCAATTTCATCAAATCCTGTGACAAATGTCAAACAAATAAAAAAATGAGTGGCAAGCCAATAGGTTTATTAAATCCAATACCAATAATAACAGGAAAACCATTAGATAGAGTAACATTTGATTACTTAGGACCACTTGTTCCAAGCAATAAAAAACGTTATGTGATAGTAGCGGCATGTAACACAACAAAATACATATTTACTAAAGCAGTCGAATCGGCCACGGCTGAGGCAACTGCTAAATTCATAACAGAAATAGTATCGAACTGGGGCTGTTTTAAAAACTTTTCATCTGACAGAGGTACTCACTTCAGAAATAATTTAATCAGTGACATATGTTCAAATCTGGGAATAAAACAAACCTTATCAACAAGCTATTCACCTCAAACCCAGGGTCTAGTTGAAAAAATTAATGGAGTACTAACAGGTTCATTAAAAAATTATATAGAAAAAGGTGACCAATCGAAATGGTCATACTTTCTACCATATATAACATTAGCATATAATGCCACACCTCAAACTACAACTAAATACAGTCCGTTCTACTTAATGCATGGTTTCGAACCTACATTTCCAATAGACAACAAAATTATCCCCGAAAATATTCCTTATCAATTAAAACAATCTCTAATAGAACTAAATAAAATAAGAGATAAAATACCACAACGAGTTCATGAAGCTCAAATAATTCAAAAAAAATATCATGACAAAACTCATACAACAATAAATTACAACATAAATGATTTAGTTATGGTCAAATTCCCATTTTTAGAAGTAGGCAAGTCTCCCAAATTAGGACCTATATATAGAGGACCATTTAAGATTATAGATAAAGTCAATGAACTTAATTACAAAATAAAATTAATTTTAAATAACAAAGAAATTATCGATACCGTACATATCAGAAGGCTGAAACCATACCATAAGAGAGAACAATAAATACTAATAAAAATAGATAAAAAAAAAAAAAAAGAAGAAGAAAAAAAAAGATAAATAAATAAATAGATACATTTATAATATATAATAAATATAAGAGTTAATATAAGTATAATAGTTAATATAAGATATTTAACAAATGATCACAAAAAAAAAAAAGAAAGAAAAATTATATAATAATATTATAATTTAAAACTAGTTTAAGTAGATTATAACAAATAAGAATAATTACCAAAAAAAAAAAAAGGAATGTAAAAAAAAAATAACTACCTAACCAATAGTATAAGTCAAAACATAAATGTTTATAAAAAAAAAATATATTTTGTAGAATAAAATAACCTAAGTTAAGTTAAAACGTTAAGTCAAGAATGTTTGTACACACATCAAAAAAAAAAAAAAAAAAAAATGTAAAAAAAAAAAAGTTGACTCTTAGGTACTAACCAATAATATAAGTCAAACCACGATTGTTATTACAATAATAAAAAAAAAAAAAAAATGTAAAAAACTTAACTCTTACTAACCAATAATATAAGTCAAACCATGATTGTTATAATAATAAAAAAAAAAATTAAAAAATTAAAAAAAAAAAAATGTAAAAAAAAAAAAAAATAACCTAATCTAAGTTAACAAAAAAATAAATTTAAGATTGATTATTGTCATTATCAAAAAAAAAAAAAATACTGTAAAACTAAACCAACCTTAGTTAAGTTTATATACATGTTAAGTTACAATAATTGCTTGTGTAATACTGCAATACAAATAAATTTGTAAAAAATAGCACTTAAGTTAAGTTAAAATAAGTATATATATATATATATATATAAAAAAAAAAAAAAAAAAAAAAAAAAAAAAAAAAAAAATATAGGGCAATTACAATCAATCAATCATAAGATATAGGCCCTAGCTAATAAGAAAATAGAACATATAATTAGAAATTAAGCAATAATAACAGAATGTGAAATATACAATATACCATGTTAAACTACAATAAAAGTGTAAAGCAATCATTATAATCCACCAGTTAGGAAGTTCAATTTTAAATATTTAAAAAAAATTTAAAAAAAAAAAAAAAAAAAAATTAAAATTAAAATTAATACAAATAGAGCAATATTGGAATAGGAGTGAAAGAAAACTCAAGCTTCAAATTCGCACTCACACTATTCCTATATTATGTAAGCTCGAATCATATAATCATTGACCCTTAAATTTTGTATAAAAAAAAAAAAAAAAAAACATTATCCGGTTGCATTATATTCCAACTTTTGAACTTTTAACTTCAACTTTTGAACTTTTAACTTTTAACTTTTTTTCTAACATCTCGATTATTGTATAACGCTAACACTCAACCATGAGTGGTGTTGTGAGGGCACAACACAAAAAAGCGTAGGGTGGATGTAATGATATGCTCATTTTCACATATCATAATTGTATATTTATTATTTCATTTTATTCAATAAAATAAATAGCGGCAAAGTTGTCACGCGCATGTAATAAAAACCAATAATCACTATTGATCACTGATGAAAGAAACGATTCACATTGTTTAATCACGTGGGAACTCACACGTTGTTGTGGCGATATGGCGCAAAGCGTGTGATCCATTTCGTGTGCCGCCAAAAACAATGGATGGTCCATTGAGGCTCTCCGTCGTCGGGGAGAGAACTGATTTCTCTAAAGACGCGGAGGCCTTTGATGGAGCCGCCTGCGACACTGGCCGGCTTGACCACGTCGTTTTCTCTCATCAGTGTAGACATACCGCCCTTTCTAGCAACGTCTCTCTCCTGAGTGCATGAGCGCCAGTCAAAAATAAGCAAGTCCAGAAGCATCTAAAATACCCAAGACTACACGCCAGATCCTGCGAGTGACAACTGAGCCGTTCCTTTTTTATTAAATTGAAATCTATCAGTGTTACTTTATTTAAATCTGAGTGTTTAAAATAATACCTTTTTCCATCATACTTATTACGTCAACTGCACATCCAGACAGCTGCGAATAAGGTAAGGTGCATGTGCATCGATATTTGTATAATCATACGATTTTACACAGGTAATATATTTTGCTTATTAAATTTAATAATTTAACAATTAGTACATATTTTATTAACGGTATACTTGATCATTCTCGAATCACGACCTCGAGAGCCCTCCGACGATCAGGAGGAAGGTAATCGCGCAAAATTTACATATTAACTTATTTTATTCTACTTTACTTATTTTTTTACTTTATATTTCCTTTTTTATTTTTGCGTTATTACAATATCACTTGAATAAAGTTTTCCATACGAATGCAATCTTACACTTAAAAACTTCTTAACTAAAAGTGTTATTAACAACATTTTATGTGGCCTATCAGATAAACAGACATTTTCACAATTAAGTGTCTTAAAAATATTTCGATCAAGAATAAATTTATTATTAATATGTGCAATTATTTTATTTTCTAAATTTGGTTTATTTATATTTTTCAAATTATCAGTTAGAAACAAAAAGAAATGTTCTGCAGCAAGAATAATTTTGAATGAACAATGGGATGAAAAAATTAATCCACCTTGGTTTTTAATAGACACAAATTTTGAATAAATTGGTGGCTGATAATAATTGTGTTCTCTAGAATTTGGACTAATGAGTGATTCAATGCAACTGTTGCAATCAATATGAAGAGACACTTTTTTTACTACATAACCTGTTATATAATACAATATATTAGATTTGGCATCATCAACAATTGAGTTGGTAGAGTTTAATAATGTACTCCTATTAAGAACTTCTTCATCAATTTCATCAACATTGTCTATGTTACATACTATATTATCTTTCTTTTTACTCCATTTAAATTCGAGTAATGAATTTGTTTTAAAGCTATCTTAAATTGTAAAACATTAGGATTATTGTTTACACCGAATCGTTGTCTAAATCGAGAAAATAAAATTTCAATGTGGTCTTGTGATAATGAATAAGTTTATATATATTTATAATTTTGGTTTTCTTCAAATAATAATTTTGCTATAGAGAATATTGATTTAATAGCTAATGCAAAACCAACAACAAATGTCTTTTTAGAAGTTGTATAAATATGACTAATGGTATCATTATTATTTTTCACCTGCAATGTGAACAAATAATCTACTAGTGGAATAATTACTGATTCTAAATATTCTAGGTTGGAAGAAAATATGGGAGATTTAAAACCTTTTGCAAATGGATTTCTTGAATTTAAGAAATCAAACAGACGATCAATGTTTCGGCAAAATGTTATAGTTTCATCAACATTGTGAAATCCATCCATATGAATATTTTTCATAAATAACAAAGCATCTGCTGTCGATGAACTCAACGTTTGAGCAGCTAATTTGACCTTCATCTTATTTTGGTGCCACATAACATGAGCTTGACTCAATTTGTTACCTAATTTTAACGATAAATCTGATTGAATTTTAAACAAATTTTCAATATAGTCCCACCTAACAACTCCATTATTTGTAATTATTACCAGTGGTGTATTGGAGGATATACGCGGGTATACGGCGTATACCCTACCCCCAGTTTACTGATTTAGCGTATACCCTGTAAAATTACTAGATATACGCAGGTATACGCGCGTATACCCACGTATACCTTCAAAATTAATCATCAGACATAATATGTAAAAAATATTATTAATTGCAAGGCGACGCCAGTGGCTCGTTTTTCCTTGTACAGAAATCATAGGAAGTATATTGTGCGCGCGGTAAACCTGTTTTGCAGCGAGTACATCTCGATGATATCAAACGATAGTTCATATCATGAAGATTAGAATAAGGAGACCAAACTAGTACGGCCGCCCGCATAAAAAAACGTACCGAAACGAGTCGCACGATTAAACGGCCACAGGTGGCGCTGCGTACGCTGAGGTTGCTACTTTAACCCGCGTAGTATAGGGATTATTCATGTTTTTTGCGTTTTTTGTAAAATATATACATTATTTCGAATCATGACCCATTATAAATTTTATAGTTCGTAAAATTACGCATTCATACATATGCATATGTGTATATTTCATTAAAATTTTTTTATTATTTTATAAATAATCTTATTATTATATTATAGTCAATTCTCTTTCACTATCAAATATCAAAAATTGTTAATAGATTAACATAATGTAGTTGTACTTAATACCTTACGCAATGTGGTTCATTACTCAAATACTTATTATTATTTACAGTATTTAGTGACTATTTACTATTTTTTACTAGTAGACAGTGGTCTAGTCCAGTGATTCTCAACGTGGGCGTTACCGCCCCCTTGTGGGCATTTTTTATTTTGAAGGGGGCGTTTTTATTAGGGGGGGGGGGCGCTAAAGGGGTCGCTCATCTATCATTAAAATTTTTCTGTTTATAACTGACTGTAATGAAATGTATAACTGCGTAGAAAAAAACTAATTTCCATAAAAACCATAAACCTCAGGGCAGTCATTAGTCACATAAGTATTTTTTGTGTTATAATTAATTATATTAGAAAATTCGAAATCAAATTATATAATTCATATTATTAGTAGGTATTTAAATTTAAAATTAACTAAATTTTAGCATTCAAATATTAAATAATATTTTTCTTAAATTAAATATAGCTTATCAAAAAATAAAAAGTTTATTATTTTAAAAAATTGATGGGGGGGGGGGCGGTGTAAGATTTTTAAAATCTAAAAGGGGCGTTGAGTAAAAAAAGGTTGGGAAACACTGGTCTAGTCTCTTACACATATGCACATGTAAGAATGCGTAATTTTACGAACTATAAAATTTATAATAGGTCCTGATTCGAAATAATGCATATATTTTACAAAAAACACAAAAAACATGAATAATCCCTATACTACGCGGGTTAAAGTAGCAACCTCAGCGTACGCAGCGCCACCTGTGGCCGTTTAATCGTGCGACTCATTTCGGGGCGTTATCCAGAAGCGGAGTTTGGTCTCCTTATTCTAGTCTTCATGGTTCATATATTTATATTAATTATAATCACGGCTATGTATACAACACTATCATCAATGTTATGGTAACAGCTGATATTATTGTAATATATGATAATATATAATCACGGACTGTCTGTGTATAATATATGACTTGAGGGACTGCCGATTATAAGAATATTATTATATTAAGAATATTATATTATTGTATCGAAAGCGGCTTCAAAAACAAAAGAGTTTTTCACATATGTCTTATCAAAAATCAGTCAGAATTGGTAGAAAATAACGTCAAAATCGCTCGTTGACAACGATTTGTCTATTGTATTCGCAACATTGAAAAGGATTCGTTTCCGAAAATCATAAATCATAGTCCGAGGATAGTGTTGAATCACAATAATATTTTAAAGAAAACTTGTTTATATTAGTAATCGTGTATTACTTAGCGAATAATATTATATTCTGTGGTATTTAGTATTTACTTTAACTGTGTAAATCACAATAACGTCCATCTATAATTGTAATTTATAGTTTAGTTCAATAGTTTCAATAACTGGTTTGCTTATTATATTTTCTACCGTCTTCATATTTAAAATAGGTAAGTATTATCTCTTCTGTACATTATGGCAGACAAAAAAAGGCCCCAAAGCAACTTATTAGCATTTTTCAACAAAAAATCAAAAAATGAAAATGTAAGTATTAAGCCACGTTTTAAAACATTATTAAATAGCTGGAAAAATTATTAGAAAACTATTAAACTGTTGTAGGTAAGTACAGAGTTGACGGAAACAAACATTAGTGATGCTAATCTTGAAAAATTACAGTCACATCAGGATCAGGTATTTAATTTCACATTAAAATAATTATATATTTTATTAGATACTTTTGTGTTTTACAAATGTGTGTTTGGACTACCTATTTGGTAATAAATAATAATATAAATAATTTGTTTATACAGAGTAACATACCAATTCAAGCAGTTTGGTGACCAAACATTGGTTATTGAATCAATGTTTAATTTTGAAAAAGTTAAACGTTAATGAATTAATGTTTAATTTTGAAAAAATTAAAAATTAATTTATCATTATTATATGTTATGTGATTATAAATTTATAACATATTAACATTCCAAAACTAGTAAAGGTTGTATATTGTCGTATTAAATTTTTTAGCTAAATTGCTAAAGCTATAATTTCCACTTTTAAAATGCTAGGTGGAATCATGCATTATTATTTTTTTAACTCAATTATGTTATTCATATTTAAATAATGCTGCTTAAATGTGCTTTTATATAATTTTAAATACTTTTAAAATAAGGATTCTAGTTTATATATTTATTATTTTGTATGGGTTAAAGAACTTGTTGTAGATAGATCAAAGATTACTTTATCTACTGTTAAAGAAGTTGAAAATTCCAATGAATGTCAAGATAAATTGTGGCCGCCAGAGTGGTCTGCTGCACAATGGACGGAAAAAAAAGAGAAGTACAAAGGGTTTGAATGTGCTAATGGTAAAATAGGATGTAGTATATGTAAAGAAGTGAGTACATTAAAAACACCTCTAAAAATTGAAATATCAAAAGAATGGGTTCTATGCGAAATTGATGGAGGAATGAGTGAAAACCAAAAAACTCGATTTATCAATTTTAAGAAATAAACTTAAAAAACATTATTCTTCGACTGCACACGAGTCTGCATGCTTAATACTTAATGAAAAAAAATCGAATAACCTACCTAAGCTTTTAGAGGAAAATATAAATGATGTGAATAAATCAACATGTAATATTTTTCGTACTGCTTATTACTTGGCAAAGTATAACCGTCCGTTTGATGACCACTTTAAGCTTATAGAATTACAAATGCTTAATGGTGTTAAACTTGGATGTACACTTCATTCAAGGTACTCATATACTAATATAATTCAGCATATTTCTAAAAAAATGAAAGAAAAATTAATTGAAAATAATGCAAAATGCTCAATTTTAATTGATGAATCAACTACAGTTAGTGCTTTGTGTGGGATGGTTATTTATTTAAAAGTCTCTATATCAAGTACAGATCCAATTTTTATTTTTCTAGATTTGGTTGAGTTAAAAAACCAAACTGCTGAAAATATTGTTGAACAATTACTTGAATGTCTTCACAGTTCTGGACTCAATGAAAACTATTTAAAACAGCATTGGATTTCATTTGTTAGTGATGGTGCTAGTGTCTTATTAGGAAAAAAGAATGGTGTTGCTAAGCGACTTAAAGATAAATATCCACTTATATTTAGTTGGCACTGCATGAATCATCGACTGGAACTAGCGGTAAATGATTCCCTTAAAGATATAGTGGCCACAAATCATTTTAAACTATTTTTAGATTCACTTTATGTTTTGTATAATGCCTCGCCTAAAAATCAAACTCAATTAAAGAATATCTGCAGTGAATTAGAAGTAGTATTTTTAAAAATAGGCCGTGTTCTTAGTGTCCGTTGGGTTGCAAGTAGCTGGAGAGCAGTAAATGCCGTCTGGAAAATATTCCCAGTTCTTTGCAATCATTTTTTAATTGCATCAAATGATTTAAGTAGAGATTCTAAAACTAAAATTAAATACTTAGGGCTCTACAATAAATTGGCAAGTCCTGAATTTTTAAAAGATCTAGCTATTATGTGTGATGTTCTTTATGAATTGGCTAATTTATCAACAGAACTTCAAAGTCAAAGTATTACATTAATAGAAGCTGACCGTTGTATTAAGAGATGTATAAGAGTAATTAATTCTTTTAAAACACACGACGGTGAACATATGGCACAAGCAGTAATTGCCATAGATGAAATGGAATTTAAAAATATAAAACTCACATGTAACAAAAAATTAATATGTATCAATAAAAATCAATTTCTAACAAGTATAGAAAATAATTTAATGTCAAGACTTCTTGAAAATGAAAATGAAAATAAAATGATTTTAGAAAACATTTTAGTTTTAGATAAATCAACATGGCCTAATGAAGTGGATATTCGATTTGGGGAGGATAAAATAAAATATTTATGTAATCGATTTTTATTGGACCAAAATGAAGCGATTAATGGTATGAAGAAACTAATTGACGATCCAACTAACTCCCCCGAAAAAGTGATGCCAACATTTTATAATTTTCTTAAAACATTCCCATGTTCAACAGCTGAATGTGAGAGGGGGTTCAGTGCAATGAATAATATATGCACGGATATCCGTTCAAGGCTAACAATATGTAATATTTCAAATCTGATGTTTATTAAAATTAATGGACCGCCAATAAATATTTGGAATCCAGATACCTATGTCAAAAGTTGGTTGGTCAAACATAGGTCTGCAGATGACACAAGGTCGAAAAACTGTAAACCCATGAGCAATGAAGACTTGCAAAAAAAAAGTCTATGGCAAATTCTATAATCAGTTCACATTTTTATATTTATGATGATTGATGTTATGTAATATATTATATTATTTATATTATATTCAGATATTCTTATTAAAAAAGATTTTTATTGAATTACTAATTGTCTTATAGTTATAATTGTTAGAAAAAATGTACAAGACTAATTTTTTTTTACCACATACATGGCAAACAGAACGAAATTATGTAATAAAAAGTAAGTTCTAACTCCATCTTATCCTATTGCATGGCGTAAATATGTCTAAAAACCTTTTTTTTGCAGGGGGGGGAGAGGGTAGATAAAACAATTTAAATATAAAGACGCGGTGGTATACCCCACGACCCACCATAAGTTAATTTTAGATTTGATAAGAAATTTTTTTATTGAGAGAGAGGATTACGCTCCCCGCCCCTCTCCCCTCAATATACGTCCATGTGCTAAGCGTATACCCTAGAAAAAAATTACGAATACATCACTGATTATTACTTTAGTATTACCTAAAGTATTACGGGCCAATTTTAACATATGACAAGGGTCTGGTACAAAGAATACTTTCTCATTGGAAATAGGATGATTTATCCAACTTTTTAACTCGGTATATGATGATATATCTTGAAATGTACAGCCCAATATCTTCATAGAAGAAAAATTTGTGAAAGCACCGTCACAGGTTATGCCCCAAACTCTCAAACCAGCAGTATATTATGTAATTGACAAAGCAGATTTTATCAATTCAGCTTGGGTGACAGCATTAATTTTGTTTTGAAAAAAATATCCAATGGGACATTTCCATTTTCCTTTTAAATTTACCAACATGAACACAAGTACTTCAGTAGCTGGTATATTATTACCTTCTAAATTCAATTGACTACCATAATCAGAAAAACC
The DNA here is from genome assembly GCA_020882235.1 of Schizaphis graminum. Classification (NCBI taxonomy): domain Eukaryota; kingdom Metazoa; phylum Arthropoda; class Insecta; order Hemiptera; family Aphididae; genus Schizaphis; species Schizaphis graminum. The sequence goes on from CM037036.1 coordinate 28,912,898, forward strand.
CACAAATTGATTAGCTTTTTTGTCCCAAATTATTTGTTTTTTGATAGCCATTGCATCAAAAACTAAATTACAGTCTTTATCATCTTTTGGTAATTTTTCAAGACAGGTCAACACTTCTTGCAAAAATCCAGGTTCTCCATTAACAGAGGATGTCCAGTTTCTAATGGCCGATACATGTGGTAAACTCAAGATTGACCTAAATGAATACAATATAAATATAGTCAAATACAATAACAGTTTACATTTTTGTAAAGCATTATAAAATTCTAAAGCAAGCAAAAATCTAACCGACAAAATGCATAAGCCTTAGGAGAATAATAGTGAAGAGTAAGTGCAAACTCTTTAATGTCTGTGCTATAGCGGCGGCCTTTAGGTTTGCGTCCAATATTTTTTAATTCATGCTTAAAAATTTCAGCTGACATTCAACCAAATTTATCAAGCATAATATCTTCATATTCTGCTGATAACATACCTTGATTTCTTACATTTTTCAAAAAGTCTTTTAATGTTTTTATGGTTTTATTTTGCCGACGAACTTTTTGTTGTAATAATTTAATTTTTCTTTTGTACCTGGTTGGAGTTCTTTTAGGAGATGGTAAAGTTAATTGATTAAAACTACGTTTAGATGGTGTTATAATTAATGGCGATTTTGCTGGGGTTGATAAACAGGAATCATTTAAGATCTCAACGTCAGCTGGGACACATTTAGTACTAAGATTTATTGCTAAATCTTCACTTAATACATCTACAAAAATATAAATAATTTAACTATTAGTTATTGGTTAACTTATTAATTTATCAAAAATTGTAGGTATTACATTTTTTTTTCTTATGGTTCACTGGAAAAAAGTTTAGTAGGTAATAATGTAGAATGAACTGAAAGTTGAAAAACTGATGGTATAGCATCAGTTTTTAAAGTTAATTTATAACTTCCTCCGGGATTTTCATAAAAGTCTGTTCGTTTAAAATGATCACTACATAAACGACTTCCAACATTTGGTACAAATCCTTTGCGACCAATAGCTTTCAACCAAAGTTGTAATTTTTCAGCATCATTTAGAGGAAATCTAAAAACAATAAGATTAAAATAATATAGGTAGATACCTAAATAACTTTCTACTTTTTAGATACCTAAATGACTAATAAGTATGAAGTATAAAACAAACTCACCTAAAAAAATGAATATTTGACCCCGATTTTGCTCGATTTGTACATCGATGAGCTGAACAGGTAGTCGGCATTTTGAATTAAATACTTATTCAATTACTCAAGTCTTTTTTACATTAATTATTAATTAAATCACAATTCACAATGTCACAATTCACGAGGATAATATTCATATTATCAAATATGAAAACAGTACACAATAACAATAATGATAATAAATTTGAAGTGATAAACTGATAACAAACCAAAACATTGACTACAACGCATATGGCTTTCGGCTTCTCGTTCATAGTGCGTCAGATATAATCAGTTAGCTATCTAGTTATTGTATATATCTGTGGTTCAGCATCGCCGTTTCGTTATCACCGCGATCGTTATCAATTATTATTAGTTATTATTTATTATTTCGAAAATTTTCCGTTTTTCACCGTATTTCAAGACTTTTCCTTCGTTTTTCGAGTACGTTCTGTCCGTATTCGTAGTGCGCCTTTCAAAAGCATTACACAAGTTCGGGTCGTGTGTTTTGAAACGCAGACGCTAACCGACTTACAAGGTATGTAATCCGTACTTTTTGCTTTGTACTGTACATATGTATGTAGCGGGCCAGCAGCTTGTCGAAAAGATATAGGTTGTGATGAAATGAAGTAGTCGAAATATTACTAAGTGTTTTATTAAAACTGATCGAAAATATTCTAAGTTCAAATAATTAAATTAATTGAAAAATAAACTAAGTTCAAATGAACGATTTCTGATGTAAAGTGACGTGAAGGTGCTTGCACTAGCTCTGGAAAATCACGTCTGCGGGAGTCCTCTCCTGGGCCCCCTTATATAGTCAGTGTCCCCTGATCTCCTACTCATGTCCCTTCTGGCCTATTCGTATTCAGGTCATTCGCTTCTCACACTATTACGCATTTCAGAGGATGCGCGTGCGATGACGACGTCCGAAGACCATCCGCTCTTTCAGGATACGCGTGCATGGTGACGTCCGGCGACCGTCCGCCCACATGCAGATGGTCAGCCTCGCTCGAGATTCTCAGAACTCGAGATTAATATTTAATAATTATATTACATATGATTGTGTGTTTTGTGTGTGGGTTGGAGTCAAAAGTTGTTTTATTTCTATTGTCTCCCAGACTCAGGTAACACCCTCTATGGCATTATGGTCACACACCTCATATTATTTGGTAGTATGTTCATTCCTACGTCTTTTGTTAATATTCATGGGCGATTGTTATCTTAAATAGTTAAGCCTACAATGTGTTGCCCCCTTTATATATTATATTATGGGTATAGGACATCAGAGCACGTAGCACCTCCCCACGAAAAAAAAGGTTTATGTCCTCAAGACAGAAATCTTTCAAAAGTCTTAGCACAAAAATAGTTATATAAGTTTACAAAATACAATACAAGTTTTGTAACTTGTTTACAATAATTTCAATTACAATACATTTTACAATTATTTGTATGTTTTACAATATCATATTACAATTATTCGAACATTTTAAGAAATTTCAGTTATACAATACAAATTTATTGATTACAATAGTGTACTTAATATATAATTGTTAGTAGTTCCATTTTTCTCTTTTTTTTTTTTTACAATAAAAGTGGTTAGTGAATAATATAATTATTTAATTTAGTTATATAATAAAATTGAATAATATGTAAATGCTAAGTGGTTATATAGTGGTTATAATAGTATAGTGATATAATTTTATATAATATAAAAATTAGAGTTTAGTGTATAATAATAATGCATTTATTGCCATAGGATAAAAATAGTTAGGTATATAATAAAATATATTTGTAATGTGTAGTTTCTATTTATAATTTATTATATTATTTCAGTGTATCTGATACGTTTCCGTTAAGTATAAGTGTATATATATATTGAATAATAATTTTATATTTTATACTTTAATTTATATTTTTATAATTATTTCCTAATATAATATTTATTTACATATTATTTTTATATTGTCTTTCTCTTTCGTTTACTCAATCAAATATTATCCCCAAATGCAATGGCCAACTATTTATTTTAAGTTTGTCCTTTGCAAATGACGTTATCTTTAACTGATTATTAACTGTTTGGTCAATCATCCCCCATCACTTGGATTGTGACGAACTCGCTCCATCATAATCAATTGTCAAAAGTTGTTAGTGGGCGGGCCGTACAATCCAACCGGATTTATCATAAAATATTGATTGAACCAACGTGTTATATTATCAAGTAGGTTCAGGTAGTCGCAGACACATTCTCACTGTTATTTCACAAGAATTTATCTGCTAACTACACAAACCGAAATGACCAGTATTCTTTGAAGAATTATCTATCATAATACAAAATATCTGCAGGATTAGTTAATATTTCTAAAAAATAGTTTAACTCATAACAATAAGGCTCACTCAAATCTCTGTCGACGCACATATCTGATAAAAATCTCTTAGTTGCAGATATCATTTTCAAAATTTTGTCATCCTCGTAGGGTACTAAAATCGAATTATTTGCGGTGACTATATGATAGTCATAGCAATTAGTAAAATTATGCCAATCTCCTTGTTCTGGATTTATGTGGTATTGTGTTTCAATATTTAGTGCAATTTCCGCGCTTAACTGTTCCAATCTATTCATTTTGTTTTATTACTTTGTGGTTGATTTAACTATAGTTTTCAATTATTATGTCTGAAATTAAATTTATATATAAAATTTTAATTTATAATTTTAAAAGTGTTTTATTAAATTTTCATATCTTTGTTTTCGTATCACAAAGTCAAAAATACATTTGGTGTATTTTACATCCACAGTAGGATCGTGTGCATACGTAATTTTATGTTTCTTTTTACAAATCATGTCGTGCGTTTCTACCAAATTAAGTAGGCGTCCCGACTTGTTAAATGTCCCTATATCTACTTCGTATATTATTTCTCTGGTACTTAATTTTTCGAATTGTATCGTGAAATTTTTATTAAATAATTTATCATAGCATGTTATGTTTAAAATTGGAAATTGCGTTAAATCTAATCTGTGCAGAATACTTTTATCAGAGTGCCCGTTCCATACTACTATTACGTTCTCCTTATTTCCTTTTAAGATGTAACTCTCAATATATCCAGGGGTCAAATTATTTCTTGTCGTATTCAAACTTTTGTTTAACTGGTCTAGACAAGCATCTCTCAACTCCGTTTTACACCTAAATACTCTTTTAATTTCTTTTATAGCTACTTGTAGCTCTCTGTCTTTCATCGGTCTTGGTTCTTCGTTGACAGGTAACAATAAAGGTCTACCTTCCAACTTACGAATTTTGAATCGATCTAGGCTATTTGAGATAGCTCCTGAAATAACCACCATGCTTGTCCTGTCCACCATTGAAAATTCAAAGTCCATTATTACGAACTTATGTGTTTCCGCTCTGTTATGAAAATAGTTCAACATTAATTATAATTGTCAAAGTTTTTATTACAAGCAACGACAACACAAGCTCACATACATTATATTTAATAATTACAAAAGCTTTTTTTTTTTATACTTATTTTATTACTATACTTATTTTAATTACTAATAATTCATATTATTATAATTTTTTTTTTTACATTTATCGTTTTAGTTTTGTATTTTTATTCTGTAATTATTGGTGGTAATCCGCCCATACCTAATCTATCAGGTGTATCACCTAGCAATTTTTCTTTAGCTTTATTTTCTTTAAGTGGGGATTCCACGTAGAAAGTACTTCGACTTCTCGGTAAGTTATCATTAATTACTGCCATTTGATGGTGGCTTAACGCTCTACCAGTGGTCAAGTTGCATCTATACGATATATATATAAAAAATAATAAGAATAATGAAAATACTATTAATCCTATAATTGCATACATCAGGTATGAATTTTTACTATCGTTATCTACTCCCGATTGTCTCAATATTTCCTCATCTATCATATTATCTATCTCGTCCAGGGAGTGTGCCATCTCATGTACATTATCTAGTTTATGCGAATCAAATTTTGTTTTTCGTACTTTTATGTTTTTCACGCTTTTAAGTTTTACTGGTAAACCACTCACACCTATTTTTGGAATGAAATTTATATAATATTTCGATTTTATTTCCCTTGTCGGGTTCAATACTATATTCTCCGCATACGCTCTACATTCTTGGTTTAGTTTTATTAAACCTTGATTTTTAATCTTTACTATATACGGTTCCTTATTCCCTTGGCATACTATAGTCAACGTGTCACTAGTGGTGGTGAATATCCATGTATTTGCATATTTTAATTTATGAAATATATTTTTCGATATTACTATCACTCCTGCTTCGCATGTAGGTGGTAAGAGGTCTGGATTTTTAAATAATGCTACTTCACATGGTTGTCTAATCGATTCGTGCTGTATTGGTTGAAATTCTGGGCAAATAGTAAATGCCTCTGTCTCTGTACAATGTAATAATTGTGTTTCAGTGAAAGTGGTATATTGCCTACGATTTTTGGTTATACCGACATATTGGTATTCCGGTTTTAAAATTAAACTATGTTCCTTATTATCGCTTTTATTTTCCACACGGTGTGGTATAGGTATTATTTTATAAAGGGTCAGCTCCAGTTCTGTTACTAAAGGTATTTTTATTAGAAAAACTATTTTATTATTTTTGTAAAATACCGCCATTTTAGTTATTTTGCTTAATTCGTAAATTTCACTTGGATCTGTGCCCATAGGCAAATTTAAATTTATTGGTAAATTAATTTTTATTTGTGTTAATTGTTTCGCTAATTCCCGAGGTGTTACTAAACTAGAATGTAGTACACCCGTTCTAGCTGCTGTTATTATTGAACTAAGGGTCGTTGTTTCATAAGAATATTGAGTTAATAACGCGGTAAAAATGCTATGTATTCTATTTGTTAACACCAAGGTGTCCAAAGTTGAAGTGTGATTTACTAATTCATTTATTTTAGTCTTTAATTCATTTTGCTTTTCCTCTAATTCCTTATAAAGCTTATTGATTTCTACTGATGCGCCCCCTATTCCCTGTACTGCCGATTTGACTACTGTAGTTTGATTTTTTAATAAATGTATCATTCGTTCGTTACTTTTTTCAATTATTCCTATTTGATCAGTGGTCTCTTTCGCACAATCGTTATCGCACACTCCAAACAATGTTTTCATTGCTGAACCTATTATATTGACTAGACCTCGTTTACGCCTACCCATAGTTATAGTTTTATAAATGGTCATGGTTGTTGTTTCTAAACTATTTGTATATCTACCTATTGACTCATACATTTGCTCCATTTGAGCAGATATTTCGTTAAACATTGTTTTTAATATGTTTTCAAACCTAGAACAAATTTCATGTTTTGACATTTTATCCTGACAATGATTTATCATAGTATTAATTTCTACTTCTAATTGCTTATATCTATCATCGTAATTTGTTAAGGGTACATAAGTTATTAGCTCCCATTGAGCTCCTATTATTCTGATATCTCCTTGATTTTCATAAAATATGCTTGTCTCGGTTTTAAATTCTTCGATAGAGTATGGTAGTTGTCCTTGAACAGCTGTTATTAAAAATAACCTATATCATAATACTTGTATTAGATAATATTGGTATTACTAAACAAATGTTTAAATAATGAATGTACTATAACTTTATGTTAATATAATCATACTTTATTATATTACTTATAATAACTTACAATCTAATTATCATATAAATAAACTTAATATTAATGTACAATTTAATAATTTACAAGTGGTCATTTCGTGGTTAAAATTCCCAACGATTAAAATCATTAATAGTGATTAAATAATCCATGTCATAGTGTATGGCTCGTTTTAACATCCAACACAACGGTTCATTATACTCGTGGAAATTGTCCACTAATGTTGTCATTATTCCTCTTAAATATTCTATTGTGCTGGTGCGCTCTTTTCGCCTTAACGGTACTCGCATGGTGTCAAGTGCCGATCTAATGTGTTCGTAATAACAGTAGGGTATTTCTGCCCATTCCCCCGAAAAGCAACTGTGACGCTGGTGTTTTATTTTTCGACCCAAATTTATTAGAAAATCTAACCGTCGGCTTTCATTAAATCCACCCCCTCCGAAATGTGGTAGTGAAATACATAATAACTCATGACGAATCGGCCATTCCTCAAATTCTATAAGAATCTCCGGCTGATGGCGTTCGCCGACCTCAACCGGTGGACCGGTATACGGAACGTATGGAATAGGTGTCCGCGACAGTTGTCCCACTCTCAATTCAAATAAAAGAGTACTTAGAATACAAGCATAATTTGCTTCTATCTCCCCTGGCCGATTTACTCCGTCATCATGCTCGTACCCTTCGTACCAACAATTATGTTGATCAAGTACTGCGGAAGGAGGATCCCACCTGACGAACCGCGGATCGTTGTTGCACTCCATTAATTTTTCACCGATAAATTCACCATTTTTGTTTAACCTAAGATTCACCTGGCGTCCTTCCCCCAATGTAACCGTTTGTATTTCGAATTCCGGGATATCATTTATATCTACACCTGTTATTAGTGGCACCTTGAACCTCTGCGAGCCCGGTTCGTTGACATAAATAATGTCCATTCTTCCTTCCCTATAATGTTTATAAGTCGCTTACTTAAAATGCTTACATTAGCTAACAACTACATATTTTATATTAGTTTATTGATTATTGTTGTAATGTATATATTACTTCTCTCTCTTATGTTATATCTCTTTTTATTAATTTTTTTTTATATTTTTCCTTATATTCTATTTAATTAAATATCTAAATTATTCTATTTTATTGGTCCTTATAATGTGGTTTCATACATCTCATACCGTTCGGGCTGTACTTGTGCCTCTACATTCGTATAACGAAATTGTCTCATATAGTTATATCTACACGCATATATTACTAACAACATGCTGATTAATAACAATACACCTATGGCTATAACAATATAATTGTCGTACCTAATTTTATTTTGAACGCTTTCCGCTTCGTCTATGAAGTTAGTTGTATTATTTATTTCTGTGCTATTAATTGTGTTGTTATTTATAATTTCGCTAACGTTAAATTTATTTATTATAGTCGTGTTTTCTTGTTTCAATGTATGACTTGGATGTGTAACGGTGTTATTGCTATTGCTTAAATTATTTATTGTATTTGTATTTTCTATCTTTATTTTATTATCCGTTGTGGCTAAATCTGGATGTGTTGTCGTATTAGTGTGTGTAATAAGATCTGTTGTATTATTATTAGGTTTTGTTCTTTTATTACGTTGGGTTCTTAAAATGTTAATTTTATTATTATATTCTAAATTGTTTGTTGTTAATTCTTCGATTTCCGTGGTATCCTTGGTATCCGTTTTTATTGCAATAAGTTCGGGTGGCTGAGTTTTAGTCCAATCTTCGTAAATTTCTATAGTGTCATCATAATCATCATTTTCGATTGCAAAGTTTTTTGTTACCATTATCATAATTAACCTATAATATTATTGTTTATTATTTATAACTTAATTATATTAGAGAAAGAGAAATAATCTGATTTTATGATGTATATATATATGTAATATATCATTATATTATTTTTACGTGTTTTAGGCCTATTCTTACTTTTGTCGTCTATCTCAGCGTTCTCTACCGTCTACGTCGACGAAATATGGTACGTATTTCATTACTTCGTTACAACTAATATACTCATAGTAGTTTAATATAGTTTTTAAACGTGTTGCAGGTTTTCGGAGAGCGGTGATGTCTGTTTCGACGCACAGTATTCATTTACCGATGTACATTACTTTTTTTTGATTCAATAAACTGCATTTTATCATCGTACTTATATTGTTCTGTTGTTCTCGGTAGCTCGACCTTTAGACACATCTTAGACCATTGGTCGTGCTCTCTAGCATAAAAGTGTTCACCGACGACGTTTGTGCCGCACAGTAGGTATTGTATTTACGTTCTCGAGTGTGTATTATAATATTACGTATAATAGGCTTATAGGTGAATTGTTGAGTTAATAACATTTAATATTTATTACTGACGTTCAATTGTACATTACTTTGAGAAACATACAAAGTGTATTCTGCAGTTGGATTTTTATAATTTATATTAAACCAAACAAAACCTGTGTAATATTATAACTTAATTGATAGTGTGTATGGTAACAACATTATGTTTTTAATGTTTTAATAAGCACCATATTATGTAATTTGTGTTAAACCTGAGATTTTGCTGGCAAAGTTAGTATATTTTTGTAGTAAAAACTGACTAGAAAGCAACGTTTGACATCATATGAGCAGATAAATTCAAGTATTGTATGTTGCACTCATAATATATTTCAATCTATATGTATAATTATTGCAGACAAATACCTTGAATAAAAACATTCTTCTATTGTAAGATTTATACATTATACAGATTAATTACCTATGCTCCTATTGTATAATATTTACCCGTTAGTCAACTAAAAAAAAAAAACAATAGGTATTTGTGTATAGTTATTTTGCTACAATATTTTAATATTTATGTATTAATTTTCTTTTTTGATCAAACGCATAATATATTTTAAATGTAAAATATACAATTTGGTATCAGTGTTAAAATTCTTTTTGTTATAGTAGTTATTATAGCTACACTGAGTAGATTAAATTTGTTTAAATAATAATAAGTTTTAATTTATAGTCTCAATTGTTTTTATTTTATTATATTATTTGTTTGTGTCTACAGATTTAAAATTTTTGAGAATAATTAATTATATATCTATATATATTTTATTGTAAAACAATAAGTTAAAAAAATAAAACTTATAACATTAAATGTTTTAGCACACCAATAATGAATATGTTATTTAACATAGATTTTGCTGTCAAGGTTGGTATATTTTTTTTTGCAACATTTGAGCTACATTTTGAACAAATCTGTTAAATTCATATATTGTATACACCACTCAAAGAATATTTTAAAATTTATATCTATTATTGCTTAAAATAATAATTTTTTATTTCGGTAAGGTTTATATTACACAAATTAATTATGCTTTAATTGTGTAATAGTTACCTATTGCTCAACTAATAAAATATAGTATATTAATGTATAGTTACTTACTACAATATTTCAATATATATATTTTGATTTTAGTTTTTGAACCAAACACTCAATTTATTGCAAATTTAATGTTAAATATACATTTCCTTTGATAGTTATATTAAAATGTTTTTTATTTATTATTTACAATATTATCGATCATGTAAGGACAAAAGTATTTATTAGGTATTACGTTTATGTTAAATTTGCTGAAAAGCAGGGATGGAAAACGTTTTTAATTTTTTCGTTTTCGTTTTTGTTTATCGATTTAAAAAATATCGTTTTTGTTTAACGTTATTAAACGTTTTTGGTTATTACGTTTTTGATTAACGTTTTTAAAAACGTTATTTTTCCATAGCGTTTTTGATTAACGTTTTTAAAAACGTTAATTTCTTATTGTTTCTAAATAACGTTTTTGGTAATTTTTTTTTTATATATATATATTATAATATATTTTTATAGCTTATAACTCGTAACTTTTAACTTTTAAGTTATAATAGTAACGCGCAATATAGAAATGCACTTAAAGGTTAAAAATTCAAATTAAATATCTTTAATATTTAAATTTTAATTTTTAAATCAAAATTATAATTTATAGAAAATTTAGAAAATTTAAAATTTCTGATTTAAAATTAAAATATTTTTAAATTTTAAAAGTGCATTGGTAAAGAATGTCAACAATATTATCAGAATTATCAGTTTTTCGGGTTTTTCCGTTTTCGATAACAGATTTTTTTTCGTAGTATAAATAATTAAATAATGTATAATACTATAATTTATTTCCGTTTTACGTTTTTGTTTTCGTTTTTCATTTTTTTCCGTTTAATAACGTTTTTTAAAAACGTTTTCAAAAACGTTTTCCATCCCTGCTCAAAAGTAATAAATAAATTATTAAATAAACAATAATGATAATTAAATTATTAATCATCAGTAAGCTCGAGTTAGATATGAATTATGACCTCAATGATTGTGAAATGATGTAGATCATCATGTATGAGCATTAGTAGGTATTTAATTTTTTTGATAAATTATGAATATTATATAAAATGGTGTATAGATTATTAAACACATTATGCTCATAATATATAATAAAAAAACATAGTGTAAACAGATATTGTAAATTAATACATCAAAAAGACTATAAATAAAGGTATTCAAGTCTCATAACACTCGAGTTATACGAATCACATGAATATAGCAGTGTATAACAAAAAATTCGTGGCGGGTCGGAAACTGTTTAAGTGCTCGAGATTTGCCACCAATATACAATTCGAACTGTAGTCGATAGGATTAGGAGTTAGGATAGGATAAGATTTAGGCAGGGGTAACAAGATCGAATCCCGCCCCGGTGGATGTTCCGGCGGCGCTTTGATTAACACTGCGTACCATTTTTGCATTTTTTTTTATTTTTTTTTCCTTTTTTTTCTAATTATTATTCCATATTATTATTCTTATATATGTTAAATCAATCAAAACCTGTGCTTAATTAATCCAAGATTTATCAGGGTTTTATGCAAAATTACTATCATAACTTTCTCAAGTTTCAAGATAAAAAAAATGTAACACTTTTACAACATGATTTAATAAATGAATTGTAGAATTTTTAACTTATTACTTACAATACTTACACCGTCCGCGATCCGACGCAGTCGGATTGCCTACCTAAGCGATTTAGTTATATATAAATCGATTTTCCTTAAAGATAGGACGTTAACACTTCGTTAGACTTACACTTTTTCCCCTATAATACAACAGCAGACTTTCGACGTCAGGAGGTATAACAATCCGCCGTAGGCGGATTACCCAGCACAAGTATCGATTTTCACTGGCTGATGACTAATTGCTAGACACTCAATTACCATTTTCGGTACACATTTATTCTTTTTGAATTCAAACAAGCACCGGGCAAGCGACAATGCAAAATTTTAGTGACCGATTTCTAGACACCCGATTACCATTTCCAACCGAATTTCCCTTTAAACGATTTTCACTCGACCCCCTCGAAGGCGCCGGAGGCGGCTTCTACAAGTCTGAAATCGAGGCACACCAGCCGCTAGTCTTATATTATAAAACGGTAAGGAGTTCGCCCGTTGTCCGCCAAAGCGCTGGGTGTATTTTGAGTGTTCTCCAATCAGAAAATTAAATTTTTTAAGCCCCGCCCACCGATCGGTATTCCGAACCGCCGTTTTTGTATCAAGACATTGTCTTTTTTTTTATCTTCTATTATATTTATATTATACACATTTCATATTATTCGTTTTCGTTATTTCCGTTTCGTTACGTATAATAATAATAAATATTATTTTTTCTTTTTACGTACGTATGTGTAAAAATTATATTATTCGTTTTCGTTTAATTTATTTAATATAAGAATATATAGTATTATTTTTTCTTTCTATAGTAATATATACGTATATTTATATTTTTATCACTGCGATTTTTATCAATTATTATTATATATTTCAGTTATTACTATTATTATTTCGAACATTTTACGTTTTTAACCGGACAAGTTTCAAGATAAAAAAATATTACACTTTTACAACATGATGTAGTAATAAATGTATTGTGGATTATTTCACTTACTACACTCACAATACTCATATTGTCTGCAATCCGACGCAATCGGATTGCCTACCTGAGGGGTTTAGTTACACATAAAGTATATTAAATATTTAGCAAATAAAAATTTCAAGTAGGATTAAATAGCCGATTCAAAAACCTCACCCTCACCCTCACCCTCACCCTCACCCACAGCCGCCCGCCGCTGCCGCTACATACGTGACGTACCCCCCCCCCCTCACCTTCACCCTCACCCTCGCCCACAGCCGCCGCCGCCGCCAAACGATCGCGTACGTGCGCGACATACGTTTTCAGTTATCACATGTTATCATGTATTATCAATAATTTATTTTTATCAGTTATCACACATTATTTTTAATCGCGTACGTGCGCGACATACGTTTTCAGTTATCACATGTTATCATGTATTATCAATAATTTATTTTTATCAGTTATCACACATTATTTTTATCAGTCATCATATATTTAAAAATATAATATTATGGGTTAGAATCGAATCGTGAGGGTAACATTGTATATATATATATTTAAGTACACGCTAAATAATATACATAATCATATGAATATTCTCACAACGTATAGTTCCCTCTTATATACTTGGGGAAATAATATACAAAAATGTACATTAAGCCTTGATACATAGATACGATCTGCTTATTGTCCCCGACCGGCCACCCATTAATAATATTAAAATGCCTATTAGTGAATAACACACACACACACATTAATAACTGATATACTTTTGTGTCTAAAATGCCATATTCTCTCATGTCGTCAGGATGGCGCCGACTCATAATGTATATCCTTAAACCATCACAGATCCATATTCAATTCATCGATAATCACACAATACCTTGCAAAAACTCTACCGTCGCCACCCCCTACGTTTGGCGTCGGGTTGACAATAAGATACACCTTATTTAATAAACTAAATGACTATATAGAAATTCACACGTGTCGCCAAGATGGAGCTGACTCATAACGCGTCTTGACGCGGCGTCTGAACGCTGCAGGGAAACCGTACCTTTATACGATATTAGAATGCCTATTAGTGAACAACACATTAATGATCGATATTAGTGCCCTTTGCCTGCCTACCCACAAAAATCTTTACTCCACCTACTTAAATTTATCTTTATATATTCTGAAAGAGACAACAGTCTTTTAGTACGTCGTCAGTCTTAAACCATAGCGCACTTATTTTTTCGTTCCGAAACGTCTTTACATTTTATTAGTGAATTTTTATTTTATACTTTTCATAATGTATAAATGTGTAAAATGTGTATCTGCGTTTACGCGTAAGGACAATTTGTTGAGGCACGAGAAAACGCACGAAGGCGTTCGTTTACCGTGCACTATTTGTACATCGACGTTCAAGTACAAGGCTCATCTGAAGAGACATATGAAAACCGTCCATGGTATGCATAATATATTATTTATTTTATTAATTTATTATGATTTTTATTTTTATTTATTTATTTATTTATTTTTTTTTCAAGCTGTTGCACACGTACGACCACAATCAGATCAGCCAGCGGCCCCCTCAAATCAGACTCGAAATGTAAATAATATTCCGAACGAAGATTTTAACGACGGGTACGATGAAATGTGCTGTGAAGTTCTAGAAAATGTTCAAGATGCTGGGCTATGCGATATGACAAGTAAGATTTTTTTTTATTATTATTATTATTATTATCATCGGCGCTAGAATTATACTTATCTATATTTATTTTTATAAGTAGATTCTTATATGACTACGGTAGGAAGAAAGCGCGTACACGTAGAAAATACAGTATCCCGTATTAAATCTAAAAAGTCTCGTATGGATATGGTTAATACACCGGGTTTCGCTGAGGTTAAATCCGCACATAGTCGAAAAATCGTATGGTATTATGCTAAAAATCTGAATAATTTTGAAAATTATATTTCATTTTTCGATAATTTAAAACCTGAGCTTGTCCGATTATTAAGGAGAATTGTAGTTGTGAATTCGATAAAATTTAATTTAAAACTTGAAGCCACTTATAACCAACCGCGTGTAGATAACTCATCGCAAAATAGGTCATTCAAGACATCGGCCCGAGAAATTTTTATCGATTCTGATATAGTTTCATTAATAGAGCAGGCGTTCATTACGTTATTGCACGAGGAGGAAATTTATGTTGCAAAGGGTAGTGGATATGTATTAGAATCCATCGATGGGCTTTTATTAACAGTATACAAATATACGCCTATGGGGGGAACCCCTAACATTGGCCTGCCCGTTATCAATTTTGATAACGAACGCGATGACGATGATGACGTAAATGATCATAATACTGATAACAACCCAGATATTCGAAATAATATTACGTTAAACACGCCGAATAATAACCGACAAAATGAAAACGAGAATCGTGATGATACTTTTAACACTGTAGCTGGCTCATCTTATATTCGGCTCCCTCTTTTAATCAAAAATAAACGGGCGACGATCAATCCGCAAAATAATGATCAGCATTGTTTTAAATGGTCCATTCTGGCGAGGCACGTGACAGGTCCAAATAAACATCGTGTAGGTGAAAATTATTTCAGACATGAAAACAAATATAATTTTACAGGCTTATCATTCCCAACACCGTGGAGTGAGGTTAAAATTTTTGAAAAAAATAACCCGACAGTCTCTGTAAATATTTACGGAGTTAAAAAAATATCTCAGTCTTCGTCAAAAAATCCGAATCATCACATATTTCCATTAAAAGTAGTAGATAATGAAAAAGCCGAGCATTTCGACATCATTTTATTCACTGCCGGAGAAAAAAGCCACTACGTATATATATCTAATTTTTCACACTTAATCCGCTCGCAAATAACATTACACGGTCATTCAGTTTATTTCTGCAAACGATGTTTCACATCGTTTGACAAACAAAATTTAAAATATAAATTAAGTGGGCAGCTAGCACTTCAGCAGCATAAATTAATTTGCGGATCTCATAAACCTATTCTACCCATAATGCCCGATGTTGACACATTGCTAGAATTCGATAATTGGCAACATGCTCAACGACACCCATTCACTATTTACGCGGATTTTGAAGCTCTACTGGTGAAAACTAATGAGAAAAGGGGGGAACACACGACTGTAATACATAACCACAAACCTATGAGTTATGGGTTTTTAGTTAAAGTTAGTATAAAGAGTTAAAGTTAAAAGTAAAGTTAGTAGAACTAAAAATAAGTTGAAGTCTACATCTAAACCGTCACTGAAAAAGTCTACGTCCAAATCGAAAAAAAACAAAACCAAGCTCACGAAAAATAATTTAAATTTTCTTCGTTCGTTACAATGATGGATGACTCATATTTAGATGTGACTGCCGGCTATGTCGATGATTGTAAAATAACACAAAAGCAATATCATTCGTTTACACCGTATTCAAACACGGCTTTTTCATATAACGATGAAATTAGAATAAATATCCAGAATATGGATTCTTACACTTTGCCGTGTGAGAGTTTTATTTACATTGAAGGAAAGGTACAAAAACCTACCGATGCTGCTGGAGACGTACGTTTTTCAAATAATGGATTGGCATTTTTATTCTCTGAGATGCGATATGAAATAAATGGAATAGAGATACAAAAATTAAAATCACCCGGAGTGTCGTCTTGCTTGAAAGCGTTCTGCTCCTATACTCCAAATGAAATGAATACATTAGACAACTGTGCTTGGGACTCGGCAATGGACGGTGAAGATAATAAAAATTTTATGACCGATAATGTGTTTACCGGATGCATTCCTCTAAAACATTTATTCGGCTTTTGTGAAGATTATAAAAAAATTTTACTCAATTGCAATCAACAACTAATTTTAAATCGTTCGTCTACTGATTTGGATGCAATACGTGTTGTGGGTGCTGGAGCCACCGGACACGTTGAGAAAAATAAAAAAATTACGATTGAACTAACTAAGGTGGCGTGGAAGATGCCTATTATCAAAGTCACTGATAAAGAAAAATTAAAACTGTTGAAAGTATTGGATTCGCGCAAAACGTTATCATGTGCGTTCAGAACCTGGGATCTGTGTGAATATCCGGTACTCCCTCGAAATACTACACATTCATGGACGATAAAATCTAGCAGCTTGCTTGAAAAACCTAGATTTATTTTGTTTGGATTACAAACCGATCGAAAAAAAAAATATAGAAAACGACGCTAGACGGTTCGATCACTGTCAATTAAAAAATCTTAAGGTACACTTAAATTCTGAAGTGTTTCCATATGAAGACTTTCGAGCCGATTTTGTAAAAAATACTACCAGTTTATTGTATAAAGCTTATACAGACTTTCAAAAATCATACTACGAACGAGATTATTGTGAGCCATTATTATCAAAACATGTTTTTCAAACCTATACTCCAATCGTCGTCGTCGATTTATCACATCAGAATGATAACGTTAAATCGTCGACCATAGACTTACGAATAGAATTTGAAACGGATACAGTTATTCCGGACAAGACTGCAGCTTATTGTTTAATACTACATGACCAGATTATAACTTATAATCCGTTTAGCGGAGATGTTAGAAAATTGTAAAATATTTTTTCATTATTTTTTTTTTTTCTTATTTTGTCACCTTATATAAATAAAAAACTATTTTTAATTTATCTATGATGGAAAATTGTAAGATATTTTTATATATATATATATTTTTTTTTTATTATTTGTAACCTTATAATTAATAAATAAATAAATAAAAAATTTTTTTCTTAGTATCACGCTTGTTTTTATTTTACATAAACCATTATATTATAAAATATAAATTAAAGAGTGTTTTACATTTATCTGAGTAAAATTTTTACATAAATCGTTATATTATACAAAATTAATTTGAGAGTTTGCGTTTTACATTTCTCTGAGTATAAATTTCTGTGGTATCGCCCTTATAGTCAAACAAAGATGGCGGAGATGATGGTTGTTTTTTGAAACGCATTGGGCCGTCGTTCTCATCAACTGCAAGACTCGTTGACGAAGGCTCGATATATCGGGGTCCTGTATACCGTTGATGGTACTGCGCACAATTGTCTGAATTAAATCCGTGATATGTGGGTTCACCGTTCTCATCGATAGGCTAAACAAAATAATACATTATTAGTATGTATCATCGAAATAAAATAATACTTTATTAATATATATCGAAATAATAATTGCCTTCGGCTTGTATTCCCGATTTTGAACACACAATATGTTGCCTGCGTAGGATTTATCTGCGAACATTCACCATCGAAAAAAGACGGTGAGAATAATTGTCGTGGCGTTATATCCCATGGTTTGGTCGGCGGCAGCTGCGCATCGGTGTCATCGGTATATTGAGGGGACGGTGATGAATATTTTTTCGGAGCCATAATTATGTGATTGGACATGGACGGTGAATACGATGACGATGTCATCGGCGACATTGACGAAATGGGGTCAACGATTAACTAAAAATAATAAAAATTAAATAACTATTTAATAGAGTTAGTATTAAGATTATATTTACCTCTGGTGACATTCCTCCGCTCCATCGTTGAGACCATTCTTCAGCTAATTTTCGTGCTGCACGCATTTTCAGCTGACTAACAAAGTTTAAGTCGATATCCGTGATGATTTGATCGGTCTTAAGGATTTTAATAAAAATTATCATTTCTTTAACTGTTTTCGGTGGTGATTGCACATTGGTAAATTCCCGGTCTATATAATTTCCAATAATTTCAAATTGCCTTAATACAACTGGACGTATGATGGCTGACTTTCGTGCGAACGTTTCGAAAATACTCTCCTCCATATATTGTAATTTCATCAAGTTTTTACGATCGAGCAATACACGACATCCTTCCTTTTTCTTCGACTCTACGACTAGCACATTTTCTCCTCGATACACCATGTTCGATACGACAGTAAATTCATCCTCCAAAAAAATCTGTTTTCTACTTTTTTGTGGGACATCTAATATGAATGACTATATATTCCCCATCAGCGAGAATGTTCGTCTTAAAAAACCCTCGTATATGCTTACATAGCGTGACGGTGTTATTATATGAATAACAATATTGAACTTGTCTTCCGGATCAAATCCAACATTTAAAAACTTACGATCAGCGAAGTCGAGTATGAAATTATCACAGTCGATGAGCTCTGCAGGCGGTGTTGGTGGTTCATATGTGAAATTCTTCTTGTACACTTTAGCCATGTTTCCAATTGAACCAGCCATGATAAAAATTATTTTTGAAAATAAAAACACACACTTTAAAAAACACTAAAATTTATAAAGACGGAGCGAACGAAAACTACGTGTACACTAGTTTAGGGCAGCAGACGGACTAAACAGACTCCTCTTTAAGTCAGGAGTCTCTATAATAGGTGGGGGGGGCATTTTTCAATATTAATGGATTTTGCTGGAATGTGAGAGGTGGTTTAAGGATATACATTATGAGTCGGCGCCATCTTGGCGACACGTGTGAATTTCTATATAGTCATTTAGTTTATTAAATAAGGTGTATCTTATTGTCAACCCGACGCCAAACGTAGGGGGTGGCGACGGTAGAGTTTTTGCAAGGTATTGTGTGATTATCGATGAATTGAATATGGATCTGTGATGGTTTAAGGATATACATTATGAGTCGGTGCCATCCTGACGACATGAGAGAATATGGCATTTTAGACACAAAAGTATATCAGTTATTAATGTGTGTGTGCGTGTTATTCACTAATAGGCATTTTAATATTATTAATGGGTGGCCGGTCGGGGACAATAAGCAGATCGTATCTATGTATCAAGGCTTAATGTACGTTTTTGTATATTATTTCCCCAAGTATATAAGAGGGAACTATACGTTGTGAGAATATTCATATGATTATGTATATTATTTAGCGTGTACTTAAATATATATATATATACAATGTTACCCTCACGATTCGATTCTAACCCATAATATTATATTTTTAAATATATGATGACTGATAAAAATAATGTGTGATAACTGATAAAAATAAATTATTGATAATACATGATAACATGTGATAACTGAAAACGTATGTCACGCACATACGCGATCGTTTGGCGGCGGCTGTGGGCGTGGGTGAGGGTGAGGGGGGGGGGGGTACGTCACGTATGTAGCGGCAGCGGCGGGCGGCTGTGGGTGAGGGTGAGGGTGAGGTTTTTGAATCGGCTATTTAATCCTACTATTTCAGATTTCATAATTTGCTCTCACGTAGTCTGCAATTCGACATAGTCGGATTGCCTACCTAACTGATTTATTTGTGTATAAATCGATTTTCACAAAAGATAATAATTAATAACATTATACAACATTAACACTTAGTTCAACTTAAACTTTTTCCACTACAATACAACATCAAATTTCGACGTTAGCACCGGGCAAACGATACGATATGTATCCAATCCATAATTGCTCACCTAGGTATCTATTTGTCTCGGACTGATAGCTAAACGCTTAATTACAATTTTTGATATGTTATTTATTTTAACATACAAAAAAGAACCGGGCAGGTGACGGGACACGATATTATACCAAATGATGACTGATAGCTAGACACTCGATTACCATTTTCGGTACACATTTAATCTTTTTAAATTTAAACTAGCACCGGGCAAGCGTCAATACAAACTTTTACACCGAATGATAACTTATTACTGATATCTCACACTAATAGTAATCAACTCTATAACAATTTTAGTGACCGATTTCTAGACACCCGACTACCATTTCCAACCGAATTTCCCTTGAAACGATTTTCACTCGACCCCCTCGAAGGCGGCTTCTACAAGCCTGGAATCGAGGCACACCAGCCGCTAGTAGTGTGTATAATTATTGTTGTTAAATAATAATAATAATAATAATAATATAGTACATAGTTACATACCTATAGCTGTAGACTGCTGTAAGGCTCAAGCCTGGAAATTGTACACAGTACACGTCAGTGTAAAAAGGAAAAAAGAAATATGACCAACGGGCAACAGATCAAACGAATCTTTTACCTTTGCAACGGCCGATAACTGAAATATAATTAATAAAGCAAGAAAGTATCACCTAGGCATACTCCGTACTAAATAGTAAATACGACTATTCAGAGTATTCGGACTATTAGTTATTACGACTGTACGTCTATACTGTGTGTCTGTGTATACAAGTACGGGAACAAGATACGCTTGCGCATGCGTATACTATGCAACCAGTGGTGTGCGTATATAAATAGATTAAATAACGATGATAATATTACCAATAATTATGCCGGGTTTACACGGGTCGATCGCGGTCGAACGACTTACGCCGTGCGACGAAATCGAAAGCAAACTGAACATGTAAACTCATTTTCGACTTAGTCGCACGGCTAAGTGATTCGATTCGATTAAAGTCGAAAAGAAGTCTACTCTTTTGGTCGATTTCAACAATTTAATCATCGTTTTTGACTATAATCGGTTAAATACTTTTATTATTACACAGTAATAATAATATATTATAATAGCCAATAGGTATATTCATTATTCTTATATATTAAGTTCAAAATAGGTAGATATATTGAGTAAAATATTTATAAAACTAGAAATGTCTACTGCTTAAGTTATAAATAAAACTGAACATATATACTATATAGTTTATAAATAATAATAAATATTATTATTACATTATTCCTTCGTGTAAATAAAAATACTAGTAAGATAAGAATATTGAAATTGAAATATTTTACTACGATTATTCTTGTTATTTTATTTCGTCGCCTCGTCGCGCGTCGGTGTTGTTCGTTTAACCAACCTACATAGTATATTACGTACACTTTCATTCATAGATCTTCAATAATTATTGAATTTATTATACAGGTTAGTACATATTTTATTTTATTTTTATATTTTATACATAATTTAAATTATAAAATCAATCACAGTGCTTACTTCAGCAGTTATGGTACTAGTACAATACTATGTTTGACGGCAGACACAGTGAATAATATTTTTACCAAGTAACATTATCTTTATTATAAACTAATAATTATTATTATTACTTTATTTAGTACTTTATCTTAATAATTATTCAATTTCGTATACAAATCGCTTTAATAGGAGTTGGTAAAATGGTCGAAATATACCAAGTTTTTGGAGGTTTACCAAGAAAAAGAAATTCTATGGAATCCAAAACTGGAGTTGTATAGAAATAATGCAGCTTGAATAGCAGCTCTGGACGAAATTATTCACAGTCTCCAAAAACCAAATTTAACATCGAACGATTTAAAGATTAAAATTAAAAATATAAGAACTATTTATAATAGGGAATTGAGTAAATTACTTAAATCTAAAAAAAGTGGAGCTGGAGCCAACGACATCTATAAGCCAGCGTTAAGATGGTTTGAGCAAGCTGATACATTTTTAAGACCAGTCACCGAAGCTAGACCTAGTAAATCAAATTTGGTAAGTATCAATTTAGTTTTTAAAATTTTTTTAAATTCCGAAGGGGAATTTTGTGAGGAATTTATTGATTGTACAATGATGAGTGTTTTATTTTCAAGTTATTTTATAGATCATAACATTTTAGTATTTATACCTAACTTAGAAAATTCAACAACCATGAGTTTCTTTCGAATAATTATAAAAATCTCGAGCAATTACACTTAACATTTTTACTGTCTGAAATTGATATTTTTACGAAATCGTAACATATAGCATAACTTTCGAAAAATATTGAAGATTTTTGGTTTATTTATGAACGGATGAAATTTTCAATTGTTCTTAGTTTTTTTTTTTATAAACGTATAATATTTTTTTGGCTGAGTAAAAATACTTGAAAATTTAATAGGTTTCATATTAGTTGATGTATGAGTGATTCAAAAATTATTAAAATACATTGACACAATTTTTTTTATAAGCGTTTGAAGTTCAAATATTGACAAAATTCGTCAATATCACAAATGTTTGCAATTTATTTTGTAGTTCAAAATCTATAAATTTTTTTGTATTCATAGAGCTTCCGATTTTTTTATTAAATTGTATTTAAAAAAATCGAGTGTATATCCATTTAAATATTTATAATAACCTCTAAACATAATAAATATAACAAAATTTATTACAATAATTATATATTGTATATTATATTTTTATTAATTTTTTATATTATTACAATCAGAAAAAAATAGTATTGATACAAACAACAACAAATTTAAAGTTTTTAATAAATCATTTGATTTTGCCATGGCACAGCACTTACTCCTACAAAGTATTCAGCATATTTGTCTCGAATTGCTGCAGCTTCTCTACTGTGATTATTACTTCCAATATTTCTAGAAATATCAATCATACCTTGATTTCCTTGGTTAGCCCTCCATGAACCTGATGTTATAGAACCGTCTTCAAAATTTTCTGTATCGACCATTCCAATATTGATGTATTTTGTCGCAGTAGTACGGAGCCAATTGTGTAATGCACAGGTAGCTCTTATAATAGAGTCAGTTTTGTCCAAAAATGTTGATATTGGTTTTTCGAATATCCTGAATTTTGATACTAGTATTCCAAATGCATTTTCAACAATGCGTCTAGCGCGAGATAATCTATAGTTGAAAATCTTTTGCTTATGTGATAATCGTCCTATTCTTGAGTATGGTTTTAAAATATTTGTTCGCAACGGAAAAGCATCGTCTGCCACAAAAACTGCGTTTTTTGGTAAATTTAACTGATTTGTACTGATTGCTTCGTTAAATGATGAGTTGTTAAAAATTGAAGCGTCATTCCTGCGACCATTTGCTCCGACATCTATATAGATAAAACAATAATTTGCATTAACTGCTGCTAGTAGAACAACGCTGTATGTCCCTTTATAGTTAAAATAATTTGAAGCTCCATTTGGGGGGTTTCGTATAAGAACATGTTTCCCATCTATAGCCCCACAGCACAATGGAAAATTCCAACGAATATTAAAATCATTTTGGATTTTTTTCCATTCGTTTTCTGTACTTGGTACCTGAAAATTAAACAATTTATTTAAATACTTAATATTGAAACAATAAAATATTGAAACTACTTTATAATATTTTTATTAGATTCTAAACAGAGTGTTTTGATTTTTTTGGTTGGTTTATTATTCCTGACCCTTTTGCAAACTATTTCCTTACTAACTTACTCCCTCCCCTTCCACCAATGTATTCAGATTCGATTTGCTACCGGAAGCTAGGATTAAAGTTGAATATCAGAGCATTTTTACTGCTCCAAAACGCGATGACAAAAAAAACCACACACACACACACATATTATAAAATCAATATATTCATCACTCCTTTCAGAATCTAAAAATCATGCAGCCCAAAAAAATTTGAAAATCTAATACAAGGTTTATATATCTTATATTATCTCAGTAATAATTGCAATTATTTTTTTTAGACTTTGCCAAGTGAAACATTATCAATTGAACCACAAACAACTGATGATTTGAATACTACTGAACCTGAACATGACGATATATTTAAAATTTCACCAAATATCGACGAAGGACAAGATACAGAAATAACTCAAACATCATCTTTTCCTAAGACTTTGAAAAAAATGAATACATCAAATTTTAAAATGAGATCAAAACTACCGAATATTTCTCCAATTGAAAAGGCAATTTCAAAATTAGACAGTATCGCTAAAGAATGTGTCGTTAAAGAAGATGATGAATTTGAAACTTTTGGAAAGCATGTGGCCAACCAAATGAGAAAAATACCACTTGAAAGGGCTCTTATTTTGCAAAACGATATTCAAGGTTTATTGACACGAGAACGGTTACATTGCTTATCATTTTCAATTATCAAATTCACAAACAGTTTCAAGATCTTCAACTCCGAGTTCAACTTTACTACATTCTAATTCTACTTGGGACTATTCTTCAGACACCTGTTCCACCCAACAACCAACCATTCATGTCAATAATATTGAAGGAATCCAGAATAGTTGTGAAGCAGATATATTAACGCAAGCCTGGACCACAGTAAATATGTCTGATTTCAATAATTAAACTAAGGATTAAACCATCAAGAATAGTAGAAGTCATACTACTCCAGGTCAACATTTTGAAGAATAAAATGATGTAAATATTTTAATTTTTGAAAGGTACATATTTTTTTTTTTTAGTTCTTTACAAGATTTGATTTTTTTTTTAAATAAATGTTGGATCTTGTTTTTTTTTTAAATATAAAATATATAATACATTACCTTGATAAAGTTTTCCAATGCTTTGTATATTGCTTCTAAAACGTCCAACAAAAAACATGATATTGTACATTTCGGAACTCTATACAGTGCTGAAAGGGACGCAAAGCTATCACCGGTATCTAAAAATCGTAATACTATTTCTAGCTTCAATCTGGCTGGCAGTGCTTCTCGCATATTGGTATTTTCCTTTTGAATATAAGGAGATACTTTTTCTAGAAGGTATAAAAACATATCTTCGTTCATTCTTAAATGATTATAGAATGATTTTGGATCTTCTACAGAAAGCTCTTTTAAAAGATTTGTTGATGCACCTAAAGTGTTCCTTCTTAAAATCCATTTCTGAGTCCACAAACGACGCTTTTTGGTTTTTTTACTTTTAAATTTTAACAACTCTTCACGTAATAGATCACAAATTAATAAAACACCAACATGTACCGTAGAAGACATTTTGTGTACAGTGTACACTTTCGACTAAAATGTAGCCAAGAAACAGTTGAACGTGTAAACAATTAATAGTTTCGATTGGGATCGACGCGTTGTCGTGCGACGAATGTCGTTCGACCGCGATCGACCCGTGTAAACCCGGCATTAGGAAAAACCAATAATTAAATTATTTCAGCGGTGACAGTAACGCATATTATACAATGTGTGTGTGTGTGTGTGTGTGTGTAATCTTTATCGGTGGCGTCGGGCGGCTGCGGCAGCGTTGCCCAATGCCCATATTCGACGTATATAATATTATGAATTGATCAATTGATGATATACTAATACTAGTATACTATAATATAACACGTATAATATATCTATTCCCTTGATTATATTAATATAAAATGTTCTTAATTTATGTATATATATAATATATATATATTTATATAGTGTTTATAGATAGACTATAAAGTCGAACGGGACGATAATAATAATATATAATAATTATTATTGTCCGGACTCCGGGTTATACCGCGGCGCAATTATATTTACACATCGATATCTTCTTATTATTATTATATTATTGCGAATAGCGATCGCAGCGGTAACCATATTTATAATTTAACAATATTATAGTCATAGACCTAATAACTATGGACAGCGCATTCCACCCCGCTCTGCCCACAATGCTAGGTGATCCCGTAACTGAGAGAGAAACAACACAAAGTAGTGAATCATGGAGGAAATACTAAACTTTTTTATTTTCATTTCCTTTATCCATAGGTCTATGCCTTTATCATTTATAAACATACTATCTAGTATCTATAAAAGTATAATATAATATTTATAATTTTAAAATAAATTATAAATTTATAAAGTAAAAGTTTAAACTTGAGTTCTTTGTGGTCTCTACAAATTTTAATTAAATATTTAATCAATACCATATTTTAATCATTAAGACCTGAAACCTAATTTAATTGAATTTATACTTAACAGCCATTTCGGTTACATAGACTGTAGAATGAATCACGGTTAGCTTTATATTTTATGGTAATATGGAATCTATAAAAAACAATAACAATATTTACAATATAAAATATTTATTAAATATAGATTTTTGTAATAAAATAACAATATTAACATGGTTGTTATTGATGTTGAAATGTAATTTGTTTGGTCAAGTGTGAACGTATTCTTGTTTTTGGTTGACTGCATTGTTCTTTATTATGATGATGCAACCGAATTACAATAAATTTTTTAATAATAAGTTTAATTATTTGTAAAAGGTGATTATTTATTGGTGATTGAGATGCTATATGTACATTTAATGAGATAAATAGATTATTTATATTTAATTGAGCCATGGTTTTAATTGTTAAATAATTAATTGGATTTCCAGAATGTCTTGATAAATCTTGAATTCTTGATGTAAATACTTTTTCGGCAATTTTACATATATTTATTACATCAATTGATGGTTTTTTTAGTCCATCTCTATTTTTTAAGTCAATAATTGTATGGTGCATGTATCTATCTTCAAGAGCAGAACAGCAAACTGAATAATTAATAATTTTAATTAACTGTCTTACCACAAATCCAGCTATATGTTGAATAACATCTTCTTTATAGATATTAAAATCTTCTGGTTCAATGATTTGTTCATCACTGACATCTAAAAAGCTTTCTTCTTCCTCCACACAAAGTATATCCAAAAAATTCTCTTCTAGTTTTTTCTTACTGCTAGTGACATGCAGAATGGTAGTAGAGTCTTGAGGTGAACAGTTGGCATTTTCTGAAATTGATAGTTCACTATGAACTAGAAGTTTCTTGTATGTAGCTTCAAACTGTCCAGCTGTGGGATTGTTGTTGAAGCCCCCTCTTGACCGTATAGCTGAAAACAGCATTTCTATGTGGTCCTGTGAAATCTTATAGGAAAGTAAAAAGGTAAGCTGTCCTGTCTTAATGGCGTTATCAAACAGTCTACCCATACTTTTTAAACAGGTGATGAGACCATTAAATCCTGTTTTTCTAGGCGATTTTAATATTGGAAGATGATATCTATCTTGTAATGTTTCTAAGTAACCTATAGATGAATTAATAAAATTGGTCATTTCTTCATAATGCTCTATATAAAGTGGCTTTTTGTGTGGGAGTTTGCAAATAAAATTTCGAGTGTTTAAAAAATCAAATATGTTGTTAATGTTTCGACAAAAGGTAATAGTAGCGTCACAGTTGTTAAAATCTTCAATATTTTTTGTCTTACAATACAAAAGAGCATCAGCTACACTACAACTGAAAACTTGCGCAGCTAGTCGAACTTTCATTTTTTCTTTAAAGTAATTTATATGTCTTTGTCGAATTTTAGTAGCCAAATGAATTTTATTATTTTCTTGCAACGTAACTAAATTTTTAAAATATTTCCATTCTATTGGATTGTCCTCTGCATCGTACAATATACCCCAATCCCCAATTGTGTTTCTCACCAGTTTCAGCATGTGAGCTGGATCTAAAAAAATAGTGATCTCTTCTTTAGTACTTGGATGCGGGAACCATGAAATTTGATTTGTTAGGTCTGCTCCTAAGTGCTTTGTCATGGAAATATTTGAAGCAGCTCCGTCAAAAGTTAATGTTTTAACAATTGCCCCAGTTTCATGGATATTAATTAAGCAGGTCTTGAGAAGGTTGGATTTTTCTTCTGCTGTTAGTCCGTGTATTAAGAAATAGCCAACAGGAATCTTCCAGTGGGAATTTAAGGCAACGACTATAAATACCAAAGCTTCAGTTGCTTTAGGCATTGCATCAGAATCCTGAATTTTATGACCATAGTTTATATACCCCTGAAGACGTTCTCCATTAAAATGAATTGCTTCTCTTATAGACATTTCGTCCATAATGATTCCAAGTACTAAATCTAAATTGTTATGTTTCATTTCTTTTACTTTCATTTTAATGGCGTTCATTGATTCTGCTGTGATTCCTGGTGATCCATCGATAACAGAATACCATTTTCGAATTGTGGATGGATGTGGCAAACATTTATTAAATGTTTTTCTGACATAGTTGTAAGAAGTAGGGGAGTAGAAATGAAGAGTGAGTGCAAAAGAGCGCAGTTCTGGACTCACTGTTGTTTCTGAAATTTGATGCAATTGTTTCATTACCATTTCATGTTGACTAGATGATAATGATTCCTAATATAAAACAAGCACATGCAAAAGCAAGTAAAATTAGAAATCTAAACACATGCCACTACATAAGCATGAATAATAAAACAAAATACATACTTTCAGAACAGTGAAACAATTGTCAGATATAACTTTTTTGTCATTTTTCAGGTGGTCCACTAAGTCGTCCAAGGTCTTTATCCGTTTTTTCAAATCCAAATTTTGTTTATATAAGTATTTAATACGTTTTTTTTGATTTGATACAGTTGATTGTGAGGCAATCCAATACTTTAATCTGCTGTTAGGACTATTAATTTCAGAAGGGTCTTTAAAATCGCCCATAAAACATTTACGTTTCCTGTAATGATTAAGTTAGACATATAACTACCTATACCTACTATAGTATCATAGTAACAATTAAATTTCTGAAGATAGCTTACAAATTTGTATTTTGTTTATCTGGAGAAGATTCAACTACATTCAACTGTCGTTCAACAGGTTCAGCAAATTCTTGAAGATTTGAAATTTTAGTCTCTACAACTTTTTGAAATAAGAACATAAGAATTCAGGTTTTTTTTTTGATAATTAATTAATTAAATTGTTAAATAAAATTTAATGAATCATGCTTAAGGGACCATTAGTTCATTATTGATCAATAAATGGTAAGTGATTGTTTATGCAATCATAAATTAGTAATTCAATTTTATTAATAAGATGATTGTGTTCTAACATACCTGGAATACATGGATCAGATGATTCATTATCTAAGTCTGATAATGTCAACGTAACAATTTCATTCTCTTCATCAGAACCATAAACCGCATTAGAATCATTAAATAATGATTTACGTGAACCTAATAAAAATAAATTACATTTTTAATACATTGTACACATTAACTAGAAATACAATGTATAATTATTTGAAACTTACTTGGATTATAAATACTTGGTACAGCATTTTCTTTCAATTTTTTGTTTTAAAAACACTAGTTGATGTGATTTCATATAAACTAGGGTCAAAATGAAGCTCACATACTTTGGTTGTTTTGGTTGGTTTGAACAATGGATTGTATTTTGTAAGAAATGAAATCCATGCTTCACCGATATCTCCTTTAGGAATGCTAAGAGTATTGTAAGTTATGTTAATAATGTAATGTTATAACTTTAAATCTATAACTTCTTGAACATAATATTTAATTAATGGTACTTACTTATGAAATTTAATATTTTCACCACCTATGGAGTTGCAGCCTTTAACACGGCAAGATACAACCATCGTAAACGCAATAATTTAACTTTCAAACTCAAAAACAAACTAAAAAAAACGCAAATGTCACAAACATTCACAATTTAAATAAGTTTGATATTTGGTACATTTATTATTTAACATTATTTGTTTAAAACAAATCAGTAATCATAATTTTATCACGTTATCAATGAAATATAACGATCGGCAAGATTTTATTGTATCACAATTTTTTATTTGGTAGTAGGCACACTGCAAAACACTACTTTGTTTCTTTTCTCACTCGACTATATCGTATCCTGACTTCTCTCTCTAAGCGCTGTCCATAGTTATTAGGTCTATGATTATAGTACATCAGCATGCGGCATCGCATATAGCTCACAAATGTCAGATAATGTATAAAACATATATAATATTACTTATTAGTTATTAAATATATTAATAATGAATAATCCACTATATTATAACGGTCGGCTGGTCGTTTGACGACTATACGAAAGGTTTAAGGCGTCATCTCCGTTTCAACCATTCATAATATTAATATCTTATTAGGCTCGGACCGAGCCGGCTTAAGGTATAGGCGAGCTAGGCACCTGCCTAGAGTGGCACTTTAGCTGGGGCGGCATTTTAAAAATTAACTTACAGATTATTGGTATTATATAAAAAAAATACTTAAAAAATTCATCCGTGAAAACCAACTTACCTATAAAATAAAATAATATTGTATAAATAGTTTTTACCTTATAATGTGTCTAAATTTCTAATTTACCTAAATCCAAATTTCTGCCAATGTGAACGATTTAAGAACGCGTTTATCGCATCGCATTCCGAAAATCGCAGTATGTCCATTGTAATTACGTCCAAGTCCAATGCATACGATGCGTATGACAAACTATAGACGTGCTACAAATATTTTCAGTACTCAATAAATGGAAAAGATGAATTCACTGCTTATTACCCATTTTAGTTTGCTTAGTTACTGCATTCCATTCTTTATTATTCTATCCCTATATTTAAGGTGCCATTTATTCCATAAAAATAAAACGCTTCGTTTTTGGACCTCATCTATAATACCAATAACTCCATGATGATATAGGTAATGAAATATTTTACTATTTAGTTTTTATAGTTTGTCGTTATTTTTACGGTTTTGGTTGCATAGCACCACAGGTAAATTCACTTATTATAGTAGGACTTGCGACTATACACGTGTATTTTAGCAATCATTGCTACGACGCTCCTCGGCGCGCCACCGCGCTCATCCAGAAGGCAAATATTCCGCAAATCGAAAATTTCTCTCGACTTGCTTGTAACACCACCCAGACACGTATAGCCAGAATATTTCTACTTGGGGGGCTAATTGTAGGGATTTTTTTGAACTATTATAAAATTAATTAAGAATAAAATAAATATTATTTTCCGCATCACAATATAATATTATTAAATTATTTAATTTTAATGTTTATTAAAATTAAATTAACTTACATTGAATGTTATATTTTTAATGATTATTAGTTGTATATTTTTGATTTTAATTAAAATATTTTTTTTTTAATATTGTCTAACAATCATACTATATTTAATTTTGAATATTTAATTTTCAATAAAAAACCAATATTTATTAACCTTATACATTGGCAAATGTTACTTGGGAATCACTCAATATACATACTGGGTTTTTTCGTTGGTTTTTTTTTTGTACATAATTTGTTTTCCTCGTTGTTATTTGAATAAAATAAATTGTGCAATTAAAGGTTAAAATGATACTTTGTCATGCTTACTATTTCGGTTACCTCCGGTACTTTTGGGCCCTTCCGTCCCATAATAATAATTGTGGTTTATAGTTGTCATCTAGATAATATATAAATAACAGCTTTCAATATATAATTACAGAATGTATAATGTAAATTGTTATATTATAAAGAAATACATGATTAGATTTCATATAAAAAAAATCGGGTAAGTGAGTATCGCTCTGCTGTACATTAGGGGGTGGGTTAGACCTCGGACTAGGGAAGGTTAAATTTGAATACAATGATAGGTATCATTGTATACGAAAAACGATTCTGAACGGAGATGATTTTTAAGTCTGGGATATATTATACTTAAATATTGTAATATATTCTACTTTGAAACTAATTCAAACATTTAAGTAAAAGTTTCAAGATCTTACGTTTAGTAATTTTTTAAAAATAACAAAAAATCGAAAATTATTTATTAGTAAAAAGTTATTTTACACGCGTATTTTTGATTTCAAATTAAAATTAAAACTTTAAACACTCGTAAAATTTTTAAATTGAACAATCCTCAAACTTTTTTATAATTATTCTAAGCTTAACTTATGGACAGCATAGTATTAAATTTTCAATTCTTAGCTTTTGATAGTAAAATATTTATAAAATTTTAAATACCAAATAGTGAAAAATATTCATGATTTTGACGAATTTTTGTCAATATTTGAAATTCAAATGCTAATAAAAAAAAATTGTGCCTATGTATTTTTATAATTTTTAAATCAGAGTTAGAACAAGTTATGTGGACCCTTCAATTAAATTTTCAAGTAATTTGTTAGAGCAAAATTTTTTTTATCAACATTTATAAAAAAAAAATAAAAAAAAATTGAAAATTTCAATTGTCTATAAATAGCTCAAAAAAAGTCAAAATGTTTTGAAAATTAAATCACGTAAAGAAAATGGCAATCTAAATAACTGGTAAAATTTTCAAGTATTTACGACTTATACTGTTTGAATAACAACAAATATCAAAAATCGTTTGAGGCTAAACCGTTATTTAACGCGGTTTTGTAAAAATTTAAATTTCAAACACTCATAAAATTTTTTTGTCTTAATCCGGTAGAGTTTTTTTTACAGATAATTGAAGAAAAATGTATGGAGAACCTTATATCTAATTTTCAAAACTTATGCTCGTATGCATAGTCCTGTTTTTATGTGTCACATATAATTGCTTATGCGACCAATAGCTAAGTAGCCCATAATACTTTTATGTAACAGTAACCCTTAACTATTTTTATGTACCACATAAATTGTTTCTTGCATAAACGATATTTATGTATTCTATAGTTATGTAAAAGTTTATGTGATATTAATCATTGTTATCAGTGTTACTAAGTTCATATTAGTGAAAATTGGTGAGATAACGGAAAGTAATATTTTAAAATTTATATAATTATTAACATTATTTCATTTCGTTTTCTGAATTTCTGATTTAATACAAATATTATAAATAATGAAAGTAGGATGATTTGGACAGTTCCGCCGCCGCCGCCGTAGAGGAGCACACCCCCGTAACTTCCCGCGTCATAGCCCGCCGCCGTAGAGGAGCACACCCCCGTACCTACCCGCGTCATAGCCCGCCGCCGTAGAGGAGCGACCCCCGTACCTACCCGCGTCATAGCCCACCGCCGTAGAGGAGCACACCCCCGTACCTACCCGCGTCATAGCCCGCCGCCGTAGAGGAGCACACCCCCGTACCTACCCGCGTCATAGCCCGCCGCCGTAGAGGAGCACACCCCCGTACCTACCCGCGTCATAGCCCGCCGCCGTAGAGCAGCACACCCCCGTACCTACCCGCGTCATAGCCCGCTGCCGTAGAGGAGCACACCCCCGTACCTACCCGCGTCATAGCCCGCCGCCGTAGAGGAGCACACCCCCGTACCCACCCGCGTCATAGTCCGCCGCCGCCGCCGCCACCCCCCGTACCCACCCGCGTCATAGTCCGACACCGCCGCCGCCGACGCTACACAAGAACCATGTGATTGTACAAACATGTGTCTTATCAATACTCTACCGCGTACTATTTTAGCGTTAGTGGGTATGGAGATTGTAGGCGATCTAAGGGAATTTTCCCCTACAAAGCTTCACCACACTAACGGCTAGTTATACTTATAAACACGAGGTCGTGCTACCAATCGCAGGACCGTGACAAATAAAAACAAAAAAAAAACAAATTAATTGATCGGGCGTCGTTCGACGAGAAGTTTTTATTATTACTTAAAAAATTAACACGAGAAATAACTTTAATACAATAAAACGTGGGGGGACAAAATGTCGCACAAAACGCAACAACAATATGGAGGTGACGGAACGGTTGTTTAAGAGCGGACGGAACGTTCGGAAACCGGCGGAGCGCGTACGTTGCGATCGGGCGCAAGAAACGAGAGTGATGGAGGTGATGGCCGCCGAAGCCGTTGCAACTGCGTCGAGCGCGGTAGAGTGAGGGGGGAAAGGTAACAATAATACAATAATATTGCCGTACGGCATACAAACATATAATACAATTTAGGTACAAACAATATGGTAATCGGTAAAAAACGACATAGAAAAAAACGACACGGAAAAAAACGACAGGTAAAAAACGTCACGGTAAAAACCGACACGGGTAAAAAACGTCACGGAAAAAAAACGACAATTATTCAGTGGCGTATTTACGGGGGGGGGGGGGGGTCCCCGGGTCTGGACCCCCCCCCAGAAATTTTTTTTTCAAATATTATATAAATAATATCAATAATAAGTATCATTATTAAATTAACTCGTATGTATTTTATTATAATGTTATAAACTTATACTTAATACTAAGACCCCCCCCCACAAAAAAATTGAAAATACGCCACTGCAATTATTATTACAGTTATAATAACTAATAATTAATATAGTATATAGTACTATTATTATACTATAGGTAACAACAATTACAGGCCGAGTGTCTTATCGAACCCATAACAAATAACTGTCGTAGATAGGATTTATATATATATATAATAAACAAGTTAAAACAATTAAAATTCAGTTATAGGTGTGAAGTTTATATATACATTAGGGTGGTCCTTATTTTCAAAACTTAAATATATTTAGTCCGTACCCGCTAGATTTGTTCAGTCACATAAGAAAGTAATTTTAGCAAAATTTGGGGGGCATTACTCAACCCCTTCTGGTGCCGACATGGGGTTGAAAAATGGCAAAAATGGGTAGTTTTGCTGTATTTCAAGTTTATGTATAAAAATATAGCACTTAGCATAAAAATGTATGGGACCTTAATTATAGAGCTTTATAGTATCTATAAAAAATAATATTACGACATTTTTCGTAAATTCATTATTTTCCAATAAAAATATTAAAAAAACAAAAAAAAAATGTTTTTTACAAAATCGATTTTTTTTAAATTTTTTATTATGTTTAACAAATAATTGGAGAAACTATACAATATATAGAGTACAAATTATACTTAATTAAATTTTCTTAAAAAAGGTTATTATTAACATTTTCTTTAGCCTAGATTTTTTACTGTAACAGTCAGCTTCATGTAATTAAAACCACCGCTTCAAACTTTTTCAGCCGTCGTAGAGACATTTATTAAAATTGTTTAATAATAGATTGTTGCTCATTGCCCGGTATTTCAATAAAATATAATCTACAATCATTGATATTATCTATATTTCACTTATTATCTTAATATGTTTTCAGATAATAATATACTGAACAATATATTCGTAGATAGACGTGTAAAATGATACCTAATGTTTAATACACACTTACGTATATTTAATCATTATGGTTCGCCGTCTCGCGAGCATAGTGTCCGCTGTCCAATGTTAACTTTTTACTGTTTAAAATGTCACGAAATAAAATTTTTCTCGTAGGTACGATGAATAACCAAATTACAGGTAGTAAATTGCCTTCAAAACGAAATTGTTTAAGTGTTTTATACTATAATATGCGAAATGTGCATTTAAATTTGAACTCAAGTGCTTTACTAACTATTGACGAATGTTTAATATACTGGAAGAAGGCACGGATTCCAAATCAAGATCGTGATAATTGTGCAAAAAAGTTAAAAAAATTATATGAAGAACTACGAAATTTAGAAAAAAATAAAACTAAAATTGGAAATTTATATCGATTGAGGGAGAGACAATTTGAAGAAGCATTGGATGATTTATTTGACATTGCGCATTCAAATGCAATGAATTTAATTAAAATAGACGAAGACAAAGAATTTTTATCATTACAAAGACAAAAAAGACGTATTGGATGCATGCTTGGTAGAGATGTAAAATTAGCCGAAAAGGAACAAAAAAAAGCAACACGGATAGACGCAGAATACAAAAGAAAATATAAACAACAAAATTCTGAATATTTTAAAACTGGTAATAAACATATTTTGTATAATATCATAATTAGGTACTTACATTTTAAAATATATATTATTTATTAATACAAACATTTTTTTTAGCGAATATTTTAAATGAATTTGATTCCGACACAACAGAGTTGGAAGAAACAATAATTGAAGAATCTGAAATTGAATTAAATATTCCGTCTTCAAGTACATCTGTTAGGAAACGAGCTAGAAGAGAAATTTTGACTCCTCGCCTTTCAGCATGTCTTGATAAATGTAAAATTAGCGATAGGGACGCTGTTCATTTATTAACAGCGTGTATCGGAGCAGTGGGATTGGATATAAAAGATTTTGCAATAAATCGAACGTCTATAAGAAATGGTCGACAAATATTTCGAAAAAATAATACAGGTAACATAAAATCTAAATTTATCGATCTAAATTTAAATTATGGCATTGTGCATTGGGATTCTAAGATTCTACCTACTTTAGTTGGAAAAGAAAAGTGTGATAGACTTCCCGTTGTTATAACGGCCCAAAAAACTGAACAACTTTTGGGAGTCCCTCACATTTCAAGTGGCACAGGCAGTGAAATATGCTCAGCAGTATATGACGAATTAGAAAATTGGGGATTATTAAATAAAATACAAGGATTTGTATTTGATACCACGGCTTCTAACTCAGGTAGATTAAACGGTGCTTGCGTTCTTTTAGAGCAAAAATTAGGAAGAAACGTATTATTTCTAGCTTGTCGTCATCATATTTTCGAAATAATTCTACAAGCAGTATTTACTGAAGCTAAATTTGCACCATCATCTGGCCCAGATATACCACTTTTTAAGAGATTCGTTAATAATTGGAGAAATATAAATAAAAATGAATACTCCGTGTGGACTGATGATTCTATGACTTTTGATATATTAAATAACGTTCGCGATGAGATATTAGAATTTGCAAAAATAAAACTTCAAGATAGTTTCCCCCGTGATGACTACAAAGAGTTTTTGCAGCTCATTGTAATATTTCTCGGAGGAAAACTCGAGGACAATTTTAAATTTCGCCAACCTGGAGCTTATCATTTAGCACGATGGATGGCTAAGGGTATTTATTCACTAAAAATTTTATTATTTAAAAATCAATTTAAGCTAACTTCTGCAGAAGAAATGTCACTTAAAAAAATTAGTTGTTTCATTATTAAATGTTATGCTGAAGTGTGGTTTACTGCTCCTGATTCAATAAAGGCTCCTGTTAATGATATACTTTTTATAAAAAAAATTATATAACTATAAAAACGACGACAAAAAAATAGCTGAAATTGCATTAAAGAAATTTATAAACCATCTATGGTACCTTAGTGATGAATGTGTAACATTTTCTATTTTCGACAATCGTGTTACTGTTGATCAAAAAAGAAGAATGTCAATTAAAATGTTAATGAATGAGCATGAAGATTATGAACAAGTGGGAGAAGTTAAAAAAAAACATTCATTGAAAATCGAAGACATTCCTAATTTCATACTCCAAGATTTGCCGGTGGATCTAATTACATACAAATCAATAAAACTGTTTGATAGATTTGATATCAAGACTAATTTTTTATCACTAGATCCAATATATTGGGAAGAAAACGAAGAGTATAAAAAAAGAAAAGAGATAGTTAAATCATTAAAAGTCGTTAATGATACCGCCGAACGCCATGTTAAGTTGATGGAAGAATTTAATTGTAAAATTACGAAAAATGAAGAACAAAAGCAGTTTTTGTTACAAGTAAATATATTTTTTTCAATAACTATTTAAGATTATATTAATTTTTTTAATTTCTTCCAGACAGTTCAAGATTATCGTAGAAAATATCCTAATCACAGTCGTGAAACTATGTGTAAACCATATGAATTATAAATATTAATATCATAATTATATTAAATTTACGTTTAAGTACACATTTCTTAGAAAATAATGAATTTTTAATTACATGAATCTGACGTTAATAATAACCTTTTTTAAGAAAATTTAATTAAGTATAATTTGTACTCCATATATTGTAGTTTCTCCAATTATTTGTTAAACATAATAAACATTTAAAAAAAAAATCGATGTTGTAAAAAACATTTTTTTTTGTTTTTTTTAATATTTTTATTGGAAAATAATGAATTTACGAAAAATGTCGTAATATTATTTTTTATAGATATTATAAAGCTCTATAATTAAGGTCCCATACATTTTTATGCTAAGTGCTATATTTTTATACATAAACTTGAAATACAGCAAAACTACCCCCTTTTGCCATTTTTCAACCCCATGTCGGCACCAGAAGGGGCTGAGTAATGCCCACAAAATTTTGCTAAAATTACTTTCTTATGTGACTGAACAAATCTAGCGGGTACGGATTAAAATATATTTAAAAAAATATTTCACCTATATATATAAGGACCACCCTAATATATATACACAAAAATATACGTAAAATCGTATTGAGTATCTTCTATCTATTATTGGGTATAATATAGGTTTAAAATTTATTACTTTGGATAACAGTGGTAAGATTATCGATATAAACTGAAACATCCATAGATTTTGTGTCAGTTACATTTCGAGTATTTCGACGTGAATACGTGATATATAGGTATAACCATAATTTTTTATAAACCATGGAAGTTATTAAGTCCAACAAAAATGGGAACAAAATTTGTTGGAGAGGATATACGTATATAATAAAACATCACGGACGTAAACGTATAACATGGAGATGTACAAAAGAAAGTTCTTTAAAATGTCGCGGAACAATGTACACGGACTTAGAGATTGGACATTGTGAAATTGGAAAAGTCCATAATCATATTGCTGATAAACATGAGGTAAATAAATTTTTTTAATTCTACTCAAATATAGTATATAATATGATTAGAAATACATTTTTTGAATAAAAATCTTAGTCTATAATATAAAAATCCGGGAACTCGCTCTGCTGTATAGTAATTAGTAAGTGTCGGGGCGTAGGAGGAGTCTATTATGTTTGCGCGGAAATTGTTCGAATACGAAAATTGTTTATGCATACATTGTTTGCATGTTCAATATATTCATTCAAAATAGGTTTAAAAATAACATTAAAATATTTTTCGAAAATTGATAATGGGATTTTTGTACCCATTATAATCCATATAATGTTCGATAACGACAAGTTATCGATATGATTTTAAAACGTGTTTATAATAAGCCACATTTCACTCTGTTGTGTTGTGTGTGTGTGTGTGTGTGTGTGTGTCGTGTGTGTGTTAAAGTTACCTAACGTGATATGTTATAAATTACAAAATATTTTTTTTTTTTTTTACGAACAATTGTCGTATTCGAATAATTTTCGACGAAAAATTGACGTAATATACCGTTCAGAAAAGATTATAAATATTTGGTAATAAAATTTCAATTGGATTTTTGGGTAGGTGAATGCCATAAAATGTACATATAAAATGAAAGAAACTGCAAAACAAACTAAAATGAATCCAGCAGAAATATATGCCGAAAATGTGAAGACTTTAGACCCACAATCACAAGCTAGAGTTCCACCTGAACCTATAATGAAACGAACAATACGTAATCAAAGAAAAACGAAACATCCAGCTAGTGAAACTAATATAGAGGGAGAGTGGTGTACAACTGGAAATCCGGATAATAAAAGATTACTTTTGGTTGACGAAGGTGACGAAGATAGGTTAGTTATTTTTGCAACCGACGAAGGACTTCAAAATTTATCCAAGTCTAATGAATGGTATATGGACGGTAATTTTGCTTTGTCACCTAAAGGTTTTATGCAGCTTTATGTAATAAGAATACAAATTAATGGTATTTTTGTTACTGCAGTTTATTGCTTGCTCACTAAAAAAACCCAGTCTACTTATGAGCGAATGTTAAACTGTTTACTGGAAAAATGTGCAGAGAAGAATATTTTTCTTGACCCTACGTACGTACATGTTGATTTCGAAAAAGCAGTTATAAATGCAATAAATACGGTTATAGGTGAACATGTAGAGGTGAATGGTTGTTTTTACCATCTTGCACAAGCAACACATCGTCACATCCAAAAAATTGGATTAACAAATGACTATAAAACAGACGAAGAATTTTCTGCATTTTGCCGACAATTGGATGCATTAGCATTTTTACCGTTAAGTGATGTAGCTGAAGGAATGGTATACTTAAAAACTATAATGCCAGAAAAAGGTTCAGCTATATTAGAATATTTCGACAACACTTATGTTACCGGTACATTTAGAAGAATTAATTCGACACAAGATAATTGCATACGCTTGCGAAATTGTCCACCCTTATTTCCACCTCACGTATGGAATGTCCATAATATCACATTGAACGATGGTGATCGGACTAATAATGAAACTGAGGGATGGAATCATAGATTTTCGAAGTTAGTGGGCCATTGCCATCCCTCTATATGGGTATTGATAACGAAAATCCGACTGGAGGTAGCAAATGACGAAACAAAATTAGCTCAAAATACATTGGGGACATTACCAAAAAAAAAAAAAATCGAAGATTTATGCAAAGTTACAAAATAAATTAAAAAATATCTGTAATGAATATTCAAGTGGGGAAAGAGATATCCCAAATTTTTTAAATGCTATAGCATATACTATACGATATTTGTGATTTTTAGATTTTTTTTTTATATAACAACTATATTTAAAACTATTATTTATAATTTTAATTTTTATATTTCACCAAATTGTCGATAATAATATTGTGCACTTATTTTATCATTAAACTTAAATTTAAATGCTATAGCATATATACTATACTATATTTGTGATTTTTAAATTTTTTTTTTTATATAACAACTATATTTAAAACTATTATTTATAATTTTAATTTTTATATTTCACCAAATTGTCGATAATAATATTGTGCACTTATTTTATCATTAAATTTAAAAACCATGATTGTGATTTTTAGATAAAAATACAATTTTGACGTTTTTTTCCGTGACGTTTTTTACCTGTGTCGGTTTTTACCGTGACGTTTTTTACCTGACGTTTTTTTCCGTGTCGTTTTTTTCTGTGTCGTTTTTTTCCGCGATTCAAACAATATAATACAATAATTTAGGGCGCGCGACATGGTGGTGTCCAGATATCGCCACATTACTCCCCCTCGGAAAAAGAAAAAAGAAAAATAAGAAAAGAGGAGACAGAGAAAAAAGGAAAAAAATATTTTTAAATATGCGCAAGAGTAAGTCTACTTATCAAAAAGTGTGCAAACCGCGTAAGTGTGATCAGCGACCGGGTCCTCGCGTTCGACGAAGGCTGGTTTGAGTCGGTCGATGGAAATCCAGGTGGTAGAGTTGTCGCGTTGCACCTTGAACGTCTTCTCGCGGCGTTCCAGCACTGCATAGGGTCCCTCGAATCGTGGCTGCAAAGGTGGCTTGACGGCGTCGATTCTTAGGAAAACGTGGCTGACTTGCTCGAGGTCGGTTGGTACGAACGTGGTGCGCCGGGTATTGTGGTTTGTACCTGGCGTGTAGCGCAACTGGCTCATCGTTTTTCGTAGGGTGTCCACGAGCTCGGGTTGGTGTGGTTCGGCTTGCGCGGGGTGAAAATACTCGCCTGGGAGTCGTAGTGAGGTCCCGTAGACCAACTCGGCCGGTGTGTGTGAGAAATCGGTTTTGACTGTGTTGCGAAGTGCGAGTAGCACTATTGGCAGCTTCGTTGA
The DNA here is from genome assembly GCA_020882235.1 of Schizaphis graminum. NCBI lineage: Eukaryota > Metazoa > Arthropoda > Insecta > Hemiptera > Aphididae > Schizaphis > Schizaphis graminum. The sequence continues at coordinate 28,954,629 of CM037036.1, forward strand.
CCAGCTCGTCGATTCGTGCGCGGTGAGCGCGGACTTGAGCGTGCGGTGAAAACGTTCGACCATGCCGTTAGCTTGGGGGTGATATGGTGAAGTTCTCGTGTGTTGGACGCCGAATGTTTTCATGAGAGACTGGAAAAGCTCGGATTCGAATTGTCGGCCTTGATCGGTGGTGATGATGTCGGGTACACCGAAACGCGCTATCCAGTTTGTCGTAAGCAAACGCGCGACTGCGTGGGCGGAAATGTTTTCGATCGGCCACGCTTCGGGCCAGCGTGTGAATCTGTCGACGACGGTGAGCAAATACTTGAAACCGTTGGACGGCGGCAGTGGTCCGACGAGATCGACATGAATGTGACCAAAACGACGTTCGGGCGGCGCGAAAGGCGTGATCGGTGAAACTGTGTGTTTAAGTACCTTAGCGCGTTGACACGGTTCGCAGCATCGAGTCCATCGCGTGATGTCTTTGTGCATATCCGGCCAGCAGTATCGAGATTTGATGAGTCGCAATGTCGCACGACAACCGCCGTGAGCCTGTCCGTGAAGCGCGTTGAAAACTAGTCGGCGGTGTTTGTCCGGCACGTACATACGGGCGTTGCCTGTTGAATAGTCGGCGTAAAGGACTCCGTCGGGCGTTGTGCGTGGTAGAAGTTGAAGTGAAATCGTCGAATTGTCCGTGATGATGCGTTGCAGCTGCGGGTCGTTGGCCTGATCGCGTGCCCATTGACGTAAGGACGGTAATTCTGTCGATTCTGCGATCTCGATTCTCGACAGTGCGTCGGACACTACGTTGTCCTTTCCTTGTACAAATTCGACGTCGTGTAAAAATTGCGATAAAAACGAAATCTGGCGTACCTGCCGGTCGATAATTTTCTCGGTTTTGAGTGTGAACATGTACGTGAGCGGTTTGTGGTCGGTGCGAAGTGTCGTGTTTCGTCCTTCGATCATGTGTACGAAATGACGCGTTCCCAAGTACGCGGCGAGGAGCTCCCTGTCGTACGTGCTGTATTTTTGTTCGGTGGGAGATAGTTTTTTCGAGAAAAATCCGAGTGGTTGCCACTGATTATCGACGCATTGTTCGAGCACTGCACCTACGGCGATACTCGACGCGTCGGTGTTGAGACGTAACGCGGAGTCAGGGCGTAAATGTGCGAGTTGCGCGGTACTCGCGAGGGCTCGACGGCAGGTGTCGAAACAGTCGCGTGTCGCATCTGACCACTTCAGCGGGCCGTCTCGTTTTTTGATTTCGGCGGCGAGGTCGTAGAGCGGTGCTTGTAGTTCAGCGGCTTTGGGTATGAAACGGTGGTAGAAGTTCAAAGTACCCAGAAAGCGTTGTAATTCTTTCTTTGTATTGGGCCGCGCCCATTCATGTATCGCTGCAACGCGTTCTACGTTCGGTCGACACGAGTCTCTGTCGATGACGTGTCCTAGGAAAGGCATGGTGTCGGTTGCGAAAACGCACTTCGCCGGGTTGATGGCGATGTCTTTGGAAGCGTTCGAGTACGATGCGGACATGTTTGACGTGCTCGTCCGGGTCGCGTGACGTAATCAGTACGTCGTCGATGTACGCGAACACGAAATCTAACCCGCGTAAAATACCGTTTATCACTCGTTGGAAAGTTTGTGCAGCGTTACGTAATCCGAAACACATGACGGGAAATTCGAAAAGACCGAATGGTGTCGTGACGGCAGTCTTATGCACATCTTGTGGTGCGATCGGCACTTGATGATACGCGCGGACGAGGTCGAGTTTCGTAAAAATAGTTTTTCCGGCTAAATTCGCGGTGAAATCGTGCAGGTGCGGGAGCGGGTAACGGTCGGCGATTGTCACCGCGTTGAGTCGGCGATAGTCTCCGCACGGTCGAAAAGTGCCGTCCTTTTTAGCAACAAGTAGCAACGGGCTGGCCCACGCGCTCGACGATGGTCGACAAATACCTTTTTGTCGCATATATTCGAACTCCGTTCGTGCTATTTGGAGGCGGTCGAGCGGTAATCGTCGCGGCCGTGCGAACAACGGCGGTCCCGTCGTATGAAGCTCGTGAACGACGTCATGCAAAAACTTGGTGGGAACCGGTGATTCACGAGTGACTTCGGGGTAGTCCAAAAGTAATGACGTCCACTTCGATGGCTGAGACACGGCGCAGATTGGGGTGTCCGGCATGCCCGCGGCGGAAACTGCTTTCACGGAGGATTTTTGTGTGAGGTCGACTAAGCGATTGTGTCGTATATCTACCAATAACCCGAAGTAGTGGAGAAAATCTGCTCCTATGATCGGCCGAGCCACCTCTGCCATTTCGAAGGTCCAGGCAAAAAGTCGTTTGAGGCCTAGGTCGAGTTGTAGTTGCTTGGGCCCGTAGGTTTTTATTCGTGTGCCGTTGCTACCAGTTTGATGTCGGTATGAGATTGAGTGTAAAAAGCGTCGGGTGGAATCACCGAAATTTCCGCGCCGGAGTCAATGAGGAATCGACGTCCGGAACGAGTGTCGTTGACGAAGAGTCGGTGAGCGGTTCGAGCGGCGAGGTGTTGTTCGAACACCGCCGCCTTACGGATTTTTCCGCGTAGCAGGCACGAAAGTGCAAGGGTCGCGGCACTTCCGCGCGTCAGGGCCGTAGCGCTCGTGATAATAACACCAGCCAGCCGTCGTAGTGTTGTTGCGTGTGGGCGCTGGTGTCTGTGGAACGTCGCGTACTGGGCGATTCGTGGTAAGGGCTGCGACCTGTGCGCTTAGTGCGTGAATAGCGCTCTCGAGCGCGTTGAATCGCGCGTCGATGTTGGAGTTCGCGGCGACTTCTCGAGCCTCTTCCGGCTCTAGTACGCCCGATGGTGGAAAAACCGCGGCGATGCGGCACCTGGGTGTTGAGGTGACGGCGGCCAACTCTGTACCTCCACGCGATGCCTCCATGACGCGATCTGCGCGTTCGGCCAGGGCGTCAAGCGGGCCGGAAAGTCCGGCGATAACGGTGCGAACGGCCGGGGGGAGCTTTTGCATCCAGAACTGTTCCAGTGACGCGTCGCCCATATCATCTGGATAGACGTCCCGCATGTCACGCAACAGGCGTGATGGTGTGCGGTCTCCCATACCACCCGGCTGGATGATGGACTGGAAACGCGTGGCGCGGGGGACGGTGTACGTGCTGATGAGCCTCGCGCGTAAGGCGTCGTACGTGGCGTCTTCGCCCAAAATGTCGGAAACTGCGCGAATACCATCTTCGTCGAGCGATGCGAGCACGTGGTTGACGCGTGATAGGTCGCTACGAATGCGGCTAGAATGGAAAACAGCGTCCGCGTGTGTAAACCATTGCCGCGGGGAATGGTGCCAGAAACCCGGCAGGCGCACGTGCGTAACGGCAGCCAACTCTGGGGGCGCCGGCGACAGCGTGGTCGCGGTTTGCACCGTGACGCTCGGTTCGGATTTCGTCGACGTGGTCGAGCTCGTCGTAACCTCAACTACCCCGTCTTCTGACATCGCGGCGATTAGTAAACGCGTGTCGGCGGATGCAATAGGATAAAAAAAAAAAAAAAAAAAAAAAAAAAAACGGCGACACGTGTGGATCGCGTAACGCACTTACGAACGTCGGCACTACGGCGGCGGGACGACGAAATCGCGGGCGGAGATGGAATTCGGAAAAACGAGGTCACCAATTTAGCGTTAGTGGGTATGGAGATTGTAGGCGATCTAAGGGAATTTTCCCCTACAAAGCTTCACCACACTAACGGCTAGTTATACTTATAAACACGAGGTCGTGCTACCAATCGCAGGACCGTGACAAATAAAAACAAAAAAAAAACAAATTAATTGATCGGGCGTCGTTCGACGAGAAGTTTTTATTATTACTTAAAAAATTAACACGAGAAATAACTTTAATACAATAAAACGTGGGGGGACAAAATGTCGCACAAAACGCAACAACAATATGGAGGTGACGGAACGGTTGTTTAAGAGCGGACGGAACGTTCGGAAATCGGCGGAGCGCGTACGTTGCGATCGGGCGCAAGAAACGAGAGTGATGGAGGTGATGGCCGCCGAAGCCGTTGCAACTGCGTCGAGCGCGGTAGAGTGAGGGGGGAAAGGTAACAATAATACAATAATATTGCCGTACGGCATACAAACATATAATACAATTTAGGTACAAACAATATAATACAATAATTTAGGGCGCGCGACATGGTGGTGTCCAGATATCGCCACACTATCACAGATATCTCATGTTATCAAAAATATTACCCGGTAACAAATAGTTATCGCATATTACCGGTCGACAATCAGTTATCAGATATATTACCGTTTACATTTTTCGAATAATTTCACCCGCTATACGAATAATATATAATACACAAGTGAAATCGTAACACACAATAAACATGTTCTTACATGCAAACATTCAACAATACACTCAGTAACGAATAATATACATGCAAACAATATGTCTAGCCAGAAATTTCCTGTAATCCCTAACAACGGTCAACTCTCATCAATAGAGATATTATCCTTAGAATTAAAAATCGTTTTCACTCGAGAACCCATGTCACTTTTGACATCTCTGACTAAAATATATAAACAATACAAAAGTGAAAACGTGACCATCTGTTTCAATTACAAAAAATGATCAAGGAGCAAATCTTTTTTTTGAAATTAGTCGCATTTCAGATATTATCATTTACATACTTGAGTTTATCTACTGATTTTTCTACAAGTTAAAAGATGATTAACACATTTTTCTTATATATGTGCTATTATTTTCTTAAACCGATATGGAAACGAGAAAACGAAGATGATTGTATAATTACACGAGCAGAACTCATTGCTATCCATGGGGAAGTTTTTCAGGAAAAGTAAGTTATTTCGTTTTAATTTATAATTTATTATTATTATTATTTTTATTTCATTATTTTTTATAAAGTGAGGTAATTGAAACAAATCAAACGATTACCCCGATAAATTCACCAACTATAAGAGAAATTTATGAAGAGTACCTAGAGGCACACACATCTCATCAACGGATGCTAAATTGGGCAACACGTGCTGGTTTACTTTGCAGGGGAATTAATATGGAATTTAGAGCGCTGGCGATGTTAATGTCTGATACTCATACCGATAACTCAATTCCCATAGACGAGAGAATAGTAAGTTTATATAAGATTAATATTATAATACCCCAAAATTAATTTATTAATTTAATAAATTATGTTTTTAGTACAATATGACTTCCCTAGTGATACTATAGATTTTATTATGGAAAGAATTTCTAAGTTAATATAGTTACTATATAACGTTTAAAAAAAAAATCTTTTTTTTTTTTTATACCTATACTATCCTTATTTAACTAAAATGTTGATTTAAAGCGAGTATAAAATTATATTGAATAACTTATAATCATCGAATAACAATGTAAAGGTAAAAGTCGGTCCTAGTTAAGACCCAAAATGTGTTTTATGCACGTTATACAATATAACGGAAATGTATCCCAACATTTAAGATACTTTAAAAAAAAATCTGATTTTTACACGATTTAATTCATTATAATCATGGTTTGACAAATGATCTAAATGTAAAATCGCTGTCATCAGGTAAGATTGTAAATTTTGTTTTAAATTTAACAATATAACGGTAAGGTATCCCAGCATTTAGAAGACTTTAAAAGGGCGAAAAATCTGATTTTTTAAACTATTCGTGTTTTATTCTCCGTACGAAAAAACACGCTTAACAAATTTGTGTACAAATTGTTCATCAAATCCAAGACTTATTTTTCATTAAAATGGATTTCAACTCACGTAAGTAGTTTTATAGTCTTAATCACATATAAAAAATAACTCTAGGTTTTTTTTATATAGTTCATGAAGTATTTAATTTTTATTTAAAAACCAATTTCGATAATTTGATCCGGGCGAGTTGTGGAGATAATTGTGATATAGAAAAACTGTGTAATAATTGTGTAAATAAAAAAAATTACTTTTGTAAGATGTATCATTTATTAAATAAGCCGTTATGGTATAAATTTGTTAATTCTAAATATGAAAATATCTATCCACCCTGGCTCATCGAAGATATAACGAAATACTCTAGCGCAGATTTTGAGTTTATTCTTCGTGAGCTATATGAGGAAATTTATGCTATTCAATGTGATAATGGTCATGCATATTGGAAAGCCCATTTATTACATAATAGTATAGTTTCTTATGATTTAAGTTTAGGGAATAAATGGGTAGAGATAATTTTGAATAGCGAATTATACCATAACGGAATTAGTTATTGGAATAATTTAATTTTTAGTATTTTAGAGTTAAGATTTAGTAGTGTAAGTGGATTAAAAAGAATAGTGGATAAGTTAGATTTAAGTATTAATTTTAGATTAAATGAAAAACATTTATTACCGGAAATATTAGAAAATTTTAATATAGAATATGATAGAAATAGTATTAAGTATTTATTACATTGTAGAGATATTAATTTTGGTTATAGTAATATAGATCATTGGTAGGTTAGAAATTCATTTATATTTTTATTTTTATAACAATATAATTTTATGTTAACATTAAACGCAGCTATTTTGATATTTAATTGTTAAAATATACCATACATCTAATTTCCTATATTCCTCCCACCTTTTCACCTCTATTGTTAATATGATCCCGATTTTTACAAACTACCCGCAAAGTGTCAGACGCCGGTCAGTACGTATTTACTCTAGTTAACACACGTACCTTCTGACTGATTTATCTTTGAATCTGAGTTTTATTATTTTAAGTGTTTTTTTTTTTTTTTTGAAGTGTGGTTTTTATTATATTAAATTTTACTATATTAAACATGTTTAATTGCGAAAAGTGTCCTTCCTCTTTCTCCAGCAAATATAATTTAAACAGACATAAAAAAATACATGATAAACATAGAGTTTCTTGCACTGTTTGCGGAATATTATTTAATCGGAAAGATAATTTAGTCCGTCATATGAAAACAGCTCATGGTAAAAACATATTATTTTACATTTAATTTATTAACCTCTTCATACATAGTGAATATCACTGTAAAAAATATTTGTTTACAATCGAGAAATCGTTGTTGCAATAATATTACGGTTTTCAACAGATGTACGGAACGTTACGGTACGTTGCGTAACGCTGATTACTATCGTTATCAGACGTTTTTGTACAAAATCACGTGTATGAAGATCATAGAGTATACTCTATGATGAAGATGTTAAATTAATTTATTTATTTTCCGAACGTGTTTTTAATATTTATTTTACGCGGTATAGAAACTCGTCCGCTACTAGAAATTGCTCCTCAGGTGTTCGTTCCTGATATTCCTGCAGGACCGTCAAATCAGTTGCAAGACATCGACTCAAATACAGATTTCAACGACGAGGATGATAAAATTTGTTGCGAAGTTTTGGAGAACGTTGAAAATCTAGGACTGTACGATGATATTGAAGGTAAGACTTTTTTTGAATTTTAATGTAGGAAGATAGGCTAATAGGTTTTTTTTAAATTAAAGATCTTTTTACAACAACGGTTAACGGAAAACGTACTTCTCACGCAAACACTCCATCTGCTATCAAGGCTAAAAAAGCACGTTTACTTCTTGTCCAGTCTCCCGGCTTTACTGAAATTTCATCTTCAGCAAATAGAAAAATCGTTTGGTATTACGTTAAAAATATCGAAAATATTCAAAACTATATTGTTTTTTTCAATTCGATTAAAACTGAATTAGTTACATTACTAAAATCACTAGCTTCTAAACATCCGATTAAATTTAATTTAAAATTAGAAGCTACATACAATATTCCGAATATTGATAATTCATCAGAAAACCGTGCATTTAAGACATCGGCTAGAGCAATTTTTTCCGAAACTGGAGTACGAGAACTTGTTGAAGAAAGTTTCATAAAATTAATGAGTGAGCAAGATGCGTATTCTAGTAAAGGAAGTGGTTTTACCCTACAGTGTATTGATGGATTATTATTAGGCGTGTATAAATATACACCTATGGGTGCTTCATCATATATTCCGTTACCAAATTTCATCGAAAATAAAAAAGCCGTAATTAACCCACAAAACATAGACCAACAGTGTTTCAAGTGGGCTATATTAGCAAAACACGTAACGGGCATAAATAGACAACGTATAGAAAATAATTATACGTCGCTCGAAGAAAAATACAATTTTTCCGGTATTACGTTCCCGACAAAACTGCATGAGGTAAAAATTTTTGAAAAAAATAATCCTAACGTATCTGTCAATGTTTATGGACTCGAAAAAAAAAAAATTCAATCACCTCAAAAATTTCCAAAATATGAAGTATTTCCGCTGAAGGTGGTAGAACAGGAAAAAGCAGATCATTTCGATCTTTTACTAATTACTGACGAGGAAAACAGTCATTTTACCTACATCACTAATTTCTCACGACTTGTCCGTGCACAAAAAACATCACATGACGGTCATGTAATATTTTGCAAACGGTGCTTCACATCATTTGACAGTCACCCCCGGAAAAATACGCTAAGCGGACCAGCTGCACTAGAACAACACAAGCTGATATGCGAAACACACAAACCTGTCCGACCTCAGATGCCCGCTCCCGGATCATTATTAGAATTTAACGCTTAGAAAAAAACTCAACGACATCCGATAGTTATATATGCAGATTTCGAAGCAATATTAAAAAAATCCGAAAAAAAATGTGGGAATAATACAACAATAATTCAAAAACATGAAGCTATGAGTTATGGTCTTTTAGTTAAAGCTGATGACAACATTCCTGTAGAACTACTTGAAAAATTCAACATTCCAACTTCACCTGTAATTTACCGTGGAAGTGAAGATAATCAGAATGTAGCTAAACATTTTGTAAAGAGTATTGTCGAAATAGCCGAAAACATCGAAAAATTATTAAAAACCAACACACCTATAATTTTAACCCCCGAACAAGAACATACACACAATTTATGCAACACATGTAATTTATGTAAATGTAATTTTTCTATGGAAAATCATAAAGTAGCAGATCATTGTCACTTATTGGGTAAATTCAGACAAACGTTGTGTAATACCTGCAACCTCAAACTTCAAACACCTAACTTTGTTCCATGCTTTTTTCATAATTTATCAAATTATGACGCACATTTTATCGTAACCGAGTTGGGATACGATTCCAAAACTATTTCGGTTATACCGAATAGTGAAGAAAAATTTATTTCATTTTCGAAATACATTAGTAACACATTCACAATACGATTCGTCGATACATTAAGATTTATGGCTTCAAGTTTATCTACACTAGCATCAAATTTAATATCACCCGGGTTCGAGAAGTTCAGAGAGACAGCAAAACACTTTTCTACCGAAGATATGCAGCTCGTTACTCGTAAAGGTGTTTACCCTTACGAATATACTGATAGTTGGAACAAGCTCGAAGAAACTAATTTACCAGAAAAAAGTGGTTTTTATAGTACACTAACAGAGTCACATATACAACAAGAAGATTATGATCATGCTAAGACTGTATGGAACCACTTCAACTGTCAATCACTTGGTGAATATTCGGATCTATACCTTAAAATAGATGTTTTATTGCTGGCTGATGTATTTGAGAATTTTCGAGATCTATGTTTGACTACATACTGCTTGGACCCATCCTTTTATTATACAGCACCTGGATTTAGTTTCGACTGCATGTTGAAATACACTAACGTCAAACTAGAGTTACTCACTGAGTATGATATGCTGTTGATGATTGAAAAGGGTAATTATAATAATTATATTTATAAAAAAAAAATAATAATAACATATATATATTTATTTTTATCATAGGAATCCGAGGTGGTTTAACTCAAGCAAGTATGAGGTATGCTAAAGCCAATAATGAAAATACTCTAGATTATGATCCGACTAAGCCCAAATCGTGGTTAATTTATCAAGATTGTAAGTATATATATATATATTATTAAATATTATTAAATATTATTTTATTTTTTAGGTAATAATCTGTACGGGTGGGCAATGTCACAGTATATGCCATATGGTGGGTTTAAGTGGGTAGAACCTAAATTAGAAGGACTAAATGATTTAAACGAAACATCTCCCATCGGACAAATATATGAGGTTGACGTTAAATATCCTAAAGAACTCCATGATCAGCATAACGACCTCCCTTTCCTACCACAGAACAGTATTCCGGCTAGCTCAAAAGTAAAAAAACTTATGGCGACACTTCACTCGAAAAAAAATTATGTCATTCATTACCGCAACCTACAGCAAGCTATAGCTAATGGACTTATAGTTGAAAAAGTATGTGTACATTTAATTTTATAGATATTTGTAACATAATTATTTTACATTATAGGTTCATAGAGTAGTTCAGTTTAATCAATCACCATGGCTGGCTCCATACATAGCACTAAACACAGAGATGAGGAAAAAGGCAGCAAATGACTTTGAGAAAGACTTTTTTAAACTTTTAAATAATGCAGTCTTTGGTATATATAAATATATATTATAAAAAAAAAAAAAAAAAAATGTTAGTCTCATTTTTATTAATTTTTTAGGAAAAACCATGGAGTCAATGAGGAAACGTATGAAGATGGAACTGGTGTCTAGTGATCAACGTTTACAAAAACTGATAAACCGAACAACATTCAAACACTGTACAACATACAATGAAAATCTGAATGCAGTCTCATTAGAAAATAAAATCATTGATTTTTGTAAACCGATATATATAGGTAATTATTACATAACTAGTTTTTTAGTGTATTACTTTATAAACTTATTTATTATAGGTTTCGCAGTACTAGATATAAGTAAAACGTTGATGTATGACTATCACTATAACGTAATGCAGAAACATTATGGTGACAAAATTAAGCTCATGTATACAGATACAGGTAAATTATTATTATTATTATTATTATTATTATTATCATCATATTAATATATTTGTATTATTTTAGATTCTTTAGTATATTATATCCAGACTGATGACTTTTACAATGACCTGGCGAATAATTCTAACTTGCTCGACCGAATGGACACTGCAAATCTACCCAGGGACCACCCGTGTTACATTACTGAGAAAAAGAAGATTCCCGGACTATTTTCTGATGAAACCGATGGACGTATTATGAAGGAGTTTATAGCACTGCGAGCAAAATCCTATTGTAGTAATCCGACCATATTACTTTATTTTATTACTCTATCTTTTTATTACCTTGAGCTGATACTGTTTGCAATAATATTATTTATAGATCTAGTATTATATTTTTGTTATACGAATTCTTAGAATCGATATACGTATTTTTATTTTATTAGTTTTATGGATTCTTAGAATCCAAATACGCATTCGATAATCGTGTCTTAGTAAACACGAAACTTGTGTTCCGGTTTACCATGACACACACGTATCTTCTGGGACTACGCCCATGATAAGTTTAATATAAAAAGGGTTGTGGTAGTATTAAGATTTAGACATAGTCAAGCCTCAAGTACGCTTAGACCGGTGGCGTTGTTCTATACTTAACAACACATCGGGCTAAGCCTTTATTATTATTATATTACTTTGTCTCAGTTAATAAATAACTTCAATTCCAAAACGAGTTGTTTATTCACTTCAACCTTCATACACTCTCTGAAGAAGATAGACGACAAAGTGGACTTCGTCGTTAAATCGTGCTGAGCCATCTTCACCAGGACCGGCTCACTACAAATTTGGTGTCAGGTGTGGGGTCTTCACATCAAACGAAATATATTTGGCCGTTTTCAACCAGAAAACACATCCAAGTCAGTAGTTTGAGACCCTTAGACGAACCACTGTTCCAAATCAACTTCAAGGAGCATTCTCAGAGCATTCGACAAGCATTCAAGGAGCATTCTCAGAGCATTCGACAAGCATTCAAGGAGCATTCAAAGAGCATTCTAAAATCAACATTTCAACTACCCAACGACATCTCAGACAACATGGAAAAATTGTAAGTTATTTGAACAATTATTACCGTTTATCTGAGAGCCTGAGGGGATTTCTATTTAATGACCAGTAGATGACTACTAGAAAAGGTACCCAGTACTCGGGATTAGACGAATCAGAAGATTCAAATTTAGTTACATCCATAGAAACTAACGATACAAGGGACACTACTAATATAGACGATACTACTTACACGGGTGAAACCACCAATACGGACGAAACTACTTATACAGGCGGAAACGATAGCAACTTAATTGATTTAAATCAAACTATTCGTTCTATTGAATTACCAGAAGAAATAGCAATGGCAAACAAACTTACCTTTGGGGACGCTATGAAAGCGATACCTAGTTTTGGAGGGGGATCCGAAAGTCTCCTCACCAGTTATTTTAATCGGTGCGAATTTGTACTAGGGCATGTAGACGAAAAAATTAAACCTATAATACTCGACGCAATAGTTTCCCAATTAACCGATAAAGCAAGTGACGCAGTTAAATATCGAGAAATAACGTCATGGGAGGAACTAAAAGCACATTTAACTACCATTTTTGGTAAAACTCATTCAGTACAATTTTTGCAAAAACAATTTAACCAAAGTAGGCAGTATGACAAAGAGTCGATACAACAATACGCGGACAGAGTAGAAAAAATTTCCCATGAATTAACCACCGCGCTAACTTTAAGTAAAACCACGACAGAAGCCAAAGTCATTTCCGAAATTATCCAAACTCAAACTTTAGCTGTATTTATTGCGGGTATTCAGTCTGATATCCGTCTAATTTTAAAAGCAACAAAAGTACCTACTTTTGAGGAAGCCGTATTTTTGGCAGTAGAGGAAGAAAAACTTAATGAAAAACCTGAATATAAAACAGACAATCGAAATAAATACGTAAAGAAATCTAACGATAAAAGTAAAATTCAATGTCACCGTTGTCGTAGATACGGACATTATAGTAACGAATGTAGAACTAGTGAACATAAAATAACAAGTCTTAAAAACCAGTCCGAAAATAAAAATTTAAAAAATTCCGAAAATCAAGTTAAAGTTTGTCATTATTGTAAAAAAGAGAATCACGTCATTAGTGAATGTCGTAAGAGAATATATAACGAAAAAAAGAAAAAAGAGCAGGGCGAAGCTTCGACTAGTAAAAACAACAATTTAAATCGTACCGTAGGCAAAATCGAAAATAATGTTAGAACTATTACATACATGGAAAGGGAACACGTTAAATGCACTTCTACCAGTTTTGAACCTACCACAATAAAATTATTCGTGGATACGGGAGCCGATATGAGCCTCATTAAAATATCCGCACTAAAAAAAAATATCGTAATAAACGAAAGTGAAAAACGTACAATTAGTGGTATTACGGCAAACCCAGTAACTACTTTCGGGACATTAAAAACAACTATTAATATAGAAGGAGCAGATTTTTATGTCAAATTCGATGTTGTAGCCAACGATTTCCGAGTACCCGAATCAGGTATTATAGGCAGAGATTTTATCAAGGACAACCGCATAGTGTTAGATTTTAGTCGTGATATGTTTATGATGCCACAATGTAAACCGCCTACAGCGCAACCCATAATTATACCGCCGCGTAGTAATTGTGTGTTAGCCATCTCCGCAGACGAATTTATTGACCATAAACTAGTGACTATTAAAAATCAAGAATTAAATCAAAACGTTATAATCGCTAATAGCTTGAGCCCAGTATTAGATAACAAAATTATAAGTAACATAATCAACATTTCCGAAGAACCTTTTATAATCGAAGAATTAAACACTAGTAATTTAAAATGGGAACCATATCAAGAACAAGAATTAACTATCACCAATAACCAGGGAACTAGTGGGCGAGAACGCATTCGTACTCTTACGGAACTTATTAATACCGACCATTTAAACGTAGAGGAACGTGAACAATTAGTAAACTTATGCATAGAATATTCTGACATATTTTTCCTAGAAGGAGACCAATTGACCGCTACTGATGTAGTAACTCATTCGATTAAAACACCTCGCTGTGTTAAACCAATTAATATTCGACCTTACCGGTTACCCTGGGCATACCAACAAGAAATTGAAAAACAAATTACCGAAATGAAAGACAATAAAATTATACAAAATTCAGTGTCATCATTTAATTTTCCGTTAGTAGTAGTGAAAAAGAAAAATTTGGACAAAAATGGAAAACCAAAATTAAGAATTTGCGTGGATTTTAGGAAACTTAACGAAGTAACCGAAAACGAAGCTTATGGCTTACCAAATTTAGTTGAAATCCTTGACTCTTTAGGATCATCAAACTATTTTTCAACACTCGATTTAGCAAGTGGTTATCATCAGATCTATATTGACCCGCAGGATACACATAAAACCGCATTTTCTAGTAAATCCGGACATTATGAATTTCTTAGGATGCCTTTTGGCCTAAGTTCAGCACCCGCAACGTTTACACGAGCAATGCGCGCTGTATTAACCGGCTTAGAGGAAATGTGTACGGCATATCTCGACGATATTGTTGTGCACGGATCCAGCCTGCGGGACCACCAAGAAAAACTTAAACAAGTTTTTAATCGATTACGTTTACATAAATTAAAATTACAACCTAATAAATGTTCTTTTCTAAGAAAAGAAGTATTATATTTAGGACATGTAATCAACGAGACCGGGATTTCTCCCGATCCAAGTAAAATCGAATGTATCAAAAATTATCCGAAACCAAAAAATGCTAAAGATATTAAATCTTTTCTAGGACTACTAAATTATTATAGACGGTTCGTAGATAATTTCGCAAAAATCGCAAAACCACTGACCTATTTACTTAAAAAAGACGTACCGTTCTGTTGGACGGACAAATGCGATAACGCTTACGAGGAATTAAAAAATAAACTCATGAATCCACCACTACTAACTTATCCAGATTGGGAGAAAGGAAAATTTAAATTAATGACCGACGCAAGTCAATTTGCTATAGGTGCAGTACTATCCCAAGGCGAGTCGTCACACGAAAAACCTATTGCATATGCTAGTAGGACATTGAATAAAGCAGAAACCAATTACAGTGTTATACAAAAAGAACTTTTGGCCATTATTTGGGCCGTAAAACATTTCAGACCGTACCTTTATGGACGCAAATTTTCTATTATTACTGACCATCGACCACTTACATATTTATTCGGATTAAAGGACGCTTCATCACAACTAATGAGGTGGCGCCTTCATTTATCTGAGTACGACTACGAGATCATTTATCGATCGGGGTCGTTACACTCTAATGCCGACTGTTTATCACGGATACGCATGGTAAATAGCGAAACCAGTTTCGTAGATTTCGAGTCACGAGAAAAACACGCTATCATAAATTCAAACTTTTCGGAGGTCGACGGAAGTATTTTGAACGCTACACAAAGCGAAAACCTGTTCTTACCAATACCTAATAACGGAATAATAACACATAAGGCGATACGAGAAATTTTAATAAGCAAAAATATTCCAAATCCAGTTTTTGATGTTACAAAACAATTTATTATAAACAAATCAGGTGACCAATTAATTATACTTTTCGAAATACATAATACAAACAAAGAGCTCAGTGCCCAAGAATACTATAAAATAATCACGGACATTAAGGGGTTCTGTATAGACAACCAAATAGACAATTTCTCAACCATACGAATGGAAGGCCTAACGACTTTAACCAGTTTCGAAAGAATAAGGAAAATGTTTAAATACATTTTTAAAGAAACCAATATTAAAATTATTGTGCATAGAGAACAGGAATTTTCCGACGAAGAAAAACAAGCGATCATCGCTGAATATCATAACACTCCATTAGGGGGACACTCGGGAGTTTCCAGAACCATTAAACGCATGAAATTACATTACCACTGGAAAGATTTAAAGGGGAACGTAAAAGATTATATACGTAAATGTGACATTTGTCAAAAGACAAAATCACATAGTAAAACTAAACAACCAATGATGATAACAACCACAGCTAGTAGACCGTTCGAACGTATCTGTTTAGATATAGTAGGACCATTGCCCATAACTCCGTCGCAAAATACGTATATATTAACTATTCAAGACGAGTTGAGTCGTTACGCTCTGGCCATGGCCCTACCTAGCACGGACGCAACAACGGTTGCACAAGCTTTCGTGGAATATTTCGTATGCATATACGGAATACCAAATTCTATATTAACCGACCCTGGAACTAACTTTTTATCGGACCTTTTTAAACAAACATGTAAATTATTAAACATTGACAAACATAAGACCACTCCGTGGCATCCACAGACCAATGGCTATTTAGAACGATCCCATAAAACGTTAAAAACATACCTTAGAAGTTTCGTCGACAAAGACAATAGTTGGGACAATTTATTATGTTACGCAATGTTTACATATAATACGACAGTTCACACTTCTACTGGATTTACACCATTCGAATTAATTTTTGGCAAAAAACCTAATATACCGACCACTTTTCTTAAAGAACCCGAACCACAATATAATTACGAAAATTACGCGTTAGATTTAAAAAGAGTAATGCAAGAAACTCAGAAACTCGCACGGGACAATCTAATTGAAAAGAAACTTGACAACAAACAAAATTATGATAAAACATGCAACCCAATAGAAATACATGTGGGAGATAAGGTATTAATAAAAGAACAAAATAAAAACACTTTAAGCCGAAATTGGACGGGACCTTTCGAAGTCACACATGTGCATGGAAATGAGAACTTAACAATAAAGAAAGGCAGAAAGGATTATAGAATCCACAAAAATAATACAAAAAAATATTTTGAAACAACTTTGTAATTTTTAATTATTTTTACATTTTTAGACAACCGACCTTTAATTTTTTCATCATCGACTTCGAATTTACAAATACAGATCGGACAAATTTAGTAGTAATCTCCGGGGCAATTTCAAATAGGTTTTAAATCAAAAAACAAACGTAGTATTGTTGACAAAATAAGCAAGACAGCACGACTTTTGTTCGGCTTATGCAACACAGAATGTATGAATAAATTTAACACAATTATTAATCGATTTTCTGGTAATAACGATAACCAAATCAAACTTATCGAAGAACAAATTAAAATTATTCGGTTAAACCAAGACCAGGAGGATTTAAAAATTAGAAACGTAGAATTAAGGTTAGACGACCTTAAAAATAATACTATTGACCAATTTATGAAAAACTACCTTTCGATGCATTTTAATTTCGCAAATCTAATACTTACTAAATATATTTATGAAACTAACACACTTTTGGAAACAATTCAAATGGCTAGAGTAGGACAAATGCATCCAAGTTTATTGCCACCAAACGATCTTTTAGAACAACTAAGAGATATTAAAGTATCTTTACCATCAGGAACCGAATTACCAATCGAACTTGACCTAGTAAACGCTTACGAATTACTCAGACTCTCAGATTTGACAGTAT
The DNA here is from genome assembly GCA_020882235.1 of Schizaphis graminum. Taxonomy (NCBI): domain Eukaryota; kingdom Metazoa; phylum Arthropoda; class Insecta; order Hemiptera; family Aphididae; genus Schizaphis; species Schizaphis graminum. Next base: position 28,972,047 of record CM037036.1, read on the forward strand.
ATTGTTCCGATAACAGAATTGTATTTATTATTACGTTACCTTTAGTATATCAAAATGAACTAACATTATATCATTTAATACCTAAACCTGTATGTAAACTAACAAACTGTATTTATATTAAGCCTAGTTATAACTTTTTAGCAATTAGCAAAACGAAAGAATTGTATACAACTTATGACCAATTTCATTACTCAGCATGTAAATCAGCTCATAATTTCCTTTTATGTCCTGAAATTAATCCTTTACATCCTAGAAGCACAAGACCAATATGCGAAATACAATTACTACAAGATCCAGTTAAAGTACCGAAAAGCTGCGAAATACGACAAATACAGATAAATACGACGGGTGTACCTAGTACAAGTTTAATAATGTTATAAATAGACATATTGCCCATATTGGTATGTATTTATTATCATAATAATACACGCATACAAATAAATACATTATTTTGTATGTTAGGTTGGTATTACTATTGTAGAAGAAGTTCCATGTGGTACAATACTTTTATTTATATTGTTGCAAAAAGGTTCTATGTTATATTTAATTTTTAATTTTGGGGCCAAAAAGTCCTATCTCTAGAACTATTTGGCTCCAAGTTTGGTTTTATCAATATTATTTGATCACCAAATTCCTTTTGAATAAACTGTATGGATAATATAACTACTGATTTAATTTAAAACATTTTGAAAATGTATACTTCAAAATCGAACAAGTATAAGCTGAAAAATATTGAAACACATTTGAATTGGCTTTCCTGAAAAATTACAAATTTGAACATAGAACTTTTTGGATCCAAGCCCGCGATATCGGAGTTGTCCAACCCTGTGCTCCCCATCGTTCTAACGCGTTTAACATTTCGTTTGACACAAATTGGGGGCCGTTATCGCTGAGACACACGCGTGGGTACCCGAAACGTGAAAAGAACTCGCGTTCTAACGTTTCTATTATTGTTTTTGAGATTGCTGTTCCTAGGGGGTAAGCCTCGGTCTACCTACTAAAACAGTCGGTTGCTACCAGTATGTACGATTTTCCCTTACCGGAACGTGGGTATGGGCCCATAAGATCGATACTGATAACTTCCCATGGTTGTCGGGGAGTTCTAGGTTGTATTGGGTCATTAGGACGTGTGTTAAGTGGTTTTGTGCACGCGCATACGTGACACGCACCGACATATAACCTCACGTCATTCTTTTGACCTTTCCAATAGTACCGTTGTCGAACTGCCCGGTACGTCTCTTTCCAACCCGGGTGGTTGGACAAGACGTGATCGTGACACCTCCAAATTACGTGTTGTATTTTGGTTTTCGGTATCACGACGGGTGTGTGGGGCCCTACGGTTACGCGTAAGAGGCCGTCGGAATAAATATATTTCCCGGTCCCCGATTTCGCGATCTTTGTGTTCCGCGTTGGGTTGTCCCACTGTTGACCGGCGATTATTTCGCGCATTGTAGTGTCTTCAGACTGCCACTTTTCGAGTTTAGTCGCGGTGTGGGGTGTATTGTCACTATCGTGGTTATTTACTATAGAGAAAATACGGTCGGTCTCGAGGTCAATGTCGGTTGTTGGCGTTGTTGGGGCCCCCACCAATTTTTCCTCGAGTCGGTCTTCGTCTACGGTTGGGCCTGGTGCTGGATCGCGGGATAACAAATCGGGAGCTTCGTTTTGTATTCCCGGGACGTGCACCGTACTAAAATCTAAATTAGCTAGTTGTAGTGACCAACGTGTTAATTTCGAATTTTTGTCTTTAGCCCTGTATAACCATGTTAGTGCCGAATTGTCGGTTAGGAGTTCGAAACGTCGGGTTTCTAGGTATGGACGGAACTTGTCTGTCGCCCAGATTACTGCTAAGCACTCGCGTTCGACCGCGGCGTACCTTGTTTGCGTTTCGTTAAACTTTTTGCTTGCGTAGGACACAATGCGTCTTTCCTCCGGTCTGTCACCCCGTTGGAAAAGTACCGCACCGGCTCCTATTTCGCTTGCATCGGTTTGCAGACAAAACGGTTTGCTGTAATCGGGTGTCGACAATTTCGGTGATGTGACTAGCGCGTTTTTTATTGATTCAAACGCGCGTTGTTCTACATCTGTCCACTTCCACCGTACCCCCTGTTTCAGTAAATTAGTAAGTGGTGCTATGGTATCCGCGTAATTGTCTACGAATTGGTTGTACCAGTTGCACACGCTCAAAAATTTACGTACGTCCCTAACTTTTTTTGGGACCGGAAAATTGTCAATGCATACCAATTTTTCCGGTTGTTTTGTTATGCCCTCCGAGTCTACAATGTGCCCTAAAAATGAAATTTCGCGAAGACCGATTTTACATTTTTTTGTGTTGCACGTTAGTCCGAATCTCTTGAGACACTCGAGAACCTTGTCTAAGTGAGCCTGGTGTTCGTACTCATCCTTTGAAAATACTACAATATCATCTAGGTATACTTGTACGAAATCATCCTGGTAACCCCTCATGACCTCATTCATAAGTCTCACGAAAGTCATTGGACTATTTTTTAGACCGAAGGGGAGGACTCTGAACTGAAATAGACCTCTACGTGTTCGGAAAGCCGTGTATTTTCGCGCATTTTCGTGTAGTGGCACTTGCCAGTACCCCGACCTCAGGTCGAAAATGCTAAAAATTTTCGCGCCCCGCATTTGCCTAATCATTTTGTTAAGATCTGGCATAGGATACGCGTCGGATTCCGTCACGTCGTTAAGCCGCCTGTAGTCGACACAGAGACGAAATGTTCCGTCTTTTTTCTTTGCCAATACTACTGGTGCGGCCCACGGTGAGGTGCTTGGTTCTACGAGCCCCTGAGTTTCCATATCGCGCACCATATCGTCGATCGCGGTTTGTTTTTGTTGTGGGTACGTATATGGCTTTAGCGCGATAGGTGAGGGGTCTTTGAGCAGAATTGCGTGTTCAATTAATTTGGTACGTCCTACCTTTTCACTGAACACTACCGCATATTTGTTCAATATTTTGGTTAGTTTCGCGCGAGTTTCGGCATCGTTACCAAATTCTAATTGTGATAAATCGGGACTAGTGGTGGGTGGTTGTGACTTCCCTTTCCAGCATGTCGACGTACGAATTTGCCTACCCATGTGTATTGTACACGCGGCGTAATCCCAAGAGACTTCATTATTGACAAGGAAGTCGTGTCCTAGTAACGCGTCGCAATACAAATTGTCTAGAATAGTTGCTTCGAATTGTATGTCGAGTGCTCCTATTCTAGCTTCGAATGAGGTGGTGCCACTGGTTGTCGCAGTGTGACCGTCCGCCATCCGGACTTTATTTGTTGGTACGTGGGGGGGGATGATTTGCCGTATTTACGGGCTATTATCGGGTTTACGTACGATTTATGCGCCTGTGAGTCTAATAGGGCTGTTACGAAGCCTGACGGAAATTCGAGTTCGACCGCGGGGGTCAGAATTTTGTCCGGGCGTGTTCGTGTACCATTATTAGTCGTATTACCATTGGTCGAGCGGGGTAGTTGGTTCTGAACCGCAACAGGGACTGTCTGATCGTCGGCGTTGACCGCCATGATCACACTGTCCCTATTGACTGCCTCTGTGCCCGCCTGTGGCTTTACGTGCGCACCTAATGCGGGGGTATGCGTGGTGTGTGTATTCGCGTCCCCGTCACCTGTGTAGGTGAACACCCATGTCTCTGTTGCCTTTGTCCCTACACCTGCGGCTGCCCCATTAGCCGGTTGTTGTTGAACATACGTGTCACCGGTGAGGTGAGTATGTTCGGTGGTGGGGTGGTGTAGGTTGGGGGTCTGTGAACGGGTGTCTATAGGTGTGATGACGGAAAAAATTTTCGTAGTCGGCTGTAAGTTGTGACTAACTGCCGTACTACGCGCGTGTGTATTGCGTAATTTTTTTCCGTGTGTACTATCGATATTCTATGTTGTTGGGTGGGGGGGTGGTGGTGAGTCGATGGGGGGACTAGTCCCAGTCGACTCCCCCGCCGTTTCCCGGCCTGGACGGTCGGTGTGGGCACCTACTTTGCCAATGGAGTTCCCCACAGAACTTGCACGGCCTCGGTGGCAGGTCATCAAAAGAATTGCCAGAATATTTTTTTTTTACCGGGGGGCTGTTTGTGGGGTGTCCGTCCCCTTTTTGAGCTAAGGCGTCCAGCGTTGTGTGGGTGGACTGGTGCTGTCCGTTTCCGGGTCCAGAACGCCTGCGATGCGTCGTAGCTCGCTGAACGTTTGTGGTCGGTGTAACCGGAGATGCGTACGGAACGTATCGCGTGCTAGCCCGGCGATAATACCTACCAATTTCGGTTCGGATAGTCCGGTGGTTACGCGGCGTGCTAGCTGGTTTTTATTTAACACGAATTCCGTAAGTGACTGTTTGGGCGTTTGTCGTGTCGATACGATGTCGGCGCGCAATCGAGACTGAATTTCGGCGTTATTAAAGTTTTCATAAAATTCGTCCCGAAATTCCGTCCAGGATAGGTCGAGTGGCCTAATAGAATATACCATATACTCGCCGTTCCTTTTAATTGCGGTTCGACCGCCCTGCATCAACCCGCGGGGTGTATACGAGCTTGCACCAAAATCGCCTCGGTATTTTCTATAAACCGTACGGGGTCCTCGGCCCTTGTTCCGGTGAACTCGGGTAACGAAGCTCTTGCTGTACGCAAGTCCTCGTACGGTATTAACACCAAGCGCTCATGTGTTATGGCGTATATTGTGACGCGCGTGTTGTGTGACCCGTATAATCGTTATGAGGTTCGCGCGTGAAGAACGGTCGGTTGTTCGCGGCGGCAATGTGGCTAACGCTATGTTGAGCGTCGCCGTCATTACACTCATACGACCTACCCGACTGGTAATTATCGTGTGTACGATTTGTTACGTGTGCAGGTGACGGGTGAATATTTTTCCGCGGGACTGTATTGTTGTGTGGCTGTTGAGCTGCTGCTAGACGTGTTTCCGTAAAGAAATTCGTCATGCTTGCCTCAAGTGCCCGTAAACGTGCCTCGAACGATTTTGTTTCGTTCGTTTGCGGCAACGTTTGTGTCAACAATTTTAACTGTTCCGCCGCGGTTTTAAATAGGTCGCTCTCTATCGGCTGTATGGACTGACCCTGTCGCATGGTCGATTGATAGCCGCAGTATTCCGACAGGTTATCTGTAGGTATCTGACTTGCTGTCGGGCTTGTCGAGATACCCCCGGACGACTGTTCAAAAACTTGACTGACGTTCGTATCTACCAGCGTAGTCGAAGCGTCCGGCTGTTCTCCCGTGCCGTCCGCCAATATATTGATTGACGGCTGCACGGGATAGAACCTAACGTTCGCGGGGTCCTGTCCTCTTTCCCGAATGTGTCCCTCAAGCCTGATAATTATATCCGGTTTAGAGCCGGACATGCTTATTCCGCGGGCCGTACACTCGCTACGTAGCTCCGCCGTCGTCAATTGTTGTAACGATTTACCGGACATGTTGTATTTCTTTTGAATAGATTTACAAATGTGGACGTTAAACTATTGCGTAGACGGTAGCCTGTGCTTGTTATACGGGACGGATGCTCCGAGAAATATTATTGGGGCGTGGGTGATAGGGGAAAAGAGAGAGCGTAAAGAAAAAAAAAATAAATGAAAATCTTTTTTTTTTTTTTTATTTAAAAGACGTAATTTGCGCGATGTTTTCAAACGCTATTTTGATTACTCTCGCGCAAATGATAATCAGCTGTACAGCTGATTGCGGCGTCGCCGGTACGGTCCAAATATAACGTAATTAGGTCAATGTCCTCGGCGGCGGCGGTGAGACCTGTTTGTCTCGGCGGCACACGGTGGCTGCTCAAGCAAGAACGGCGGCGCGCGGCGACGGCTTACGACGACGACAGCGATACCGGTTTGAGTATTCTTACCCGCACGCTGTGCTGTTATCTGCGGTAGTGTCACGGGACGAAAGGCAAGTGTTCGGAGGGGTGGTGTTATATAACGTTATAATTCTATACTATTATATCTACTTCCCACAGCAGTTTCACGGTTATTCGCGGTCGCGACGGAATTCCCCTTACGTACCAGAATACTTCTTACGTAATTCAAACTTGGGAATCCTAGCTAACCGGAAAACACAGACCTGGCTAAAATAACTTAATACTAAAATAAAAAGCACTTTTCCGAGGTATATGTCAGCGTGAATAAAACTCTTACCTTTACGATGACTTGAGGTGATTCCTCTGCGGGGAGCCAATTTGAGACGGTGCCGGCGATGAAGAGAGTGAAGGATTCGCGGTGCACCGCTCGTAGTTAGTTCGATCTCGACGATACCGTACACGTAGACAAGAACACCGAAATAATAAAAAAACACTAGTTTGAGGTATAGTTGGCTTTTATTATATATATCTAAAAATATTTAGCACGTGGCGTCAATGTAGTAAAACATTTTACTACATGACCAGATTATAACTATTTATAAATTAATTTTACCAACTACGAATTGCTAACCTTACCTAACCCTCGAATGCTCGTTTATTTTGTAGTATAAGGAATAAGGGAACTATGGTAACTTTTTATTATCTTTAAGTAATAAAGTGACTCTCTTACCTTGACTCGATATCCAATTTTATTTGTTAGCTCTTCCCACGATGTGAACTTCCACGACGAACTTCTTTTCGAAATTTCACTACCTACACAGTAACCCGCTTGAAATCGACAAGAGATAAATTTACACGACACTCTTGCGATCCGGCCGATGGACCAAATGTTGCGGGTATAATAACTTAACTCATTTTATTTAAATGGACTGTAATTTTTATAATTTAAATTCTGGTAACATAATCGATACAGTGCTCGCGTCCGACTAACAGCAGTTGAAGCGGGAGTCACTGATTAAATTATAGGTAATAACAATTAATTAAAATAATAATAATAATGTTGATAACAAGAATGCAAATATAATATGTAATGCGTACGCGACAACCAGAATGACAATGGTTTTGAATTTCATCTTCTATAGTTTCTACATGTTTATCAATATGTTCAGGCAAATTTTCCTGAATAATATCATCTAACATAAACTCATCATTGGCAATTCTATTTTTGAAATATGTTTAGGCAACATGACATTTATTCGCTTTACCTTTCACTATATTTGACCCATCAGTTTCATTCAAGGCAATAATAAAAATTAGTTCCAGTAATTTTTTTGCATCATTAAAGTTGGTACAAGAAATAATTAAACCAATAGCTCGCAAATAAAAATTTTTATTCTATATGTTAGTCCTTTAAATTCATTCCACCTTGTTATAAGTTTCATAATACGTGCTATATCATTCCGTATAAAACAATTTGGGACGGAATATTTACCTGGGGTTAGAACTAATGAGGAACACACTTCTAAATATGTTGTCAAATTTGAATACTGGGTAAACGAACGAACACATGCAGACATTAGTGCTATAGACTGGTCAGTCACAACAATTTTCGGTGATGGAGCGCCATCGCGGGTCCATTGCATCAACCGATGTGATATACTGTTATTGTCATATCTTTCGGACAACATATGAGCTACGGGAAATTGACTTTGTCCATTGTGTAAAGCAATTTCATACAAAAAAATTGCATTGCATTTCCTACCTGAGATAAGTACCGGCTTTCTAACTACACCTCCGGTAGCATAAATGGAAATTAATGGAGTTTTTGATTGTTTCGCGTATTTCCGATAAGCATTCATCTGAATTGTTGACCAATAATGGACAAAAAATCTGTCATAACCAATATCTCTAATTATTGTAGAATAGGGAATGTCGTTTTTTAAAATAGATAAACTCAATGGAGTCATCATGTTCTTGCTCTTTTTTAATTGATTTAGATTTAAGAACACGCAATGCATTAAGTGAAGGTAAATGACTTGGTTCTTTGTCTCCAAAATTCATCAAACGACTTGCTTCATTTCTACGAATAAAAGACGCTGTATGATTCAAATCTACAAGCTGATTTAAAGCCTTTGATCTTGCACTTCCAATTAGTTTTCTTTTACCTCCACCTAAACATGCCTCAAAATTTCCAGAATATGTACAGTTTATTATGACTCTAGAATTTTCGTGTGGCTTTTTGTCCATTAAACCTTTAAATGTACTATTGCACTCAGAACACGAACCATCCATTACCAAATAAAAAGTCCCATCTTTATAAATTTTTGCACGCTTATATACCAATTTACAATTTATTTTTATTTGTTCATAAACATGTTCATTTATTAAAGGAGTCCATTGTCCAGATTGTAGTACTGTATATGTTCTACCAGAATTCAAACGATACGAATTATTATAATAAACCACAGACTTTGGGCAGATTAGATCCCATTCCTTCCACGATAATGTTATATTGAATCTAATGGTATTAAAATCACTATCTGATTGAGAACCCATATAATCAACACAATTTAAATTTTCATTATTTTTAACTAAAGAGTCGCGAATGGCTTGTAAAATATTACCCCGATTTGCATTTACATATGTGTGAAGATATTTGGAGTTCATTTTGTGATTCAACGACGCAGAGAGTAAAATCCAGATATCGTGACTACGAGGATGAAGGCGGTTCTTATCGTCAAAATAATCAGATGCATTTATGCGTAAAATTGCTTCTTTTAAATCGTCAAATGGTATTACTAATTTCTTAGGCATTATGTATTTGATAATACTATAAACTAAAACTGCAATACCATACCTAAAATAAAAATATATTAATTTAAAAGCATAATCTCATGGATATAATATTAAAAGAAATAAAAATAGGTATGCGTTTAAAGGTTGTCGAACCAAATATATCATTCCAATAGCATAATTTAATTATAGCTGCACTTCGACAGCATGTACATTTCCGGTTTTTCCAATTTTAATATATACGTTAATTTGCTGATAATTCGCTAAATCTTACGGACTAATTTTTAATTTTTGCGGACAAATTTTTTAGAAATTAAATAAAAACTTTGCGAACAATTAAAAAATAATCCTATTTCACCAGCACGTCAATCCATTTTTTTTTTCATTTGCTTAATAACTTTTAGTCCGCAAAAATTTAAAATTACTAAATAATTTACAGTATAAAAGGGGGATTTTCATTTGAAAAATTGAATGTATCGCCACAAGGCATTCCTTGAACAGGAATTTGAAAATTAGTATTTTTACCACATAAATAAATAATAATAATATAAATATCCGTATCAATAGCTAAGGACTTAAAAAATAATTGATTATAATAAATAAATAATTAATACTAAAAAAAAAATAATCAATATGGTTAAAAATTAAGTTAAAAATTGAACTACTATTTTTAATATTAATATTTTATATTGTAAGATGTATTTATGTTAATTTAATATTTTCTTATTTATATTTCTATTTTTAAATGTAAATCAAAATCAAATATACAAAAAAAATAAAATAATAAATTAAAGAGCTGTATCTATTTTTTTTCATTCTCAACAACATTTCTTTAAATGTTTTTATTTTATGTCACATAAAAAAATTGAAATATAAGAGATAATAATAAAAAAATTAATATTAATATTAAAAATATTACAGGTCATTTTAAATAAATAAAAAATAAAAATATCTTTTATATAAACTTGTGCTATTCCAACAATGAATAAATAAATAATAAAGAGTAAAATAATATTAATTAATAAAAATAATATTTTACAATAAATAACAAAACACATAATTTAAAAAAGTGAAAAACATACTATAGGTAATTGAATAGATTAAGTTTTGTCTTGATAACACAACTTTTATATTAGGTATTAAACATTTCTTACTATATTTCTGAAACTAGTTTTTTATCTTAGTATATTTTCTACTGTTACCTTAATTAAATCATTTCAAAACAATCTTATAAAATATAACTGTCAAGTTACTTACACATTTCTTTAGTGATATACTGATATGTCTAAAATCAATACACCTGCATGACTAAATTTAAACTATTCTACATAGAAATCCATACTATTATCATAATATGTCTTATTAGGTATACCTATTACAGATTTTATAAAATTCGTTAATTAGGTAACCAAACTTTCCTTATAATAGGTACATTAGTCATTATTATGAAATTAGTAAATACATAAATATTATAAATAGGTACTACATTTAATCTGATAGGTAATAAGTAAAGACCGGATTTCCGTGCAATTGCATCTTTTTATCGCATGTTCTTAATTCTATATAAACAAGCTACAAATCCAAATCAAGAGATGTAAATTAATTTAAAGAAAGATTTATGTTGCACAAAATTGCACGTTTTGGGGTTTTTGCACACAATTGCACGTTTTGGTTTTTTTTTATAAAAATGTACTTTTATACAAATATTGTTTATATTATTTGTGATATGAAGTATTGGACTTTTATAATAAAATAATTATATACATATATATATATCGATATTCGATATAATACGATGTAATTAAGATAATAACTACTACGGTAGTTATTAGATTATCAATTACATACACACATGCAGTACTATAGTTTATCCGCAGCAGCCGTAGTCAACTCATATTTTATACTTTTATAGTTGATACTTATTACTTGAAATTATTTAATTTAAAATGCCAAAAATTGGTAGTAGTCATTGTTCTAAAATAAAGTGTTGGATCGAAAAATATCCAGAATTAAATGAATTTTTTTTTAAATTTTATATTTTAATATGATAGTTAATGCCAATACTAATAAATAATAATATAATATAAAAAAAGTGAAAAATAAAATTTGAAGTACCTATAGTAAAATTTTGTTTTTGCACAATTTTGCACATTTCAACATTTTAATTGCACGTTTTTTAGTTGTTAGCTGCACAAAAATCCGGTCTTTAGTAATAAGAGTTCAATATCTATCATGACAATATAGTGTTTTGAAATTTAATAAAATAGATTTCATTAGATTATTTTATATAATATGTATATTATGCAGGTACTTACCAAAAACAGAGGACGATTATAATTTATAAATATAGAGCCGCTTGATTTATTTCAGAGAATAATCTTCCTTGAAAAATTAACAACGTTTCATTATCATTAGATCTCACGTAATAATTAATAATTTGTAGATGGACATTAATGAATCACTTACCGATGACCAATATTGAATGTTGTAAGACGTAAGTTATATAGCATTTAGAGTATAATATAATATTATAATATTCGAACCATGAATTATTGTGAACCACGTTAAATCAATTAAAATATGGCTTCACAAGTTTTGATCTACAGTACTATTATGACAAAGAGATAATAATGTAAAATAAAAAACACCAATGGTCATTATCTTAATTTACAATGGTCAATAAAATATAAATTCACATTTTAAAAACTAAAAATAGATTAGAAATCGGAGTGCGATAAATGATAATACGACCCGAATCGGTGTTTATAGTACGCGTCACAAAAATGTGCGGATGATTCTAGCGCCTCTAGTGGCGTTCTTTCGGTAGAGCTATCTAAACTACTATAGACACCGTGCAGACATATACTAGCGCTCCCGGTTGTGTATGCATGTAATTTTTGTATGATAATTTTATATGGATATTGTATTATGGTATATTATTATTAATAATTACAACAATTTTTAATTATTTGTATTTATTAACTCTGTATTTCTGTTCATTTTTATTTATTATCTATTTGTTGTTTAAAATGAGTAAAATCTGTTGTGTTGTTAATTGTAGTAATACTTAGGGTTTGCGCTAAGAATATTTAACAACTGCACAAGTAGATAGGTACCTAAACTTAGCTTGTATACACATTTTGGCATGAGAGAATACCATGCTCAAATTATTACACTTCTAATACTAAGGACATTGCTTGTGGTCCAGATGTATCATGCTTAAATATGGATTCTTTTTTAAGTTATCATTCTGTAACTAATGGGTCACAACTAAAAGATTTAACCAGTACTACAGTTAAAGTTTTTAACTTGCTACTTTCATTTATGTCTGATTCTTATTACAGTACTGTGAGTAAAGAAAATAGATTAATGATTTTTCTCATCAAAATTTAATTGGGTATATCATATTCAGCTATTAGAGAATTATTTAATGTTAATCGTACAACTGTGTCAAGAATATTTTATTCTGTTCTAAATTCTTTAGTAATTAAAACAAAACATTTTATCTTTTGGCCCAACAAAAAATCAATTTTAGATGCTTCACCAAGAGCATTTAAGCAAAATTATCCAAACTGCCGCTGTATTATTGATTGCACAGAAATAAAAACTGAGCAACCAAGTACAGTTGAGCAAAAAGTTGACATATATTCAAAGTATAAAAATGCTTAAACAGTAAAAACTCTAGTAGCAATTACTCTTATTTCATAATTTCATTTTTATCAAAATGTTATGGGGGTAGAACAAGTGACATATTTATTACAAATGATGGTGGTTTTTTATCAAAACTTGAAAGTGGAGATGAAATTTTGGCAGATAAAGGTTTTCCAGGTATTAAGGTCTCGTGTGAAAATAAAAACAATATTTTAGTAATGCCTTCTTTTCTTCATAATGGGAGATTTAGTGAAAATGAAGTAATTGAAACATACAATATTGCTAGTGTGAGAATTCACATTGAAAGAGTTTTTGCCAAATTAAAAACGTTGGGAATTTTAAATAAAATAACTATAGACTTGTTACCTCATGTTGATGATATTATGCATATATGCTGTGTGTTAATTAATTTACAAAACCCAATAATTAAAGATTAACAATGTAACATTTATTTTTAAATAATACATTTAATTAACAAATTCTGTAAAACTATTACAATGTAAAATATTATTAATATTTAAAACTATGTAACAACACAAGTGTATCTCATTTATTTAATATTAAATGTTCAATAAGTTTTATAAATCAACGTACAACTTAATAAAATCTTTATTTAAGTAAACATTTTGGTAAGAAAAAACAAAAATAAAAATATTCCAGTCTTTTTAAAAGGATTTGTAAAAATAAAACATTCTTCTCAATTATTATCACTAGTGGGTCTATTTTATCGTACACCAATAAATCACAATAACTTACATCAGTGCAATACATTAACATTTGGCACTGAGTATAATATTGATGTGTTGTTTTTAAAAAGATTTTATTATTCTTATATCCTAAGTAAGGCAAATTACATTTTTTTTGTTTTAGATCAAATATAGGTTTTTTTTTACTTTATATTGGGCATTTAACTTCTAAAATTTTTTTAGGAACTTTTTTTTCAATAACAAGACCATCAGGACTTGCAAAAGGCCATAGCCTTTGCGAATGAATGATAACTCCACACTTTAAAATAATTATATTGGTCAAATAGAAATATACAACAGAAAATTATGCATACAATGAGTGGTGGTATAATAATATTGACCGTCAAGTGAAAGTGGTGAAAGTTATTGCAATAAGATTTTTATTAATTTTAATAGGGGGGCTCCTGTTTCGTCAGCCCCCCTCGGTATAACTCCGGTTGTGGGGGGGGGGGGGGCACAAACGTGGGACCACCAGGCACAAACGGCACAAACGATTGGCTTTGTCAGATTTCCTAATTTCTCAAGTGGGGGGGGCTCCCGTTTCGTCGGCCCCCCTCGGTATAACTCCGGTTGTAGGGGGGGGGCACAAACGGCACAAACAAAGCACAAACGATTGGCTTTGTCGGATTTCCGAATTGATCATGTGGGGGGCTCCCGTTTCGTCGGCCCCCCTCGGTATAACTCCGGTTGTAGGGGGGCACAAACGTGGGACCACCAGGCACAAACGGCACAAACAAAGCACAAACGATTGGCTTTGTCGGATTTCTGAATTTCTCAAGTGGGGGGGGGGCCGAGGAAATGGACCTATTGGGTGCAAATTGATACCTGGCTAAGCAATTCACCTACGGCGGATTGGATACATATCGTATCGTTTGCCCAGTGCTTTTTTTGTATGAGAATAAAATAATGGTAATTGAGTGTTTAGCAATTAGTCATCAACCAGTGTAAATCGATACTTGTGCTGGGCAATCCGCCTACGGCGGATTTTTATACCCCCTAACGTCGAAAGTCTGATGCTGTATTATTGTAGAGGAAAAGTAGAGGGCGCAATTAATGAAATTTGAATTTTTTATTTGCTATAAATGTTATATACTTTATGTGTAACTAAACCCCTAAGGTAGTAATCCACAGTACATTTATTACATTATTTTGTAAAAAATGTAAAAGTGTTATATAAGTTATTAGTAATTTTGCATATAACCTTGATGAAGCTTGGATGTTCTTAATTCTTATTAATTGTCTTTTTAATGTATTTATCTAAAATATGTCGTGCTCTTATTGTATTATACATTATCCTTAGCATAGAATGCTAATAATGCTACATATGTTGACAAAACGACAGCAATATCAATGTCTTAATAACATTTGCATTATTTGGTGTAAAAAAATATATAATATTATTGCCATACACCCAAGTACACGAATACGGTATTATGCGACATAAACGTCGTCGAGAAACACTTTTATATGATATATTACAAAACCCGTTAAAGCTACCGAGATCAACAAAACAATATAAATACGATAAATGGATAAATAGGCTTCGAATCAAACATCAGTGCTCTCTACGTAATACAGTATAGGTACGTGTAAATTTAAGCAAAAAAAAATAGAATAAATATCTTGTACATCGATCGGCATAATAATAATACAATTATTAATAATATAATAATAATAATAATAATAATATTTAATAATTTAATACAATGCCATAGACCTTATACCATAGTTATACTGGCATAGAGCGTTTTCCTATGCGACCGCAGCGCATTCTTTATATAGTAAACGAACTATTTTTCACGTTTTATTATATAAGCAAGAAATTCGTTTGCCCAAACCGGTGTTATATTTCCCCTTAAAATTGAAACCGGTGTGAATTTAAGAAATTCGATCTACAAACCGGTGGAACTATTTTATGAAAGCGGTTTCATTTTTCTGAACCATATCGATGATATAGTTAGTTATACCGATGCCAATGCCTACCCCTTATTCAAACGTCTTATCACTGATAACAAGTTGAAAAATTAAAATATAAAATAATACAAATTTAAACTATACAATTTCTATTTCTAAAAATAAATGTACAACTTACAACGTTCTAGCTGTTTGAATTAAAATAATTATATTATATTATTATAATTTATAATTAATATTTAGTATTCATATGAGATGGCTCAATGGCAGATGTCTGAAACAAATATGGACAGTTATATTGAAGGTAAATTTATAATTGCTACGTGCTCTGATGTCCTATACCCATAATATAATACATAAAGGGGGCGATACAGTGTAAACCTAAGTAATAGGATAGTAATCAAACATATATTATAAAAACATGACTCGTAATAAGAATAGTACGACGTGGAAATACTTAAAAATATTTAATCGGGAGTAGATACCTGCATACCTGAGAGGTAACAGGTTAGGCCTAAACGAAATATACGAGATGAAGAAAGTAATCAACCTTTAACATTTAAATACTTTTAAACTAATCAACCTTCGGAAATAGGAGATCAACGAACTCCACGATACACTGTAAGCCTATAATCGAAATATGATTTTTAATCATATTTATAATTATTAAATATTAATCTCGAGTTCCGAGAATCTCGAGCGAAGCTGACCACAAGCATGTGGGCGGACGGTCGCCGGACGTCACCATGCACGCGCATCCTGAAAAAGCGGATGGTCTTCGGACGTCATCATCGCACGCGCATCCTCTGAAATGAGTAATAGTGTGAGAAGCGAATGACCTGAATACGAATAGGCCAGAAGGGACATGGGTAGGAGATCAGGGGACACTGACTATATAAGGGGGGCCCAGAAGAGGACTCCCGCAGACGTGATATTCCTGAGTTAGCGCAAGCACCTTCACGTCACTTTGCACAAGAAATCATTCATTGGGACTTAGAATAATTTTTAATTAAAATAATTAATTGGACTTAGAAAATTTTCATTCATTTTAATAAACACTAAGAAATATTTTGTCTACTTTATTTCGACACGACCTGTATCTTTTCGACAAGCTGCTGGCCCACTACATAATTATTAATTTATAATAGGTATTTACTGCTTATTGCCTTTTTGGAACTGACATTTACCAAAGCTTTGAATCCTAATATAAACTACACTTATAGAAATGTATGAAGACGAACCTGTATTAACGCAGAGAGAGATTATCCAACAAATGTATGCAGAAATTCCTGATGAAGTAAATAATGACATTAGCATCGAAGAAGATAAAGGTAAATTACCTACCTATGTAACAATATATATTATACATATTTAAAAAAAACTAATTTATGTGCATTATGTTTTAATTGATATTTTGAAATTTGACACCAAACACTTTTATTGATTCTTGCGATACTGAATATTCCACGCTGATCAATAGAAAAATTGAAATAAAATACTTAAATCGTCTTAAATGTTGTCCTATATAGTAGACAGTCGTCAAAATATTATTTAATATATGTAATAGAGGTGGGAACATTTTTAATTGTAAACCATTGACATAGGTCAGTGAAGCGTATGTGCTGAGACAGCGATAAGATTACTATATAACACCGCATCACGCGCAGGTACGGGGGTCCCGTTGTCGCTGAGTGAATCGGCGAGGACGTAGGTACTCTGGTTGCGCGTGCGAAACGTCAATCATAGTACGGGCTAGGCGATCCGAATTCGCTAAGTACTTTTATTTGTGTTTGTTATTTAAATATAATAAAAGTGTTTCCGACCTGAAAACCCGAGTTGAGTATTATTTCAAAGTCTTTCTTCGTCCTTACCTTTAATATTGGAACAGTGCTCAGACCCACACACCTTAATAGTCAATGAGGTTTTATTACAAAACTGAATAGTGCTCAGGTTGTGGAGTCCTAATAGTCATTCCAATTTAGGAAACGAACGGAGAACGACTAAAACGTACACCATCATACCTCAAAGGTTAACAGTGCTAATCTGAATTTATTCTGGAGACAGTCATTAACCTAGAGCAGGCATGTCAAACTCAAAGTATCAGATGGGCCAAATATATTGAAAAGTTTACTATTTGGGCCGCACATAAAAATTTAGCGAATTTTTAACTATTAAATTTACAGAGGAATACACGTAACAAAATTTCACACGGTGTTTATCGAACGACTAACACGCGTGTCGCAAACTGACGATATAAATTATTAATCTTTATTCTATAATCTATATAGATATAAATATATATAAAACCATCAATAATCCTTATTCGATTATGGTTTATCAGAAGATAAGACAGTATAATAATGTATACCAAATAAACCACTCTCTAAGAATCTAAAATAGTCGTTACACGACATAAATATTTTTTTTTGTCCATTAATATTGGTAGCCGCGGGCCACAAAAAAATGAGCCACGGGCCGCGTGTTTGACATGCCTGACCTAGAGTGTACGAGGGTAAGGTATACAGTTGGTTCACCGCGTATTATCTGATGCGGGTGATACCACAGAGTGGCGCCCAACGGGGCTACTTATCCACGGTCGGAGACATTTTTTTTTTTGATTTTGTGCCCTGGTACCTCAACCTTGGCACGTTTTAATTTTTTGAAGTGTTTTTGTATAAGTGAAGTACAACAATTGTGAACATTTCGGTAAAAAACAGAGCGAGTTTAGTTTTTTTGCGTTTTAGTAACATACGCGCTAGATTTTTTTTGTCCAACCGACATACAGCAGTTTTGTGCCGCGTGCTACAATTTTTGCAACCATGCGCCTACACGTATACGCCAAGGTAAGCTTGGTTACCTAAAATTAGGTTTTTTAAACTATTTAAATAGGATTTTTTCAGTTCATTTTTTTCCTCTCTTATTCTTTTCAAAATTGTATTCGATATTATTTTAATATAAGCGATATACTTATGTATTAATATTAGGATTATAGATTAGTTTTTAACGATCTAAATAGGTTTTTTTTTAATTCAATAATTTTTCAACAATTTTTTTCTATTTTTAAATAACCACAAAAATATTTTAATTTAAGTTTCAAGCTGTTCAAAAATTAATTATTTAAGTGATAAGGATAAATTAATTAAACTAAATTATATTATAATATGAATGACGAACACCTTATAGCTTTGGGAAAAAAAAATTACAAAATTAACTGATATTTATTTACAAAGGAAACCAGATCTTATTGAATTATGCAAATCTAAACAATTAAAAAGTGTAGGAACCGTAGATAACCTGAGGGCTAGATTATCTAGATACTATAAGGGGATCGTAGAATTAGACGACATCGAAGGAACTTTAAGCGATCTAGAAAAACTAAAAGTTCAAAAGGATTCAATAGAAGACAGAATTGATATCACAGAATTACTTACACAGAGCAACTTAAATAATTCAAGCCCAGAAACTAGTAATAGCGCTATAAATAGGCCAAAAACAATTGATGACGACCTTTTAAATAATATATCCAAAAACTTAAAAGAAAATGCAAACAAATTAATAACTCAAGCAGAAAAATTTGTAAACCTTGGTAGTAATTTATATCAAAACGATTTAGTACAAGCCCCTAATAATAGTTACAATTACTTAATAAACTTAGATCTTAACGAATCAATAAAAGTAGAACATATATACGAAGATATCATAAGTCCAATAAAAACTGAATCAAACTTAAATACCACCTTCTTTAGCAACTCAAAATTCGTAATAGAAAATACACCTGAAAAATTAAATAAATTGGAAAATCAAAATTCAAAACACAAATTGGAAAAAATGATAATCAAACCAGATAGTTTTTCCGGACAAGGTGACATCAAAACATTCATCAGACAATACGAAAAAGCAGCACAGATCAACAATTGGAACGACGACGAAAAAATTAAGTTTTTATCAATATTTTTGAAAGAAACTGCTAACATATTTTTAGAAAATTTAGAAAACAAAGGAGGTAACTTGTCATGGAAAAATCTGAAAAGCGAGTTAATAAACGAATTTCAACCCATAGGATACTCAATAATATTAAAAAAAAAATTAAAAAACGACTTAGAGTCAATTTCTAGTTTTGTTACGGAAATAGAATGCCTGTGTAGCCAAGTACAAAAAGATATGAAAGAGGAAGACATTTGCGTATACATACTAAAAGGTATTAGGGAACCTATATTACATGCAATCTCACTGCATGATAATAGTACTTTAAAAAAATTGAAAGAAAATTTGAAAAAATATGAACTTATGCAATTTAGAATTAATTCAAGGAGTTCCGATCTCAGCTTATTGGCAATCTTAAATAAACAAGTAATGCAACTGAATAATGAAACTAAAGACAGCAATCAAGAAATAAAACGATTAAATACAAAATTAGAAGGAATAGACAGTTATCATAAAAATAAAATCGATCAACTGTGTACCAAAATCGATCAACTATATGTACCGAAATGCATAATTTTTAAAAATATGACAAGACAGTCAATTTTGAAAATAGATCACACAAAAGAGAAAAAAGTCCATATCTAGGAATATCAGATTACGAAGGCAGGAACAATTATAGGGAAAAAAGTCCTTATCCCGATAGGTACAACAACGATAAGTTCAGAGAAATGAGTAGAGATAGATATTATAACAATAAATACAGAAATAACAGTAGAGAAATGAGCGATAATAGAGATAGGTCCGATTCAAGAAATAGGGGAAACTCCTACGACAGATCCAGAGATAGAAATAGTTATAATAACAAGAATAGTGAAAATAACACAAATAGGAAACAGCACAGTAGGGAAAACAAAAGATATTCAAGATCCACGACGCCGTAAAGATTTAACGGAAGAAAAAAAATAACATGCTATAAATGCAATGGTAAAGGACACTATGCTTACGATTGCAATTTTTCAAAAAACGAATAGCACCCGAGCCAAGAGAAAAATCGGAATATCTAACTCGGGGAACAAATAATATTTATACAAAAACCGACAACTCAAAATTTAACAAAGAAAAGCAGATTGAGAAAAATAATTATGTACATTTTGTAGAAAATTGGTACAAATCAACAAATTCAAATAAATTAATAACTAAAGACCGGATTTTTGTGCAGCTAACAACTAAAAAACGTGCAATTAAAATGTTGAAATGTGCAAAATTGTGCAAAAACAAAATTTTACTATAGGTACTTCAAATTTTATTTTTCACTTTTTTTATATTATATTATTATTTATTAGTATTGGCATTAACTATCATATTAAAATATAAAATTTAAAAAAAAATTCATTTAATTCTGGATATTTTTCGATCCAACACTTTATTTTAGAACAATGACTACTACCAATTTTTGGCATTTTAAATTAAATAATTTCAAGTAATAAGTATCAACTATAAAAGTATAAAATATGAGTTGACTACGGCTGCTGCGGATAAACTATAGTACTGCATGTGTGTATGTAATTGATAATCTAATAACTACCGTAGTAGTTATTATCTTAATTACATCGTATTATATCGAATATCGATATATATATATGTATATAATTATTTTATTATAAAAGTCCAATACTTCATATCACAAATAATATAAACAATATTTGTATAAAAGTACATTTTTATAAAAAAAAACCAAAACGTGCAATTGTGTGCAAAAACCCCAAAACGTGCAATTTTGTGCAACATAAATCTTTCTTTAAATTAATTTACATCTCTTGATTTGGATTTGTAGCTTGTTTATATAGAATTAAGAACATGCGATAAAAAGATGCAATTGCACGGAAATCCGGTCTTTATTAATAACTAATGAAATAAACAACGATGACGAAAAATCTATAGAAAACATTGTAACAATGAGTAGTTTGAACCCATTAAATGAATTCCAAAAATTCCTACTCAACAATAACGATAGAACCGATTTCCTATGCGATTACAGTGAACAGACAGTAAATATTTTTTCATTACCAAATGATATCGCAATCGGCCATTGCACAAGTCAATGCCTCACCATGTCGAATGGGATTGCGTTACAATTCAAAAATAAATTTAACAACGTACACAAATTAATAGACCAACAAAAAAAAATCCACCGAAATTGCTTATCTAAAAAACGGAAGTCAATGGATTTTATACCTCATAACAAAAAATAAATATTACGATAAACCAGCGGTACCGTGAAAAAATAACCCCGGAAATTTAGTCCCCGAAAAAATAACCCCGCGAAAAAATAACCACAGAAAAAATAACCCCATATGCGATTTTGTAAGATTTTAAATAATTATAATTGTCTAATATTCAAAACTAAAATGTATATTCTAATAAATACGTGTATAGGAATATTTTATAAAATATTTTAATTATTAAGTAAATTATGAGCATTTTCAAATATTTAATATTTTTCATACTTATAACTCACCTTAAAATTAAAATATCATAAAAATCAGATTATAACAGATTATGCTCTTATACCTAATAGTTTAATAAAAGCACACTAGATATATGTATTGTGAGCACAACGTCCGTCGTCCTCTTAAGATATGGTATATCTTAATATCTATAAGTCATCCTATATTTATATTTGTATTGTTAAAATATAGACTTCCTAATCTGCCAATGTTACTTCTCGCCTAGTTACTAATAATATAATAAAATAATAAAATAACCAATAATATATAAATAAAAAAAAACGTAAATAATTTTAAACAAATAGTCAAATTTTTCAATTTCAATAATATAATAATTTTAAACAAATAGTCAATTTTTTCAATTTCAATTATATAATAATTTTATACAAATTGTAAATTTTTTCAATTTCAATAATATAATAATTTTAAACAAATTGAAATTTTTTTCAATTACCGTCAATAGTGTATAAATAAAAAAAATATAAATAATTTTAAACAAATGTCAATAATGTATAAATAAAAAAAATATAAATAATTATATAAATTAGGTATATATTAATACCTATTTTATAATCTTTTTCTCAAATTGAAATAAATTTATTTTTAAAATGTGTCCACTTCTATTTGATTGTTATTTAACATTAGAAATAAAAACTGATGATTTCTACCAGGATATAAAAATTAATTTAGATAATTTTGATACATCTGATTATCCAAAAGATAATATTTATGGTTTACCTTTAGTTATAAAAAAAGTCTTAGGCAAGTTTAAAGATGAGTTGAATGGAAAAATTATGAGAGAATTATAAAATATTATAAAAACAACGATTCCCAAACTACTAATATTACTATAGGTAAAAATTTTAATAACACGATCAGCGATAATCTAAGGAACGAAATCGCACTAATCGCTGGCTCATTCGTAAAAACGAAAGACGTACCCGAAGACGGTGATTGTGGTGCCCACGCACTACGAATATGCTTGAAACAACATGGTATATACAGGAAGACGGTAGAATTATTAAATATGCTCGGCATTCCTTATTGCAAATCTGGCTGCTATTTTAAAGATGACGATTTAGCATTTATCTGTGACCAATTTAATTTAAACTTATATTTAATACACGAAGATTCCGGAGATACAAATGCCATAATATACTGGAAATTAAATAGGAAAAGTATAGGGATATTTAATAAGGACTGTCATTGGACACCAGGAACACAAAAACATATAAACCATGTCAATTCAATAATATAATAATAAAAACAGTTTTTCCCGACTTTAATACTATAGAAAAAAATATAGACCATTTCTTATACGAATGTTTCGATCGTTTAAAATTATCACAACAAAACCCCATAAAAAAAATAAACCCGGCAACAATTTTAAAACTGACAAATCTTCAATATGGTACCTACTCACAATTTTGCCAAGACTGCGAATATTTATCCACGTCCAAGGATATACTAGACGACCATGATGACAAAGAAGAGTATTGGAGTGAGGGGGGAACGTTATGTTTTGTGAAATATGCGGAAACTACATAAGAGAATATCGGAATCGGCCCATACAAGAAGACGAGAAAGCCATAGAAACAAAAAAACAGCTAAATCAGCACAAAAACGATGGTCGATCGCGATTGACGTTCGTCGCGATATATGATAAGGCGAGCGTGCCCCCCCCCCCCCCCCCCCCCCGACCAAGAACAGATCCATCGTAGAGTCAGTCTGCGCTTCGTTGTCGTATCGTTCATTAGCTCTCGCAAAAATTAAAGAATTATTTATGTAAAATAAAAATAAATCATTCATACGAAAGATTAATGTTCGCTATTTTTTATACTATACAGTCTTATTCGTAACATGGTCCATATCGAACCGGATTATCGTCAGTGTTGTTCGTATTGTTCGTAGACGCGTAGTGCGCGGGCTCATATAAATCGTTTATGATATAGCTTTCTTAAGCTTGTTAAAGTATTCGTTTATTTAATGCGATGGCGAATAACGAATATCGTCTATTTAATATCGCATTTTTCGTATTGGTTTAATTTCGTTTTCGTGAGTATTTAAATATTCACGGCAATATCGTGTGAATTTATACACGAAAAATCGTTTTATTCGTGTCGCCTTCGGGTTTTTACGCGGTCACCATTAAGTGTGTGCGTTTTGACTGCGTGTGTTATCGCAGTTAATATATACAGGGTGTTCCAAATTTCATGTGACAGCAGATTTCAGCATGATATATTTAAATTAGGAAAAAATGACCTATGTAAAAACTATTTTGAATGATATAATCTAAATTAATTTGATATTAAATATTTTTTTTATTAATTAGGATGGGGAGGTTTGAGGGGTAACTTTAAAAATTCAAATGGGAACCTATATTTTTGAAATATGATTTGTGCACAGCTTAATTTTAAATGAATTTTGACGGGTCATTAACAAAAATGTCTTAATAATTGAAGGAGTTATCGACATCAGAATATTGGTGTTAATTTATAAAATTCTACTGTGAATAATTAATACTAAAAGTGCTTCTGTTGTACGACCTTAATCTGGGTATGTAATTATCAATTTATTACAGTAAACAGTAAGCAGTACAAAACGTATATCAGTATTATCGTTTGACATTATAACCAATTACGAATTATTTTTATTTATGATGTCCTAATTGCATTTCTTAATCTATGAATAGATGAAAAGTCCAAACTCCAAGACCGCGATAATAGTTGTTTATATCAAATTATTTTATCGATGATAATACAAGATATTATAATCACAGATTTCTTTAAGTCTGTGATAATAATTTATAACCTAAAAATTATAGTGATAAATGATGAGATAGATAATCTGAGATGATGTGGTTGTTTGTTGATAAATGATAACGCTTGTCACTTGTCACTTTGTAATTTTTATATGAGTATATGACAGTTAAGACAAAAAGTTAAACTATATTTAAATACGTGTCTAATTGTTTCATTATTTCAATCAAATGCATATTTTAAGTCATTGTAGTTAGTGCGTTTGAATTTTCGTCAACTGGTTGTTACTGTCTGGAAGTATTTGCATTTGTTTTAAACTAACATCAAATGACATACCTAATTTTGATAATATGTATCAATTATCTATTTACACTAAGAAGGTACTTTATATTTCTTTTATTGATCATTGAATAATTAAAAATTATATTTTTGTTCATCACCATCATTAGTTAATATTCATATACAATATACAATCATACTATATTTGTACTTATCTAAGACTTCAAATTTGAAATTAGCATTTTCATTATACCTAATTTAATGTGATTTTTTTGCTTATTGAATTTTTTTAAGCCCATTTATTTCTAGTCTTAAAAATTATCAATTTGCTTTTAAATTTAGTTTTCCATACATATCATAGTCTTAGTGGCTAGATTATTTTAATATACTAAAATCAACTAAATGACAAAAATAATTCACCACTCATCAGAATATATTATGAACATTTTTTTACTGATGGCTGATGCAATAGAACATACTTATTTTGTTTGAAGTAATGATTTGGACTTATGTTGTTATAATTAAATTAAAAACTCACATTATAATATTTATTATATAAAACTATACATAATACATTTATATGTATAAATATGGTATGAAACTATGTATTTTGCATATTAAAGATTTTATTTATTAGAGGAAAACAAATTTCATAAAAATGTAGTTTAAAAATTAAAGTTCTTATTGGTGCTCATTATGTAATGTATTTTACCAATGTTATGTAAATATTGTGTGAATTTTATGTCATTGACTTTGCTTTCCATGCCCATTGATATTTTAAATTTAGTTTACCATACATAGGTATCTTAGTCTTAGTGGCTAGATTATTTTAATATACTAAAATCAACTAAATGACAACATAAATTCACCACTCAGAATATATTATTCGTAAAATTAATTTATCTATTTACACTTTGAAGGTACTTTATATTTCTTGCTTGGATCATAAAAAAATTTAATTTTTGTTCATCACCGTCATTAGTTAATTTTTTATACATAATTACAGGTCATTTGTACATATCTAAGACTTCAAATTTTAAATTAGTTTTTCCATCACAATTCAACGTGTATTCTTTGTTTATTTAATTTGTATTTAGCCAATTGATTTAAATTAAAAATATTATTGGATATAATCCATTATTTTCAATAATTTTAAGACAACATTTTATTGAAATGTATGGTACTTTAGTACTTAACTAATTAGAATAGAGCAAATGTTTAATTACACTAATAAATATTTGCATGTATGGTTTTTTTGTTGGTCTGTGTTAATAAAATAATAGAATTTGAAATATTTGAAATACTTACTTATTATGTTTGTTGTCATGGTTGAGACTTTGATGTTGTTATAATTAAATAAAAAATTCATAAGTATTATTATATTTATAATTATATATAAGTATACAACTATACATAACTATACATTTTGTATGTATATTTTTTATGTATATTATACCATTGATTTAAATTAAATCTGTTTTGGATATGATCCATTTTCTTCAGTTTTAGACAAAAGTTTATTGAAATGTATGGTAGCTAATTAAATTAAAGCAAATGTTTAACTACTCTAAAAGTCATTGTAGGTAGGTACATAAGACTGCAAATGTGACATCATTTTTTTTTCATTAAATTTTATTGTCCTTATTGATATTGTAACATTTGATGGTATATATTTATTTTCATGAAAAATAATAAAATTCAGTGAATTTTAGCTGAAACTTTTAGATTTGTTAATGTATTTAATTTATTTATTTTATTTATTTATTTCTTGCTTATGAGTAAAGACCGGATTTTTGTGCAGCTAACAACTAAAAAACGTGCAATTAAAATGTTGAAATGTGCAAAATTGTGCAAAAACAAAATTTTACTATAGGTACTTCAAATTTTATTTTTCACTTTTTTTATATTATATTATTATTTATTAGTATTGGCATTAACTATCATATTAAAATATAAAATTTAAAAAAAAATTCATTTAATTCTGGATATTTTTCGATCCAACACTTTATTTTAGAACAATGACTACTACCAATTTTTGGCATTTTAAATTAAATAATTTCAAGTAATAAGTATCAACTATAAAAGTATAAAATATGAGTTGACTACGGCTGCTGCGGATAAACTATAGTACTGCATGTGTGTATGTAATTGATAATCTAATAACTACCGTAGTAGTTATTATCTTAATTACATCGTATTATATCGAATATCGATATATATATATGTATATAATTATTTTATTATAAAAGTCCAATACTTCATATCACAAATAATATAAACAATATTTGTATAAAAGTACATTTTTATAAAAAAAAACCAAAACGTGCAATTGTGTGCAAAAACCCCAAAACGTGCAATTTTGTGCAACATAAATCTTTCTTTAAATTAATTTACATCTCTTGATTTGGATTTGTAGCTTGTTTATATAGAATTAAGAACATGCGATAAAAAGATGCAATTGCACGGAAATCCGGTCTTTACTTATGAGTAATAATTAGGTACATAGAATCCATAAATTTACTTAATAAATATTATTATATTGTATGGTTTATTGTTGGTTTGTGTTAATAAAATTATAGAATTTATAACGTTTTAAAGTCTTGCAGTTATATTTTATAAGGTTATTCAAACAAAACCTACTATTTTGAGCTTATCAATATTTTCTATTAATTTGTTTAAGCACTGTCGCAATAAATATAGCAAAATAGTAAATACCTATATTATGATTTATTATTCGATTGAACTACATGAAACCGCTGGCATGAACCAAAATTCTGTAAGTTAAACTAGTCAATCATGTTAAACATAAATATAGCAAATAACTATATTATGATAGCTATATTAGTTGTAAACTTGAAGCTATAATAAACAAAAAAAAAAAAAAAAAAAACTATATTATGATTTATTATTCGATTGTACTACATGAAACCGCTGGCATGAACCAAAATTCTGTAAGTTTCTGTAAGTCAATCATGTTAAACATAAATATAATAAATATAGCAAAATAGTAAATAACTATATTATGATTTATTATTCGATTCGATTGTACTACATGAAACCGCTGGCATGAACCAAAATTCTGTAAGTTTCTGTAAGACAATCACAATAAATATACATATCATAGGTAATATTACTTGTAGCTTAATTTAAATATTGCGAGTGTTGTAAACAATTAGTACCTATATTGATATAACTTTTTAAAGACTAGCACTTATATTTTATAATGTTATTCACACATAAGCAACTATTTTTAACTAATTAATTCATATGAATACTTGAACATAATATTTAAGTAATTGGTTATTATCACATTTAATAGTGTAATAAATAAAGCAAATTTGTAATTTTAGTTTTGCAAATTTAGTTTACCATACATAATAGTATGATACATATCTCAATGGGTCGCAGGGTTGCTTATTTTATACTAAAATGTACCTACCTACTAAATGACAACAATAATTTGTCTTGACAAAATTATACACATTTCAACTATATTCACATTCATTAAAATTAAATTATAAATTTTAAAATTGATAGTCTTTTAAAATGTATTAATTTGCTTTTAAATTTAGTTTACCATACATACCTTAGTCTTAGTGACTAGATTATTTTAATTTACTAAAATAAACTAAATGACAAAAATAATTCACCACTCAGAATATATCATGAATATTTTTTTACTGATGGCTGATGCAATAGGACATACTTAAAATACATATTTTGTTTGAAGTCATGATTTGGACTTGGATGTTGTTAGAATTAAATTAAAAACTCACATTATAATATTTATTATTATATAAAACTATACATAATACATTTGTATACGTATAAATATGGTATGCAACTAATAAAATTAGCAAATACGTACGTTAAACAGTTAACTTATTAGAGGAAAAAATATCATGTAAATTTAGTTTAAAAATTAAAGTTCTTATTGGTACTTATTATGTAATGTATTTTACCAATGTTATGTAAATATTGTGTGAATTTTATGTCATTGGCTTTGTTCTCCATGCCACAGATGAATATTATACTTCATATTAACCTATCAGTTATTTTATTCAATGATATTGATATTGGATCAATAGGTAGGTACAATTATTCAAAAAAAGGAAAAATTGATAATACAAATAATAGACACATTTTCAAATAAATTCAGTCAAAATTGCCTTGTTCTAGTGTATGTTTGTATTTGCTCATATTTTTATTTGTATTTGTCTGTTTTTATAACTTTTAAATTCCCAAGTCTAGCTATAACCTTAAGTCTTTAATGACTTTTAATCATTGTAACAACATCCAAGTCCTAGTTATTATTATTATTTAATATTTGATAAATCGTATCTTTATGTTGTGAAAGGATGATGTTCTTTCAAAAACTGTTTGATTTTTATGCATCATTTAGCTATATGTTGAACGCGAAATTTAATCATACAAGTTTTCGAAATCAATGTTGTCATTTTGTAGTGTTTAGAAATGGTATATCTAATATTAAGTTTATTCAAACAAAATATGAAAATAGGTATGATAATAGTATTAATAGGGCCTGAAAGTTCATACATTAAAAACTATCAAAATATACGCTTAAAATCACTAAAATATGAGCTAAATGTGTATTTTGTTTTTTTTTACGTTAAGGTTTTTTTTTTCTGTAAAAATAATAATTCAAAGATGGGAAAAATATCAATTTTAATATGATTTAATATGTTATATTATTTACTTCAAGAATTAAAATTTACAACTATGGATTTTGAATATTTTGTTAGGGTTTCAAATACAAATGAATGACAATTATCAGCCCGACCAAGCAATGACGCTAATAATTTTAATCAGGTTTTTATTTCATATTGGCAACGTTGAAAGGACATATTTTTCAACAAATACATTTTGAAATATACTCAAAGTCCGACATTATTATTAATAAAAAAAAAATAATAATAATAATAATAATAATACTAAAATGCAGTAAAATGCAATTTTATTTTAAGTATGCTTATACTCGTATTTTTAAAAAACCTCAAAATACCTATGCGAAAATATGTACATTAAAATTTCATTTTTGAACTCGTTAGATTGTGATTCAAACTTTTATCTCATCCAGCAACGTTTTGATGCACTCAGTAAAAACATGCAAATGTATGAACTTCCGGGCCCTAGTTATTACCTATTATTTAAATTAAAAAATATATTTAGGTTCCTAAATTAGTCGAAAAATACAGGTACCTATTTGTATAAATTTTAAATAATTTTATGCTGTATAATATAATTTATACAACAATTTGGTATAAAATAGCTATAGCCTATTTATTTACTGTATGATATTTGTTTATAACTTTATATTATAAATAATAAATAGAAAAATATACAATATATTACGTATTGTAATATTATGTAGGTATACATATTGTTATAATGTGTTGTTTTTTTTTATTTTCAACACAATGATGCGATTTTACCTATGTAATATATTAAGCTTAAATTAAGATATCAAACATACGTTTTATGACTAATAAATTGATAGTTAGATAGCGTAAAGATTATTAAGGTTGCATAAGAATGCATCGGCGTATAACAGAAGCACAAATGTCTATTATTATTATTCATTGATGGCATTTTATAAATTAAAATACAAAATTCAAATGTTAATAACTATTAACTTCTTTATTTATTTATGCATAATTATGAATGATACGTCAAAACTCATTAAAAAATAAATCGTATATGAATCATATTTCAAAAAATTTTTGTTCCCATTTGAATTTTAAAATTTACCCCTAAAATTTCCCCTTTTTAATTAATAAAAAAAAATTATTAATATCAAATTATTTTAGATTATATGATTCAAAAAGGTTGACGTAGTAAATTTTATTAAAATTAAATAATCTTAAAGTTATAAATCATCATATCTTTAATCTTATATCCATGAATTTTAAAGAAATTCTCTAATGTTCATGCTTATATCACTATTATCATTGATAAAATAATTAAATAATACAAAACGCTATTATCACGGTCTCAGACTCTTATAGGTTATACCTACATATTAATATATTATTTTATTTTATAAAATTTAATTAAAGTCATCGATTGTCAGATTAAGAAATGCAATTAGGACAACATAAATAAAAATAATCTATAATTGGTAATAAACTAATAATATCAAGCGATAATACTGATATACGTTTTGTATTGCTACTGTTTACTGTAATAAATTGATAATTACATACCCAGATAATTAAGGTCGTACAACAGAAGCACTTTTAGTATTAATTATTCACTGTAGAATTTTATAAATTAACACCAATATTCAGATGTCAATAACTCCTTCAATTATTAAGACATTTTTGTGAATGACCCGTCAAAATTCATTTAAAATTTATCTGTGCATGAATTATGTTTCAAAAATATAGGTTCCCATTTGAATTTTTAAAGTTACCCCTCGAACCACCCCATCCTAATTAATAAAAAAAATATTTAATATCAAATTAATTTAGATTATATGATTCAAAAAAGTTTTCACATAGGTAATTTTTTCCTAATTTAAGTAGATCATGCTGATATCTGCTGTCACATGAAATTTGGAACACCCTGTATATCGTCAAATCGTCGCCGTCGTCGCGTCGTTAGTAAATCGTTATATTTATATATTCTCGATCGCAACCGCACGCGCCGATTATAATACGAAGAATCGTTATTATTCTTTTACGACTCGATTGTCATCGTCCGTCGTTGATCTTCGTCGCAGGCCTGGGGGTCTATTCTCGAAAAGAACGACCAAACGTATACGTAAATACTCGTATACGAGCAATTCGTTAACTTTGCTCGTCTACGTTCATTATCTCGTATTCTTGAACAGCATACGAGTAATATAAACGACCAATTCGTATACGAATAACTCGAACGTACAAATTATTAAAAGTGTAATTGGTAACTCTGTAAAATGTCAATCTTATCAAAGTTTTGGCGGGTTTTTGAATTAATTTGTATGTTATCTCACCTAACCGACCGGCATAGTCATGGCACAGAATTTTAGAATAAATATGATAAATGGTAATGACTAATGAATAATGATCATAGCTAAAATTATTAGCTTTAAGCTTAATAATTTTTATCTTTGATAATTATTAATGATTAACTATTGGAGTTTAGTGAGTTTACTGTTAAGTGTTTACTCATTGTTTAACTGTTATTTTATTATTTATGTTCCTTCTTATATTATTTTATATTTTTATTATAAAATATTTTCGGCTTTACTGTATTTGTTGATCGTTTTATTCGTTTTTCTCAACAATGGAAATGAAAAAATACAGAAAGCCAAATACTACAGAAAAACAAAAAAATTTACTAGTTGACTTCATGGTATTACATCCAGAACTGGTGTCAGGGAAAAATACCTCGAAGTCTACTGTAAAACATAGGCAAAAGTTGTGGGAAAATATTTCAGAAGTGTTGAACTCGGAAGTTGGCCCTAAGAAATCTTGGAGTGAGTGGAGAAAGGTACATATAATAATATATTGTAATTGTTAAATTGTATTACATAGTTGTGTAATGATTTCTAATAAATTTTTTTTTTTGCTTACTCAGACATGGTGTGATTTAAAAACGAATGTTAAGGGTAAGGCAGGGTCGAACAAAAAGGAAAGGAATAAAACTGGTGGTGGAGAAATAGATTTAGAAGTGTTTAATGAATTTGAAAATAAGATATTGGAACTGCTTGGTCCAACAATAGTTGAAGGACACAGCTCAGTTGAAGAAAGTGTTGCTAATATTTCGTTTTTTGTACCACATTTGTAAGTTTATTATGTAGGCATTGTAGGCTAATAATGTACAAATGTAGTTGGTAATGTTACATTAAATACTAATCTTGTGTATTATAGTAAATTATAATTTAGTTAGGTTCTTGTTGAGACAAAATGCTAACTTTTCATAGGTGTTTTAAAAGAACAAACAATATTAAATTATTTGGTAACAAATAACATTTATTTAATTATTAGATTAAATTGTATATTATTAATTATATTAATTAACTATTAAATTTTATAAGATCAACACTAAACTTAAACGAATCAAGTGCAGAATTGGTCCAAGATATGCCAGCTATGATAGATGATGTCTCAGATGATCATATTACGTGGAATGATGGGTTTGTATATATTTAAAATATATAAATGTATGTTGTATGAGTATAATTTTTAAAATTACTTCTTTTAACTCAGTTGCTTGTCTGGACTTGAAGAACTTATAAATGTAGAAGGTACTAATAAAGTAGTTGATGATAATTGTGCTAATGATTCTATAACAAATTGCCAAACCGTATCACAACCATCAATTAGGTATGTATAATTCTAATATTTGGAATACAATATGTTCTTACATATTTAAAAATGTATATTAAACCTGTACATATATTTTCTAATGAATTTAATTAATTTGATAATAGAAATGTACATAATGGTAAAAAAAAATCAAGAACTAATAGCTTGCAAAATACTGTTGCTGCCACAAAATCATTTGCTGCTATAAGCCAAAAAAAAACAAAAATTAAGGCTAATTATTATGAAAAAAAATTAATATTGCTGGAAAAAATTGCTGCAGCTGAAGAAAAAAAAGCTGAAGCTTTAATGAGTATAGCTCAAAGTTTGGCATCTAGACCTAACATTTAACTACTTACTTAATTTTATTTAAAAATGTTATTTGTTTTCTTCTTCTACTTCTTTGCTTGATCTTTATGCTTGATCTTTATGCTTGATCTTTATGCTTTATATGTTTCTTTTTTATTAAAATCTTCTTAACTTGACTTTTTGGTTTATATCTAATGTTAATTATTATTGGGTGCTTGAATATAAAAATATTGAGTTAATATTTTTTCAGGGTTTGGTATGCTTTTAATGTCTAAATTTTATGCTTAAAAATAATATTAAAGATAATTTAATAACGATTTAAACTATGTTTGAATCAACAGTTCAAATTTTTTTTTTCTAAACAATAAAAGATACATGCATTTTGCTAACCCAATTAACACTTATTTATGATATTATTTTTATTGTTATATAAATGCACATGCAAAAAGAAAAATTAAAAGTAAATATATGTTAAATACAGTGCTGGGTAATAATGTAATGTAAATAATAATATACCTACTACTTATTAGTTGTTTTGGACTGAATTTGTATTTCATTTTTAAAAAAGTAACTTCATTTGTAATGACCTACTTTTTGACTTTTGAATTTAAAAGTAACATAATTTTATTAGTTTTCTAAAGTAATTTACCCAACACTGGTTTAATAATGTTAATAAATATATTAATAATTAATAATACTGATAATAATATAATATGCATAAAAACAAATAATTAAAATACCAAACACAAATTTGAAGAAACATTGTTTGTTTATTACTAACTAAGGGGTTTACTTGTTTTACACATTGCATGCTTGTTATAAAATGTATTAACACATATAACAAAAATTAATAAAAATTTTAAATGTTAATTTTATTTAATGCCTTGTAAAATATGAACGTATGATCAGTTGTTGCATACGACGACCAATTGTAAAATGTTGATTTACTTCAGGGTCAGGATTAATTTGTGCACCATAAATTCCAAAGTCAACATTTACTGGATCATTAGGTTCATTTATTGGAACAGGTATGTTATTATTAATGCACATGTTATGGAGAATGGTACATGCTATAATAATTTTTGATGCTCTCTCTGGGTGGTAGTGCAAAACTCTATGCTTCAGTAAACATCTAATTATAATTTTATAAAACAAATGTTTGAATTATTTATATATTATTTATTTAGCCTAAACAGAATATATACCTAAAGCGCATTTTAAGAATACCATTACATCTTTCAACTGTTGATCTTGTACTTGTATGCCAATTATTATAACCAACATCAGGAGAATCTGGCGCTGGATCACTTAGTGGTGTTAAAAGCCAAGATCTTAGTGGGTATCCTGAATCACCTACAGAAGATATTTATAAATAAAATGTATCATATACCAATTACTGTGAAAATTGGTAATTTATACCTAAAAGGAAATATGATGAATGACCGTTATTATGTAAATTTTCCATGTACGTTGATACACAACTTTGGCGCCATATATAGGAGTCATGAGTACTACCAGGATAATTAGCATTCACATTTAAAATTCTAGCATCTGAATCACAAACCTTGAATTGTATAATTTAATGAAATTTTAAAGTAATAGGTAGTATATAATATTCATATAAGTATTAGGTATGCAATAGGTAAGTAGTACATTTTACACATAACTCTAATTAATAAAATATAATGTTCTATGTAATTATATTTTTTCCAAAATACTTCATTGTTCATTTAAAACATACAAATAACAATTTTATAAATTTTTCAGGTATACAAAATGTTGTTTTTGAATGTACACCTGTTTTATTTTAATAAGATTCAAGCTTTACATTACTTATGTATATCATTGTTTGTTTATGATTTATTACTGTATTATGTACTTAAATTGTTACTTTAGTGCCTATTTTTATTACTTACTAGTTGAGTGTTTATACTGTGATATCCTTTCCTGTTCACGTAGATATGTTCCGGATATAATCCATTAGAACTAGGTGGAAAAATTGCTATATGGGTACAATCTATGCAACCTATAACTCCCGGTACACCAGTTTTTTCATAAAATCTAGTTATTATTAAACAATTTTAAATTTTTAGTAGAACTGTATTATAGGTAATTGAATTTGATATTCAATTATTATAGATATAGGGCATAGGATATGTCGGATGTGTTAAGACTGGTACTACTACCTATATTTCGATATTTTTTTATATTGATTCTTTTTTTGTTGTGATATATATATATATATTACCTATATAGGTAATAAAATAATATGGTTTTTATGTAACTCCTTCCCCTCCCCATTGTCAGTACCCAATGCCTTGAACCTTGTATGTTTAAATAATTTAGGTATAATATTTACCCTCTCCTAATAGTATTGAGTTTTTCAAAACTATCTGGAAAATTAACATAACGCTTGACAACATCTGATATGTTCATTGCATCAGTAACCTCAGTTATGCACCTACTTACAGAGGCTTGGCTTAAACCTGAAGATCTATTATCTCCAATATCAAGTTGGTACGATCCACTAGCGAAAAATCGCAATGCTGTCAACACCTATTAATAAATTAAAATTGTACAACAAATTAATTGACAATTTTTATAAGGTATTGTACTAGTATACACTATACACCTATTTTAAACGTAGACAAATTTCTAATTAAACCATACCTTTCTTTCTATTGAGATTGATGATTTTCTTGTTGGTTCAGACATATACGGCGTTAATACTTCTATAAGTTCACCAACTAACCCTTTACTTAGACGGAATTTTTTAATAAATTGTCTATCAGATAACTCTAAAATCGAATAAGGGCAATAATAAATAACAATTAAATAAAGGCAAGAAGCATAATAAATTTGTTTATGTAATTTCTGCTAGTCTTGGACATACCTAAAATTTTAAATTTTGCTACGGTTATTATTAATTCAAATACAGTGCCGCATATGCCTTAGTGATAATCACCTTAGCATAGGCTTTAGTATCCCCTCACAAACAGCTCAATGGTATATAGTATCTTATACTTTAATTAAATAACTATAGGTACAAACATAGTTCAAGTAGGTATTATTTTTTTCTATACAGTTTTGTATAAAGTATAGGTAGGTAAGGAAACTTGAATTTCATGGTGTATGTAAATACTATTATAATGTAGTTACCATCAAGCAAGACAATTTAGTTTAGGTATTTATTACTTTTAATTCTATCTTTATATTCTATCTATATTTAGGGTCCCAGTAATGAAATTATTTAAATTTTTAACTTTACCCGGAGAAATAACGTAAAAAATGAAGCCGCCGGAATATCATATACAATATATTTATTTTACTGTCATAATATATTTTATTAATTTATTTAATGAATATAGCAAATAGATACCATATTCAATATTAAATAAATCGTAAATATTTTTTTTTAATTAATTATAATTTTTGTAATATTAAAAAGGACATAATCTATTGAACGAACCTTCAAAAACATTTTGAGCTTGGTAAAATCGACGAGGAGGATTATCTACAGCTTCTAACTCTACAAATTCTAATTGCTGTAAAATCATAATTTGTTCAAATTCTTGAAAAGCCATCGTTTAAATTTGGGTATACACTAAAGTAGGTAATAACGAATAATACAATCAAACTATAAAAGATAATTAAAATTTAAGAATTTCCACTTTTAACTAACGTTTATTGTTGTGGGAATAGGTAACTTTTTTGATTAAAACAATATAATTAGATAGATAATGATAATATAATGTACGAACACTTTGTTCGTGTGGTGGATAAGTAACCGTAAGAGAACTACGAATAATTACGTATACGTATGTACGATATAAATTCAAGAATACGGTTTTTTAATATACTACGTAAAAATGGCGGTGTACGTACGCTTTGGTCGTTCACTTTTCTTACGTTACATTCGAGAATAGACCCCCTGGACAACACAGTGTTCCTACTGTCGTTTCGTTTCTATTGTCCGGCGTCATATTTCAAATATCGTGATAATAAACCGTTCGTGCACGTGTCGTGCTTATCATTGTTTTATCATTTCGTTCCGTAGTCCGGCGTAAATATAGTGATAACTATTGTTTACATTCGCGTAAACGTTGTGCGGTAACGTATTTATTCAAAATTATAAATTCGTATCATTTTATAATACCAATCTCAGCACGAGTATGGAGTGTCGATGCAGTAGAAGAGTGGTTGGCGTTCACAATACAGGAAAACAGCATTAAGGTTAGTCGCCAGTAGTTTCTTTA
The DNA here is from genome assembly GCA_020882235.1 of Schizaphis graminum. NCBI lineage: Eukaryota > Metazoa > Arthropoda > Insecta > Hemiptera > Aphididae > Schizaphis > Schizaphis graminum. The sequence continues at coordinate 29,009,319 of CM037036.1, forward strand.
TTTTATTCTTGCAAAATTTTCCTTTATAGCTCTTAGCGTCGTAGGTAGGGCTGCCTTCACTCGTAACGTTGTTCAAATTATTCGTAAAATGTCTGAAATAAGTACTCTGTTGTCTCGAAGGGGGCTACTTAAAAGCCAACTGACTCGCTTTAATAATTTCGTTCAAGCCGCTCAAACAACAAAAGATATAGATGTTATACAATTAAAATTGAGAAAAGAAAAAATAAATGAAGTTTGGCAAGATTTCGAAACAGTCCAAACTTCTATAGAAGGGATTGGTGCTAATGAGGAAACCGAAAAATATAGAACTAGTTTTGAAGACTTATATTTTGAGAGTGTCGCCGTATGCGAAAAATTAATTATCAATCATACCGAAAAATCGTCGTATAATGATGGTAATAAAAAAATTGAAAATTGTGAAATTAATGACAGTTCAAAGGAAAGTACCGTTTCTACTGGTACGTCGAAATTTATGCCGATGGTTAAATTAGCTCCATTAGAAATACCAAATTTCACTGGAATTTATTCCGAATGGTCAGCTTTTCACGACATATTTTCCGCGTTAGTACATCAAAATTCTTCTCTCACTGATATACAAAAATTCTTTTATTTACGTTCGTCAGTGTCGGGTGACGCGCAAAAAACTATTCAATTTTTAGACACTACGTCAGATAATTATAAAATCGCGTGGGACGCTTTAATTTCGCGGTACAGTAATAAAAAACTCGCTGTACAACATCATACAAAAAGGTTATTTGATTTAGAAAATATAAATAACGAATCGTCAACCGAGTTGCGTAAGCTCGTCGATGCGATTAACGGTCATATTAAGGCTCTCGCGTCGTTAGGCCAAAATCCAAAAGAATGGGGATCACTTCTTTTACATCTAATTTCTATAAAACTGGACGCAAGCACATTAAGACAGTGGGAAATAGAATCGTCAAAGTCGGAAGTAGCATCAGTAAATAAATTACTAGAATATTTAGAAAATCGGTGTCAGATACTAGAAGCTAAAGAGGCGTCGGGAGGACTTAAAAAAGTACAGCCTCAGCAGCGCCAATCTTCAAAAAGTAGCTTCAAATCAAAAAAATTTAATGATCAATTGTCTTCATTTATCGTTACGGGAACTTTGAAATGCTATAACTGTGACGGCGCACATACGGTTTATAAATGTCCGGCCCTATTAGCGCTTTCAATATCCGATCGTATAAAGCGAATAAGCGAATTAAAGCTTTGTAAAATCTGTCTTCGAAATCACATCGGTGAAAAATGTACTTCAAGGAAATGTGCCAAATGCACGAAAGCACATAATAGTTTGTTACACCTACCCAAGTCCAATTCGAGCATGGCGGGCGGTTCCGAAAATGCAACGGCGTTCCTGATAACAAACACTGTCGAGAACGAGTCAAATGAAAAAAATGTATCCAATCTCGAATCTATTAGCACTCATTCGTCTCAACGAAGCTCAAATAAACAAATTTTATTATCAACCGTGGTCGTAATTATGAGGAACGCGCGTGGGGAATCGACAGCATGCCGTGTGTTGCTAGACTCGGGATCCCAAAGTAATTTTATGTCCGAATCTATGTCTCAAACGTTAAGATTAAATAAAACGCGCGTATCGTGTACAATTATTGGTATAAACGAATCAGCCCATAATGCATCGTATATGGCATCGGCTAATATCGAATCGCGTGTGTCCAGCTACAAGGTAAATATAGATTTCTACATATTACCGCGTTTAACTGGAAATATTCCGTTATCAAAAATCGACGTATCTAGATTTCAAATTCCGGCTGAATTTAAATTAGCTGATCCGGCTTATAGTGAGCCACAAAAAATCGACGCCATTTTAGGTTCGGAAGTATTTTATGATTTATTGTGTGCAAATCAGTTTAAGCTTCCTCAATCGAATTTAATTATACAAGAAACACAATTGGGTAGGATTGTAGCTGGGTCAACACAAGCACGTGAAGATATCAGTAGAACATCAACCGTCGCGTTATGTACGAGTTTATCGAAGCTCGAAGAACAAGTTTCAAAGTTTTGGCGCACAGAAGAAATTGGTTCAAAGACAGCGTTCACATTGGAAGAAAAGGCGTGCCGTGAGCATTTTGAAAACACTGTGCAGCGAGACGAACAAGGCAGGTTTGTTGTTCAGCTAACATTTCGAGACAATGCAAAAAAATTAGGTGATTCGAAGCCAACAGCAACGCGACGTTTCCACGGTCTTGAGAAACGATTATTAACCAGCCCTCGACTCAAAATCGAGTACTCGAAATTTATGAAAGAGTATGAAGATTTGGAACATATGACTAGAGTTAAGATGTGTTCAAACGCCAAAGAAAATTATTATTTACCACATCACGCAGTTTGGAGAGAGGACAGCGTAACTACCAAACTAAGAGTTGTATTCGATGCATCATGCAAGACCACATCGGGAGTTAGTTTAAATGACGTCTTGCTAAAGGGTCCTTGTATTCAGGAGGATCTTATAAATTTATAACTCGTTTTCGTAAACATAGATATGCAATGACTGCTGACATCTCCAAGATGTACCGTCGAATATGGGTCGCTCCTAATCACAGAACCTATCAACAAATAGTTTGGAGACCGGCCCCCGATCAAGAGTTGCATCAATTTCAGTTGAATACAATAACGTACGGCACAGTTCCGGCATCGTTTCTTGCAACCGCGTGTTTACATCGTTTGGCAGATGAAGAATCAAATTTGTATCCTGACGCTTGCAATGCAATTAGACAAGACTTTTACATGGACGATTACCTGGGTGGTGCCGAATCTTTGCAAGAGGCAATAACATTGCGTGACGATATCATAGAAGTGTTAAAAAAGGGTGGATTCGATCTTAGAAAATGGACAGCTAGTGATCCCGAACTTCTTACCGGTCTTGCAAACAAAGAAAATGATTCGACATTGATTTTGGACTTATCCGAAAACTCAGCCAAGATTTTAGGTCTTCGACGGGATCCGTCAGATGATGTTTTCAAGTATAAAGTGAAACTTTCAGAAAGGAAAACTATTGTTACCAAACGTCAAATACTATCAGAAATAGCGACTATATTTGACCCACTGGGTCTAATTAGCCTTGTTGTCATTAAAGCCAAAATAAAAATGCAACATTTGTGGGCGATGGGCATTGGATGGGATGAAGCATTGCCCGAGGAGACAATGTTGGATTGGTACAAATTTCGTGAAAGCCTATTATTATTAAATAATCTATTTATACCGCGATGCATCGTAATTACTGGAGAAATTATAGATGTACAAATACATGGATTTTCAGATGCATCGATTGAAGCGTTTGGTGCTTGTTTGTATCTTATAACAACAAATAATCAAGGCAAGCGTAGCTCACGTATAATCTGCGCTAAATCACGCGTAGCACCTCTAAAATCGATTTCACTACCACGTCTAGAATTATGCGGAGCTGTCCTGTTGGCACGTTTAGCTGACAAAATAATTGCAAAATTGAAATTGAATATCAGTCAAAGGACGTTCTGGACGGACTCTTCGATAGTCCTTGCTTGGATCTCTTCACCATCGGCGCAGTGGAAGACATTCGTTGCTCATAGAGTTGGTGAAATTCAAGAAGTAACATCCATATCCGAATGGGCGCACGTAGATACCAAAGACAATCCGGCAGATATCATTTCTCGTGGACGAGAACCTCAAATGATGCTAAATGACAGTTTCTGGTGGGAAGGTCCTAGTTGGCTTCAATGTGATTCATCTGAATGGCCGCGTATAAAAAAAAAACAAATCAACTTTAATACGGTTGAAGAACGCCGAACAATTAGTTTGCTTACGTCTGAACAACCAAAATTACCATTTTTATCTCGTTTTTCAACTTGGAGTCGGCTTCTACGGGTTGTAGCTTCATGTGTACGATTTATTTATAACACTGCTCATCCCAATGACAAAAAAACGGGTCCGCTGCTACCTTATGATTTAAATAATGCAATTAATCGCGTTATTCGATTTGTGCAAAGCGAGAATTGGTCTTGTGAAATTTCTGACTTAAGAAAAAACGGACAGTGTTCTCCGAAAAGTAATATTTTTCGCTTACGTCCTTATCTGGACGAAAATAACATTATCAGAGTTGGAGGACACCTAAAAAATGCGAGTCAGCTTGATCAATTTCAAAAAAATCCAATGCTTATTCCTCCAAATAGTTTAATCGCTTACTTAATATTTCAGGATGCTCATGATGTATTATTGCATGGTGGTCCGCAACTAATGTTGTCGCATGTAAGGCAACGGTTTTGGCCCATAAATGGTCGAAATATAGCGCGCAAGGTGTCGTCCAAGTGCATTAGATGTTTTCGCTTAAAGCCTACAATTTTTCAACCTATAATGGGGAACCTACCCAAGCAAAGAATTGAACCTAGTCGTCCTTTTTCGGTCTATGGGGTCGACTTCGCAGGGCCGTTAATGATAAAAACAAGTTTGAGGCGAAATGCGGCTCTTAGCAAGGGGTATATTTGTGTATTCATCTGCTTCGCAACAAAAGCAGTGCACATTGAACTAGTTGGAGACCTAACAAGTGCATCATTTATAAGTGCATTAAGAAGATTTTCCGATCGAAGAGGAAAATGCACGGATATTTATTCGGACAATGCAAAAAACTTTGTTGGAGCTAATCGTCAACTTCAAGAATTAAGCAACTTGATTCATAGCGAAGAAAATCAATCGAAATTACAGAATGTATTATCCGAATCCGGTATCCGTTGGCACTTTATACCACCCCGCTCCCCTCATTTTGGAGGATTATGGGAGTCAGCAATAAAATCTATTAAACATCATTTATTTCGCGCTTTAGGCAACGCAAACTTTACATACGAGGAATTGAATACTATATTAATACGAGTGGAGGCATGCTTGAATTCTCGACCTTTGGTTCCTTTATCTTCCGATCCCTCGGATCTCGCTCCTTTAACTCCTGCTCATTTCCTTATTGGCGACTCTTTAACCGCTTTACCCGAAATTGAAGTATCATTAGTACCAACCAATCGATTAACTAGATGGCGCAGAGTCATACAGGTTTCCCAGCAAATCTGGTCCCGTTGGAACCGAGAGTATTTAACACAGCTTCAGGAGCGCAAGCGGTGGTCTATCGAGAAGGGTCCAAGGATAAAAATAGGTTCCATTGTTCTTATGAAGGATGACAATGCTCCGCCTCTTCTGTGGAGGTTAGGCCTTATTCAAGCTCTCCACGTTGATGCAGATGGTGACGGTGTTCCAAGGGTTGCTACCGTAAAGACTCTCAATGGTATATATCGTCGTGCTATTCGGTATCTATGCCCACTCCCTTTCGAAGGTAATTGTGTCCCAAATGTTCGAAAATAAAAAAAAAATACTTATATTACAATTAAGTTAATAAAAAAATGTCTGTTTTTTTTTTTTTTTTTATAATATTATGTTATTTTGAAATATTTCGTTATTTTATGATTTATCTAAATTTGCTGTATGTTAAAATGTTTTTTGTTAAACAATCGTTTAAGGCGGGCGGTATGGTCGATCGCGATTGACGTTCGTCGCGATATATGATAAGGCGAGCGTGCTCACCCCCCCCCCCCCCCCCCGACCAAGACCAGATCCATCGTCGAGTCAGTCTGCGCTTCGTTGTCGTATCGTTCATTAGCTCTCGCAAAAATTAAAGAATTATTTATGTAAAATAAAAATAAATCATTCATACGAAAGATTAATGTTCGCTATTTTTTATACTATACAGTCCTATTCGTAACAAACGAAATTAAAATCAACAATCAAAATACAAGCGCAGATTCAGACACAGACCGAAAACAAAGAGTGCTATCCATAAAAATAAAACTGGACGACAATGAACAAAATGCGATAATAGACACAGGCTCAAATCTATCATGTATAGATTATTCCCTAGTAAAAAATAAACAAGAAATAAAGCCCAAGGAACAAATAATAATAACAGGCGCAGACAATAATGAACTAATACAAAGAGGAACAACAGAAGTAACAATTATTGTACGGGCCGGGAGCGTATAATAATAATACGCGCGCCCGGTTACCTAAATACTTCGCGTAACGGCACGCACACACCGATCGACCTGTGTAATGGTGTGTATGTATGTCTAGCGACTCAAAGGAAGTGGACGGGGTCGCCGAGCAAGACCAAAGAGTGCTAGTGTGCGGTGGTGTGTGTAGATGTGTATATTTGTGGGTGTGTAAACTTAAAACTAAATGACAAGGTAACTATAGAAATAACGGTAACTCAAATTGGAGGTATGGTAAAAATATAATATAATAATAAACAATTACGGCCCTTTTGGCCCAACAGGTAAAAATATATAAAAATATAATATGAAATTGCCGGTTCGGCACAACCAATAAAATATAATAAATAGTAATATTATACTGCTAATATAAAATAATAATGTATAATACTATAAAATTGTGAATTAATGCCGATTGGCATAACCAAATATAAATATGTAAAAATAATAGTATAAAACTCACAATTTGTCGGTGCACGACTGGCCAGCTGCAACCTATATAGCTATATAAATAATAATTTCACACACACAACAAACAAAATAATAATAAAAATGCGGCGATAAGCGCCAATGAAATATAATAATGAAAAATGCGGCGATTAACGCCTTTAAAATTATAATAAAATATTAGTACGGCGATTCGCGCCGTATATATTATATAATATATAAATGTGGCGATTAGCGCACACTAAGTAAATATAAACGACAATAAGGCGATTCGCGCCCTGCAATAATAATATAATAAAGAATTCTGCACCGATTTAACCCCAAAACACTGGTGATCGATGCTAATATGATGTAACAAAAACGAACAAATGCGATTTTTTAATGAACACCAATTTTGACGCACGCCGGTGCTTTCACGACATACGAGTACGATAGAGACTGACGAAAATTACGGCGGCCGTGTTAAACTGCGCGCACCGGTGAGCGTATTAACAATCCCTACACGATATTAGCCACGATATTAAATCCTCGCGTCTGATTGGCCTATTTGAATTACCCGCGAAATTATTATTGTTATTAATAATATGCGTTTATTACATTCGATTTTAATTTTATATTAAATTATTTATTTATTTATTTACAGTGTTGTAAAGTAGTTGAGTAAAAGTATTCAAATACTTTTTTCCGTATTGAATACTTTTTTAAATACTTTTTATTTTAAAGTATTTGAATGGTATTTGAATTAGTTTTTTTTTACTATTGAATACTATTTCATTGAATACTTTTTTTCGTTGACATCGCCTACCAATTTATATTATGACAGATCGGCACTTTGAACAAATGTTTTTAAAATGCAACACTCAAATTTTTGATTAATATTTATAAATACCTAAAAATAAATTAAATTTTTTTTGTATTTGAAAATTATTTAATTAATACTCAAATACTTTACTATAGATAGTATTTGGGTGGTATTTTAAATACTTTATTTTATAAGTATTTGAGTAATTACTAAAATACTTTTTAAAAGTATTTTTTACAACACTGTTTTTTTATATATACACGGAAAAAAATATAAAGTATAAAGTTATAGTCAAAAATATTATAGTTAGTATAACTATATTATAGTAACTACTGCTTAACGAGTTTAGTAGATATTAATAAAAAAATATAGTTGCCAATTTTTAATTACCAGTACTATAATTAAGTTAAATATACTAATTGTTTTAGTAATAATTTAATATTATATAGTATAGTTCCATTTACTATAATTTTTAATTAGTAACACTATAATTTATAGTAATTCGTATCAGTAAAAACAAACGTAGTTTCTATTTTTATAAATCCTGGAAATTTTTATTTTCCCGACTAGGACTCAGCGGCGACGCACCCCCATTGTCTGTTTACCACTACCGCATACCCTTCCAATAGTAAGCACTGCTCAGTAAGCAGTATTCAGTTAGTGCCGATTAGTGTGCACAAGAATAGAAAATTATATTGTTAATATTCTATTTCTTTTGTTACCATATTATGTCTTTGTAATTTGTACCATTTGTGTAATAATATTTATTGAGTGAACGTACGGTGTTTCTGTTCGCGATATTATTTACAACTAATTATTTTTTCTAGTGACTAGTGAATTTATTTTGTATGTAATATAATGTGCAAGTAGATCAATTTTTGTTAGTTTGTAACGTATTGACTATTACGAAACCTACCTACCTTCGAAATTTGGACCAAAGCCTTAAGGTAAGTACCAACTAAATTCATAATAATAGGTAAATAATAATTAATACGCAGCCATTTATACTTAATAATGCTTATTTATGTTTGTACTAATCTGCAGATTAGGTACCTACCTATAAGACCCACCTATAATAACTTTAAATCTTTAAGTTATAAACCAAAATGTTATTAATGCAGTAGGTACCTAAATTATAAACATTTCTAAAATATTAATATATCTATCTATTACTATTTTGAACTTTAAATAACCGTCACTTTCTGTTATCCGTAGTGATCAAAAACATAAATCATAATATATAAAATCATCAGTTGACTGATTATGTTGTTTAGTACATACTACATAAATAGATTAAGTATGGGTACTTATTAAGGTAATTAATCGATGGTACACCGTACCATACACTATATCCACAGTACACCTAATATTATTATCATTGATGGTTATTCAAAGTTTTAGTGTTGGTTTTTATACCTACCTACCTATAAGTCATAATGATTAAAACAATAAAATTCAAATTAATTTTTGAAGATTAACAGCTTAAAAACTTAGAAAGTAAAAGATTGTTCAATAATTATATATTTACAATAGTAGCAAGTAAGTACCTAATGTTTATAGGAAATAGGAATTAGTTTTATCATTAAACCTAATGTCTCAATAAATACCATTTCAAAACTTGTCTATAAATGTCTATGTTTATTGGAGACTAGAGTAGTGCACCTTGTTTAAAAATAGATGATGAGTTAATACAATAATGTTCATACTTTTGCTTTGAACTCACTATAGATAAACCTGTATCCTATCCTAAATTTTAGTTGTTTAATTTAATTTTATTTGTATTCTTGGTTGAAACTTAATGAAACTGATTATCTTGTTAAATATATGCATTTATATTTGTGTATTTGTATATTTAGGTGTAATTATTACTCAACAAACCAGAACTACCCACTATGGAAAATATAATGAAACAATGGAGATATTCATCAGAAATCATTAATATTTTTAAAAGTATTTAAGTTAACTTACCCACCTATCTATGGTTACATTAATAATTAACTAAATTATAATATCATTAAGAGTCACCTTAAGAATTTTTTCTATTAATATTTAATTTATTCTATCTATGGTCATACCTATAAAAAATCTGAAAAATTAACCATTAATAGCCTTCATAAAATCACTAATACTTGATTTGAATTTCTTAAAAATTCTTAAGAACATTATTGAATGAGAACTTTGTTTTCATTTTTTTAAATTGCATTTTCCCCTTCTATGGCCAATGTAAAAATATACACTATTTTCAAACAAAATAAAAATGACTTGCCATTGGTAAATTTAAATATAAATTTCTAATTTAATAATCAACTTAACAAATTTGTAATATTATTAATTTACAAAATATATAGCTATAAAGATTATCTACCAAACTAGGTACCCAACGGCCAACTCTGTTTAAATAAAATTGACTGAACTTGTTTATAATGTTTATATAATCTTTTATATTTTAAGAGGAAGAAATAGATGAAAGTGTCTTACTCGATCTTACCGAAACTATGGTTGAACAGTTGTTCCCAAGTATGGGTCAGCGTTCTAAGTTTTTAAAACATTTGGCGAAATTAAAATCAGAAAAAGTATGAATATGTACAATCTAATATTTAAGTAATTCCACAAATTTTTTATAATATAGAATTTATCTGAGGAAATCTCACCAGCTATACCTAAACATCAATTAATTGATTGGAATAACATAGAGGTTGAATTATCAGATGAAGTTGAACATATTAAAGATAACGATAGTATAAAAGAAATTGAATTGGCAACTAACACCGGTAATGAATGTTCAATAATATCACTAAATACAAATTTAGTTGAACTCAACCAATTTTCTGGTAACCACAATATTTATTTTTATACAAATACATTACCTATTCTAATATTTTGATTTATTTATTTATTTCAAACTTTCGCTGTATACCGTATACCTAAATATTATGTAAATTTATTTTTATTTCATCTATTTAAATGATTTTGTTATCGCTGATACAGTTGAAACAGTGCCGACCAGTTCATCTTCATCCATAGCAATAAAAAATATTCTAAAAAAATACCAAGATGGTGAGATGGTTTTGAAATTTTATGAATTAAAACATTGTTTAAATAGTGCTATGAGGAACAAGTTGGTAGCTGTAATAATAAAGGACCAAATTCAAAACAACAATAATTTAAATAGGACAAAGTTTATTGAATTAGCTAAGGGTATGAGAGTATTATAATTTTAAAAATAAATAACTGTATTTATTATATTTTTAATTTAAAAGGAATTGAAGAATTATTTCCATCTGAAACCGAAGAGTTGTACTTTATACCCTATTGTAAAGAGGGAAATATTATTAGTCCCAATAGGGGAAAACTGTACGACAAGTTCTGTAATATCAAAAAAGAAATCTCAAAAATAGGTGGTGGGAAAAGGAAACATGCAGATTGCCTTAACGAATTTAATTTGAATGATGAAGGTATAAAGCATAATTCATTAAATATATTAAAATTAAAAACAAATTATGTAGGTAATGGCTATTGTATATTGGTTGTTTGTGCTTAAGATTATGAAGACTCATTAATATGGCTACGAAACAATATTGGACAAAACAATATTTTACATAAATTGTGGAAAGAAACTTCAGGATATCGGTTATTAAAAGACAGAAATATTGATATGATGACAACATATATAGGTCTGAGCAAACCCACTGGTCATATTATGGTTAGTTTTGTATTTAGCCTTTCAAATAATCTTGATATTATATTATAATAATTTATATTTATTTATTATTATCATACGAAGCAAAACTCCATTTACAATCTGTGTACAAATATAACAGTCATATAAAGTATTTTGATAAATTTAAATAAGAGTATAAATAATAATTATGTGAATATGCCCATTGTTTCATTGTTTTAGATTGATATAGATTTTATTCATTTATATTCTGGAAAAGAAAATCATTTATTTCAAAATTTTGAAATGTTCAAAGAAAAATTAAAAAAATTAATTCTGTTGACATAAAACTAATCAATAGATTAACTACACCTAGTAGACCAGGCATGTTCTTATTTTAATACATGCAACTATTTTACCTGGATATTCATTAATTTTACAATAATTTATAGGTGACGATGATATTGCTGCTCTAGAAATTATACCTCATCTTTTTCAACCTGTAAGCATAATAATTCAAAAACCTGGTAATACTCGTCATACTATTAGATCATCGAAATTAGAACAAGCTTCTGCGTTTATCACCCAAATCACAGTAATTTTATTTTTATTTAGAAGAACATTTTATTGAATTTTTCTAATTGTTTTTAAAAAATATTTATTTTTTCCAGAACTTCAATGATCTGAAGACCGTACTTTCAAACAAGGTTGACAATGCGTTTTCATTGGGCTTAACGGTACAGTCATTTGTTGTGTATGTTGGCGATGACTGCAGTTCTAGTGAAAAATCATCTAATACTCCATTTTCATTCTACACAATTGTTAATGAGACCCATTTCAAAGTAGAAACCATTTTGAAAGCGTTTGATGTTTGCTTCAAAAGCTTCCATACTCTAAATCTTAAGTATCCATTTGAAGCAGAACAAGTTTGGCGATTCATGCAAGTATATTTCTACGAAATACCAGAAAGTAGGGTTGAAAAAAAGTTTTTAAGCGTTAGAAGTCTCATCAAAGATTTAAATAATTTGTAAATGTTATACCTATTTTACTTTATTATTTAAATTTAATTATTCATTTTATTAAATTAGTATTAAATATGTTTAATTGTTTTTTGTGTGAGAGTCAGTTTGGCCTATCAAGTCACTTATTAATACATTTAAATATATTTCATAATTCTAAAAGTATGAAAGAATTTAAATGCAAACAACCCAATTGTTTCCGAATTTTTGGATCTTTAGATTCATTTAAAAAACATATTAATAGCCATCCACTTATATCCGTTAGAAATAATATTACAATGGACCAAGAAATTAATGTTGATAATTATCCACCTATCTTAACCAATAGTATTGTACCATGTAATTTTAGTGTAATACGTGAACCGTTAGAAGAAGTTGATCTCACTTTTTCTTCACAAGACTCATTAAATGAAAAAAAAATACAAATGAATGTTATTAATTTGGTTTCAAAGTGGTATAGTAATAGTGCAATACCCAGAAACATGGTTCAGAACCTTCTTGATGATGTACAACATTTTAATAACTCTATTTTGATTGATGTGAAAACTAAAATTAATTGTATTGTTAATAATCCTAATCGCGCTAATATTGTTACAGATCTATCTCTAGTTTTAAACACACTTGAAACTTTATCAAACCCTTTTGATAATTTAAAAACTGAATATTTTCGTTTGCAAGCTTTAGAAGATTTGGGGTTACTAATACGACCTAAGCAAATTGTAATTGGATATAGGTTAAATGACCATCTCCAAGATGGAGTTGTGGTATTAGATCCAAAGCCAGTTAAAATAGTTTTAACTCCCTTGAAATTTGTCTTTAAACAATTATTCGAGCATTCTAACTTTTTTGATGTTGTATTAAAATATACTAAAGAGCTTATATCTTACGACGGTGAGATCATTTATAGTTTTGTTCAATCACAGATATGGAAAAAAAAATTAAGGCTTCATGAAAATAAAATAATTTTCCCTTTATTCCTTTACTTTGATGATTTAGGCATTAATAATCCACTTGGTTCACATGCTGGAAACCAAAAACTTGGAGCTGTTTATATTTCTTTGGCTTGCCTACCACCTGAACTATCTTCTTCCTTAGATCATATATTTCTTGCCTCTTTATTTAAAACAGACGATAAAAAACAGTACGGAAATAAAAAAATATTTAATGACCTAATCTCAGAACTTAATTCTTTAGAGACTGTTGGAATAGACATAATAGTAAATAATGAAAAGTATAACATTTTTTTTTCTGTTGGTTTGATATTGGGGGACAATCTTGGCATACACTCCATACTGGGATTTGTAGAAAGTTTTGTTGCTAGATTTCCTTGTAGATTTTGTAAAAGTTCAAAGTTTGAATGTAAACAACAGCTATTGCAAAATGATATTAGTTTAAGAAATTCTTTTAACTATAACAATGATGTTATAATTAACAATGTATCAGAGATAGGTATTAAAGAAAACTGTGTTTGGAATGATTTAAATTCTTTTTGGGCAACTGAAAATTACAGCGTAGATATTATGCATGATATGTTAGAGGGTGTATGCAAGTATGATTTGGGATTAATTTTAAAATACATGGTTTTTGACTTCAAGTACTTCACTGTAGAAATATTAAATAATAGAATCGAAACATTCAATTATGGTCCTACAGATATTCGAAATAGACCTACATTGATATCAACTGAAAACTTGAAACATGGAGTTATTAAAATGTCTGCTGCAGAATCCTTATGTTTTACTAGATATCTTGGTCTTATAATTGGCGATTTAGTTCCAGTTAATTCAGAGTTTTGGTCATTATATATTCTTCTTAAAAAAATAGTTGATATTATTTTTCAAAAATGTATTAGACTAAAGGACACTATTTTACTTAAATTTTTAATTTTGGAACACCATGAACAATACTTGAAATTATTTGGTATAGGATTGAAACCAAAACATCATCACATGGTACATTATCCTTTCATCATTCAAAACTCAGGTCCATTATCTATATTTTCATCTATGCGATATGAAGCCAAACATAAAGAGCTTAAAGATGCAGCTAATGCTATTACATCTCGGAAAAATATTAAGTATACTTTGTCTTTAAAACAGCAATTGCAATTGTCCTACAGATTTTTATCCTCTGCTGAAAATGTGTACACAATTCCAATACAATTAGGCCGTGTCGTAACCTTAGATTGTATCATGTTAGATACTTACAATACTAGTGTCAATTTTTTAAATAAAAAATTTAATTTTGGTGTTGATAATATTACATTTGTATCCTGGGTGAACATCAAAGGTACAAGTTATAATTGTAAAAGTATGTGTGTCACGATTGATGCAAATCAGGTTGAAACTATGATGCCATCTTTTGGTTTAATTATAGCAATTTTTATGACTGACGAAAAGCGTCCATTTACTATATGTGAAATGTATCAAACTATGTATTTTGATGAACACTTTTAAGCCTTTAATGTAATTAAGACAAATAATTTAGTATGTATTTCTCTGGAGCAATTGGGTAGTACATATCCTACTCATGCTGTTAACATACCAGGACAAACATTTATACCAATAAAATAAAATTTGTATGTTATGTCTACTATACTTATATCATAATACTTAGGTTAATTGATATATTTTTTTTAGTTTTATTAATTTTAATAATATATTGTTTTTATTACCTAATTGTATTTAAATAAAAATAAATAATATTCTTACATTTACTTCTGGCTTGATTTATTTTATTGATTAATGTAAATTTAGGATTTGGCGCCAATGATTGAATCTACTATAAAATATTGATCGATTAATAAAAACTTTTAGTATTCAGTATTTAAAGTCTTTAAAGATTAAGTAATGCTAACTAAATTGTATAATAGAAGCTATTATACAATTTAGGTTGATTAACTACAAAGTTTAGTATTCAGTACTAAAGGTTTAACGATTAGGTATTCATTACTAAATCGTGTAGTACAAGGTACTATAAAATTTAAGTTGATTAACTAAAACGTTTAGTATTAAATATTCATTACTAAATTGTATAGTAGAAGCTACTATAAAATTTAGATTGATTTACTAAAATGTTTATTATTCAGTAGGGGAACATGGGGTAAAGTGGGGACGCTAATGTCAGTAAGCCTGTAATTTGCTTAAAAATCAATTTTTTCCTTTCAAATTTTGTATACTTAATCTATAGGTTATGGTTATTGACTAGGCATTTATTATGAAAATAAAAAATTTTTTTTTTTTGAAGTTTAAAAGGATGTTAAAAAATTTACAGTTTACCCCACTTTGCCACACGTATGGGGCAAAGTGGGGACATAAACAAAAATCATTTAAATTATAATATTTTAATAAATTTTCCAAACAAAACAAATTATTTATAAAAAAAAATACAAATTGTAACTTTATGAATACAATAAAATTTAAAAACGATTTTAGGAACAAAATTCACACTTAAATATTGTCTCATAATCTTCTTCTTCGGTTCCGGCACAAAGACAATGAGCCCATTTTTTACACTGTATACACTGAATCCACCCATCCACTGAAGTTGAGTAAAGCTCATCACAATACAAACACTTTTCATCTTCTTGGTTGGTTTTAGTTTTCTTACTAGGATTTTTGTTGGTTGTTTTAGTTTTTTTTTTTTTTGGACGAACGATAAAGAACGTTTTACTTGTCTGGGCGTTGTACTTAATATGTTAGCAGCTAAAAGCTCATTTTTGTAAGGTGATTCTGTGAGAATTGCTGTTTTTCCTCTTCTTCTAGATATTCGTGCAGTGAGTTTATTACTTTTAGGAATAGGTTGAATTTCTTCAGGAGATAGAGTAAAAAATGATTTTGTAACTGATATTTTAACACTTGCTGGTGTACATTCTGGTGAACTATGCTGTGTTAGAGAAGGAGTTGAGTCATTATTTTGCTGTCCAATAAGATTTGAAATTGCAGGATGAATGATGGGCAGACTATTTGTTTGTATGATTGGAGTTGACACTTCTGGTTGAACTGGGAGCACACTGTTTGAAATATTTTGCTGAACTGTTACTGAAATATTTAAATCAATGTCAGTAGCAGCACTAGGAAGGAAGTCATGTTCTTTAAATATTTTTGGATGTACTGGCCAAATGCCTGTTGCTCTAAAGCCACTGATGGCTGTTGTCATAGTTGATGCTTTTAAATATGCTCTACCAAAAAGTGAAGCGATCTGAAATTGTGTGACAACTCTGTGATCTTTAGCATGCTCTCTAAGCCATTTCTTAACTTCATCACTATAATATAAGCTAAGTGGTTTCATAAAAGCTACATCTAATGGTTGCAGTCTATACGTGCAGTGAGGTGGAAAGCAAAGCAATATAACACCAGCATCTCTAGCTTTATCTATAAGTTCTAATGACTTAGTATGGGTAGCATGGCCATCTAATAAAAGTAAAACCTTATGGGTCTTAGATGCTCTGGAAAAAATTACAAATTTATCAAACCATTTAAGAAACAAATCGGTTTGTATCCATCCAGATGGATGAACTTCGGCCCATGCTCCAGGTGGTCCACCATCTATAAGTTCTGGTTTGTTTCTTACGCGAGGAAAAATAAGCATTGGAGGCATGTATGACCCATCAGCACCCATGCATATTTCAGCAGTTATCGTTTGGCCTCTTTCAGCAGAAGTTATCGCTCCTACTTGTCTACGGCCACGGCATGCAATAACTTTACTATGCGATTTTGGAACACAAATTATTCCAGTCTCATCAACATTGAATATTTGTGAAGCTGTTAATTTATTTTTATCCACCACTTCAGTTAACAAAGCAAAAAACTTACCAACAGCAACCTGATTGAAGCCAGAAGCTCTAGCAGCTGACGTAGCTTCAGGTTGACGTAATGATAAATCTGAATGTCGCTTCATAAAGCCATACAACCAGTCCACTCCTGCTAAATTATCTTTACAAAATGTATGGCTTATATTATTCTTTACTGCTAATTGATATGCTAAACTTCTCAACTCTAATGAAGTCAAACCAAATAAACGCGCTTCCATAGTCTTTATGTACTCTACTAATTCTACCTCCTGTTCTTGAGTAAACACTGTTTTGAATCTTCCAAGAGCTATGAAATTATAAATTCAACTTCATTATATAATACTAAGTATAATTATTCTATATTTAAATTTTAAATAGTTTCAAAAGAAAAATATTACACATTTTGTAATTGAGAATTTAATTGATATAAATTTATATATATATAAATTATTATGTGATTACCTTAAACATTTGGAACCAGAATTTTAAATTTTTTTATTGTGTTTATTATTTTATTATAAAAAAAATAGGTTACCTTTTGTGCTAGCTTTAACTAAATTTTCAGTTGCTGCAAATTTTTTTACTCTTCTTTCCAGAGTAGTTTGAGGAACACCAAAAGATAATGCAGCTTTTCTAAATCCCATTTCCTTATTATTATATGCTAATATTGCAGACTTCATAGAGTCTTCAGACCATGAATGTTGGTTGGTTTTTCTTTTATAATGCCTAACCATTCTGAAACCACATCATTTAAATTTAATAAAATTTGAAATATGGGGCAAAGTGGGGACGTCCCCACATTGCCCCAGATAGGTATAAACCACTTTGCTCCGATTGATTAACTTACCTAGAGCCTTTGATTTGATTTTATTCATATAGTTAAATTGAAATAAAGAACTTAAAACATTAAATCAAGAACCAACACTTTTTAATAAAAAAAAAATTATTAAAAACGGATCACAAAATAATTTAATAGATCAATAACAAAATATAAAATTTTATTATCAAGTAAATGATAACAAGCACATGTACAGTATTTCATCGATTTAACGCAAAATAATCGATAGTTTGATCCAAAACTCTTATCACATAATCTGAGACAACCAAGGAAGCTATATATCAAATAATATTATCAATGTTATACATTAATACCTAGATATTACGATGTCCCCACTTTGCCCCATGTTCCCCTACTAAAGATTTAACGATTAAGTATTTGTTACTAAATCACATAATAGAAGCTACTATAAAATGTAGGTTGATTAATTAAAACTTTAGTGTTCAGTACTAAAAAGTTACTACAATATTTTAATTGTCACTACTATATTATAGTTATGGTAACAATAATAAAATAACTATAATATTATAGTATTTTAAACTAATATTATAGCTGTCCTATATATAACTATAAAATATAGTTACAATTATTATAATTCAAGTAATATCAACTACATATTTTTTTCAGAAGCACATTTTATTTAGAATACAAATCAATAATTTATTTATTTATTATATTTATTATTTATTTATTTATTATTTATTTATTTATTTTATCAAATATTAATATATTATGTTTGTCCATTGAAAAAATATTAAAATTAATTTAATAATATAAATATCAATAAAATACACTGTTAATTGTTAGCATAAGAAAATTGTAAGGACCTACATGACCAAAATTATATTTACATTTTGGCTATAAAAAATTAAGTATTTTTTTTATTTTACTTTATATTTTATTAGATAATTATAAGATTAGTAAGTATTCAATAATAATAAAATAACAATAGAATACTTTTTATAGACAATAATCTAAATAATTAGTATCACTAGTGTGTAATGATGTGCGATTAGCCATCATATATCTTAAATTTTAAATGTATAATAAATAATTGTCAATAAAATACAATGATATATTATATAATAATTATAATAATACATATGAATAATAATTATAATAATTGTAATAATTATAATAATTGATAGCTTTAAATATAAGATAAAACTCACACATATGCACATATACACACGCACACACTCTTATCTGTATAAGAATTAAATATATAAGGAGACCGGTCATCGCGGACAGCCCGGTGTGTTGTTGTCGCCTTTTGGTATAAGGATTCACAAGCGAGTGTAAAAGACTAAGCAGATCGTTATACGGAAGGCGTATACAATTATTTAATTGTGTAATATTTGTTAATATATAATTCATGTGTTGTGTTTATAAAATAAAGTTAAATATAAATAAAAAGTTAGTTTAAAAATAGTGTAATTATTTTAATCAATCATAACACATCATATCTTGAACACGAAGTGCAGTTGCAACAAACAAATCGACACAGAGAGGTAATATCATAAAGTAATAATTATTCAACAAGTAATGATTTAGAAATATATAATAATCTCCGATTAATTTATAAGCATTCTTAATTCTCAATCATTACAAAGTGGCGCCCAACTAGCGACTCTTACCGCGTTTAAAAATCCCCGAAATAATAATAAAAAAAATAATAAAATTGCAGATAAAATAAACATATTCTTTAACAAATGTCACAAAATAATAGAAATCAGGAAAATGAAATAGAAGAACCAATTTTTGTTTCACTACCAAATGAAATAAACAAAGTTAATAAACCTCAATTAATTCTAGAATTAAATAAAAGAAATTTAAATAGTGTAGGAACAGTTGCAGAACTTAAAAATAGATTATTAAAATATTTAAACGGTGAATCTTGCCCGGACGATTTTGCGTCAATAAATGAAAATTATCAAAACTTAAATAATCAAAATAAAACAAATAAAATGGAGGGTAAAAATCCTTATTTCAAACCTAACATATTTTCTGATTCTTCATCTGATAGTATAGATGCGTTTTTAAAAAATTATCAAAGAGCAGCTTCTATTAATGGCTGGTCTGAACAAGAAAAATTGCAATTCATACCTGCCTTCTTAGAGGGCCCAGCACTAACTTTTTATGAAAACATCGAAAATCAAAATTTCAATAAATGGGCTGATTTAGAAAAACAACTTCGAAATGAATTCGAACACATTACTCATAAAGATATGCTTCGATTATTACTCGAAAAAAGAAAGCAATTAGATGATGAACTACCTATGGCATTTATTAATGAAATTGAATCACTTTGTAGACGTATAGATTCTGAAATGGCTCAACAAGAAATAACTAGACATATAATGAACGGTCTTAAACCAGATATTACTAGATACATTGGAATATTAGATAATTCAACACTAAAATTATTAAAAGACAACATAAGAAAATATGAAATGGTAGAATTTATGGTAACGGGCGAAATAAATCAATCTCCTTCCGAAATAAAAACTGATATAATCACCCATAAACTAAATCAAATCTCAAACGAAATAAATGAGAAAATAAATCTGCTAAATGAAAACAACAATAAATTTAAAACCTACATAGAAAATATGATAAACCCTCAAGCTCAAAATTCTAATAAGCACAACAATTTTAAAAATAATTGCCAATTTTTTTCAAACAATAAAATAAATACAAAAAAATGTGAAATATGTTCTAAAAACAATCATGTAACAGAATTTTGCTATTTTAAAAACAAAAATACTTCAAAAAATAACAACAAAATACAATGTACAATTTGTAATAGAAATAATCATTCTACAGAAAATTGTCGATTTAAAAATAACCCGATTAATTGTCAATTATGTGATATGATAGGACATTCAGCACTAACTTGTAGAAAATTTTCAATTCAAAAAAACTAATAAACAGGTCAAACAGTTTTTCTGACACTCGCTGTTACCCTTCATCGTCAGTTAAAAAACCAGCAACTACTTACAAAATTAATCATATTTCTGAACCTTTATTTATTCGTGCTAAACTTAATAATATTGATGTACCAATAACTATTGATACAGGAGCCAATATTTGTTGTATTAGACACACGCTTGTTCCCCCTGAAAATAAAATAATTAAAGAAAACATTATTCTATCAGGCCCAAATAACAACCAATTAACTGTATATGGATCTACAATAATTAAACTTAAAATAAATTCTCATGATTTTGAAACATCGGTAATTATTGTCAAAAATTTAACATGCAGTATAATAATAGGAAATAATTTTCTACACAAAAATAAGGCTATTATCAATTTTCATAATAATACTATATCATTAAATGATTCAATTACAATAAAAACTTACACTAATTTATCTAATACAAATATTAATAATATTAAAGAGGAAATAGCTGATATATTTCATGTGGATTCTGACTACTCGATTGCCCATTGCATATCTGCAGACTTAAAAATGTCTAAAGGAATAGCCTCTCGAATAAAAACAACATTTGGAAACACAACGCCTCAACTTGAAAAGTTAAAACCACAAATAGGCGATGCAATTCCAATAAAAATCGGAAATAAAATAATTTATCACCTAGTAACAAAACAAAAATATTTTCATAAACCTAAATATGATGACATAAAGCTTACTATTCAAAACTTAAAAAAATCAATGCAAAAATTACACGATTTCAAAATTGCTATCCCTACAATTGCCTCAGGTATAGACAAATGTACTTGGACAATTATCAAACAAACAATTTTTACAGAATTTCTTAACACAAATATCAATCTTCTCATTTGTCATAAAGATAAAACACACATAACGAATAATTGGAAAACTCAAGAACATCAAAATGTTATAAATTTAATACATAACAATTACTATAAAACAATAAAACAATTAAATAATATTAACGATAATTCCAATAATAAAATAAAATCACCCATTAATAATCTTGAAAATGCTAAAAGTAATGACAAATATATGAGTAACATAAGTGAATTAAAAAAAATAGATTATGATTATAATAAAGACATTATTAATACAGAAGATAATAATAAAATAAAATCAGTATTTGTAAATTATAAACCAGGAGAAAATGTCGCTGGAGATGGAAACTGTGGCATTTATGCTGTATGCAATGCTTTAAACGACAACAAATTAAATAAAATTACTTCCATAGCAGATATCTTACAATTATTGAATATTACACAGCTGCCTAATTATTGGATGTCTGATGACGAACTAGCCGCAATCGCTGATTATTATAATCACGACACTTATATTTATAATGACACTAATAAAACAGCAATTATCTATCAAAATAAGAATTATAATAATAGGCCCATAATAGTATTATATAGTGTTGATAAAAACACGCATTGGATTCCGGGAACAAGAGCAGATAAAATGTCAAATAAAGTACCGTCTAATTACATTATAATTAATGAAATACCGTCTTTAGAACATTTGATAAATAATATAAAAAAAAAGCATATTGATAGTACAATTCCAAACGAGTCTATAGATATAAAAAAATCTCTTAATAATAATAATGACATTGAACCAGTAATTATTAACACAAAAATATCAAACACAGTTATTTCAAATAATTCAGATGACAAAGAAATACTTATGGATAGTGAAGGAACTATAATAAATATATCTCAACATCTCGATAAATATCAACATAAAAAAGTAGTTGAGTTATTAAAAAAATTTATTCATCTCTTTACAACAGACACTTCACACATAAAATGTGCTAATGTAGATCCTTGCGAAATAAAATTGAAACCAAATTATACGGACCCTAAATTTAATGCGCCACACAGAGTGTCTCCACAGCAACGAGAAGAATTAAAAATACAATTAGACAAATTACTCGATGCAAATATTATTCGCCCAATAATATCAAAATTTGCAGCTCCAGCCTTTTTAGTAAAAAAAAAAAGAAAAAGGATCTTATAGACTTGTAGTTTCATATAAAGAATTGAATGATAGAATCGAAACAGATCAATATCCTTTACCTAGAACTACAGATTTACTAAGAGCTCTAGAAGAATCAAAATATTTTTCATCTCTTGACCTTAATAGTGGTTTTTTTCAATTACCTGTAAAAGAAGAAGACCAATATAAACTTGCATTTACATCTTGTCATGGACTATTCACGTTTACTAGAATCCCACAAGGCCTAAAAATCAGCTCAAGTATCTTTCAGAGAAAACTAAATGAAGCTTTTTCAGAATTATTATATAAATCTCTCGTAATATACATTGACGACTTAGCATCTTATGGCAAAAACTTTGAACAAGCCTTAAACAATTTAATAATGCTTTATTAATAATGGATAAATTAAATTTTTCTCTTAAAACAAATAAATGTTTCTTTTTTAATAACAAAATTGAATTACTTGGCCATATAATAACTCGTGAAGGTATTAAACCGATGGATAAAAATACAAAAGCAATAACTGAGTTCAAACAACCAACAACTCAAAAAGAAGTTAGGTCATTTATAGGAATGTGCTCATATTACAGAAAACACATAAAAGATTTTGCAAAAATAGCACACCCCCTCACTGAACTTATAAAAGGAAATAACAAAAAAAAAAACTGGAAAATAGAACATGAAGAATCTTTTAAAAAATTAAAAAATTATTTTATCTCCGAACCACTTTTAAAACACTTTGATGACGATAAACATGTTTTTCTAACAACAGATGCTTCAATAACAGGATTAGGAGCCTATATTGAACAACCCGATGATAATAATATATTACATCCAGTAGGTTATGCATCGCGTAAGTTATTGGCTAATGAAAAAACATATTCTTCAACTACCCTAGAACTTTTAGGTTTGTGTTTTGGAATAATTTATTTCCGAGAATATTTATGGGGAAGACATTTCACTGTTTTCTGCGACAATATAAGCCTTCAATACTATAAAAATTTAAAAATCCCTTCCGCTCGAATAGCTAGACTAACGCTCAAATTATTAGATTTTAATTTTGATATAGTTTACAAAAAAGGTAAAGAAAATGTAATTGCAGACGCTTTATCTAGGAATGCAATTAATAAAATTGATATAGTCCAAGATGAACACACAGAAATAAATCTAGATTCAAATAATATAAAAAATGAACAAGCTAAAGACAAATTCTGCTCTGATATAATTAAAGCAATAATTGAACCAAATAATAAAAATATTCCTAAAAATATTAAAAGAAAAACGCGAAGATTTACACTATTAAATTCAATCTTATACTACAAACAATTTACCCCTCCTAAAAATTTCGTACCAATTTTAGTAATTCCAAAATCTTTAATTAATAATATATTAAAATCATATCACAAATCACCAACGGGAGGTCATACCGGTATAACAAGAACAATTCATAAAATACAAAATAAATATTATTGGGAAAATTTGGTCAAAGATACCACTAAATTTATAAAAACGTGCCATAAGTGCCAAATAAATAAAAAATCGGAAGGCAAACCAATAGGTCAATTACAACCTATACAACTATCAAATAGACCATTAGACAGAGTAACATTTGATTATTTAGGTCCTCTAACCACTAGTAACAAAAAAAAAATACATATTAGTGGCTGCATGTAATAATACTAAATTTATATTTACAAAAGCTGTCGATTCAGCTTCTGCCGAATCGACAGTTAAATTTATGATTCAAATAATATCCCATTGGGGATGTTTTAAAATATTTTCTTCCGATAGAGGTACTCATTTCAAAAATAAACTCATGGAAGATATATGTAACAACTTAGGTATAAAACAAGTTTTATCTACAAGTTACTCCCCACAATCACAGGGGTTGGTCGAAAAAATTAATGGTGTTCTTTCTACTTCACTGAAAAATTACATAGAAAATGATAATCAATCTAGATGGTCATACTATTTACCATACGTAACACTAAGTTATAATGCTACCCCGCAAACTAGCACAAAATATAGTCCTTTTTATTTAATGCATGGTTTTGAACCATATTTTCCTATTGACAACAAATTAATTCCAGATAATCTACCATACGATATAAAAAAAGTCATTAATTGAATTAAACGAAATACGTAATAAAATCCCCAGTATAGTTTCAATAGCTCAACAAAATCAAAAAAAATATCATGACAAATTACATCAAATAATTAGTTTTAATCCGGGAAACTTAGTTCTTATTAAATTTCCATTTTCAGAAGTAGGAAAATCTCCAAAATTAGGTCCAAAATATAGAGGTCCTTTTAAAATCTTAGAAAAAATCAATGACTTAAATTATAAAGTCGAACTTATTTTAAACAATAAAGTAACTGAAGATATAATCCATGTTAGGCGTCTTAAACCATATCACTCAAGAGAAAACATTAATAATTAATTATCACGAACAAATAATAATAAGTTAAATATCAGATATTATATAACAAGAAAGAAATTAATCTTTTCAAATGAATATATAACAAATAAATTATAAATAATAAGACCATAAAATTATACAGAATAATTTAATAATCATATTACAATCAAATAAAAACATGATTTGAATAATATATAAAAAAAAAAAAAAGGGGGGGAGAAAATAATAAATAATAATAATATTAGTTTTAACTTTAAAACTATTTACACTACATTACGTTTGTTTTAGCAGCCATTGTATTTTATGTTATACATTTATAAGATTGTAAGACAAGCATACCATAGTTAACCTTCATAATGAACTTCACACCTCTCCTCATCATCTTACAACTACACATGGTACATGGATTTATTGCATATGACTGTAATGGACCCAAACTCAACATAACAGCATTTAATAGCTTGTATGTGGAACCATGCGAACCACCATCAGAAATCCACACCCAATCAATTCAACGAATTCAACTTCTACAAAAAACAGATACCTACCAAATACCTTATAAAACATGCTCAATAATAATAAACTATTTTATAAGTAGGTGTTCAATTTTAGAAGATGCCCAAATGGTAGAAAATGGTTTTTTTCACAGAAATAACTGAATTAGGCAGTGCCCGATGCTCTGAATTACACCAGAGACTAACATACCATCTACCAAACGGAGGAATAATTACAGGCTTAAAAGTTAACGAGACTATACTATCATCCGTTACAGTAGCCGGTTTTGTAGATAGACATGGTAACTGCAAAGGCTCTACATTTTCATCCGAGAAAGGCACATGGCAAGAGGTTATAGTTCAAGCTAATTATAAAATCACTCTTTCCGAAGGGTTAGCTATAGTAAACCACAAACAAAATACATTAACCCTCCCAACCGGTTCAACCTTAAAATTATCTGACCATTACGGTTTGGATACTCATAAAGGAGAGGTAGTGTGGAACGCAAATACTTATGATTGTGAAACTCATGAGTTCATTATTTTATATGATGGACCTGTTTCATTAATAACTTCGAACAATGAAAAAACCACTTGAACATACCTAGTGGAATCGGACCAAATTGTTTTTGCATTACAGCACGTAAGATCAACATATATATGTAATATACCAGCTATACAAACTGATCATTCTCAACTAAGCATAATTACAGATTCATTAATTTTTAATTATTTTAAAAACAAAGACATACATCCACAAAACATAGATTTAGTGGCTTATATAAATACTAAATTGGTATACATTGACAATCGTTTCAAAGCATCGATAACAACTTTATACACAGATCTAATACAAAAACAATGCGAATTAGAACGTAAAGTGCTGCTACACAAACTATCATTAGCTACATATAGTTTATCCGAATTCGCATACCATATGGGCGAAGGACCCGGTTATACAGCATTAAAGGCTGGGGAAATCATTTATCTACTAAAATGTAAACCAGTAGAAGTGGAAATATCATCAAAAAACGCAATATGTCATGACGAATTACCAGTTATTTACAATAATCAATCATACTTCATGGCTCCTAAAACAAGAACCCTACAAAAATTTGGCACAAAATTAGATTGTAATCACTTTTTACCATCTGCATTTTTACTTGATGGAGAATGGTATACTCGGAATAGGACAATTGGGCCCCGCCGACTGGGCGCGGCTAACTAGGCGCGGCTAATTGAGCGCGGGATCAAGTGGGCGCGAGTCAAGTGGACGCCAGGACAGCTGGCCGCTAAATAATTAATACTACACATTATTATTATTATTATTATATTTTTTTTCATCATATATTTTCGTCAATGGTGTCTTATATTTTCTATAGGTATTTTATAAATTCATTTGGTAGTTATACGCAATGCCTCTTAAATATTCGACAGTGCTTCTGTTATGATAATCGCGAACAACTGTTAAAATACGTTGATCAGCATCCCTGTACTTTTTAAGTTTCACTGGAGGGTTGTGTCCAGCAACAAGGTGCTCATAGTAGAAGTCACGATTGGCTTGCACTTTTCTTAAGCCGTCTATAAGCTTCCAGATTGTAGGATGATCCATACCTAATTCCGTCTGAAGGCGGCGATGAGCTGCTTCTGCATGGTTATTAGTTCTGTCCTGTTGGTTTAACGTTCTGTCATAGACATTCCACATTTCGTGCGGAAACATAGGCTGTCTTCGTCCATTACCTCTCCTGTTCATTCTTCCAACGTAGTTATCTTCAAACCAGTCTAAAATTGGTTGCAAATCATTTGGTAGGTTATCAGATAACGATAATAAAGCATTATCTATGTCTTCAATTGGAATAAACGCCAAAGCTATAACCATTTTCGCATACAACGAAAAGTTGGGTTCATTGTTATAGCGATTTATTAGGCCTAATTCACCCAATTTTTTTTTCATATTTTTTGCCAAATGAAAAAAACAACCTCGAATTTCTGCAGTAGGAAATATTTCTGAAAAACTTTTGAAAGCAGCCATTTCATAGTCACAAGTGATAGATTTTGGATCGAAGTTTGGTGGCAGTAACACTTTTATCATGCTAAATAATTTGTCATAAGTTTCTCTACATTTATTAGGCAAAAATGCGTAGAAAATAGGGTGAACGCCTCCAAATTTTTTTGCTAGAATAACATAAATTTGTTTAAATAAATTTGGCGCAATTTTAAATGTCCCGTCCATAAAAAAATCATCGCAGGTTCTTTCTAGTTCTAGGTTTCGTTGACGGCCAAAAATTAGGATTCTTTCAGCACCCGGACCACTATCAGCAAGTAGAAAGTTTTCAAATTTTCCAGGTTCTGACTCATACATTTTATAAAATTCAGGTATTTCAAGATCAGCCAAAGTTGTAGGATTTGACGGAGCTTGATTAATTTCATTGCGTTTCCTCCTGATTAACTTCTTTAAAGCTTGTTGGTTGGGAAGAGCTCCTTGACAAGCGACATCAGTATTTTGGGTACATTCGTTGATTACTTGGCACGTCGATTCTTGTGTTTCTAGAGCCCTTTTCTTAATTTTTGTAACAATTTTGTCTGCTGCCACTTTAGCTGCAGATGGTTCGTGGTTATGCATATTTATAGATTTTACGACTTCGTGATTAACTACATGCACGCGCGCTTTACAATACCGTTTTTGTTCGCCTCGCCAAAACTCAATTTTTTCGTCTGCAGACAGTTTGTCAAATACCTATGTACAAAAATCCATTTTCATAAAATTTTTCACGATTTCGTTGTGACGTGATGTTTTCCATGTTGAACGTGTATGGACTGAAAACTACTACTTCGAAAACTAAATGTGATCTACCTATAGGCACAATCATTATCCCTATAATATAATTATTATTGTTTCGTTATCGTATTTGTTCGCACCGCGTCGTTATAGCTTTAGAAATATCATATTATATTATACTATTACCTATTATAGATATAATAGTAGGTATTTTATTGAATTGAATACTCTTACTAATCTTATACTCATCGCCCATCGGTAATATTTTATCTTATCTTAATAAAACCTATAATACGACGTAATCGGTCAGTTGTCGTCGGATAACATATTATTGTAACTTGCCAATATGCTTGCACAAAATAGTTGTAAAAGTTGTGATGTAAAATAAATAATACACATTACCAGTGCTCGAATTGGGGGGGTGCGCAGGGGACGGAGCTCCCCTACTATTTTTATTTTTTTTTGCGTTCCTCTACTATTTATTTTCACTTGGTCGGGAGGACGGTACAAAGTAATGTCCGAAATAATTTTTATTAAAATGTGGATTTCAATTGATGTCAATTATATAACAAATTATACTATTTTTCATATCAACATTATTTTTGATATTATTTTATTAATTAATTATAATATCACATATACAAGACGTAAGACGTATATTATTTAAGGCACAGATACTGAGATACTGGTGTGTGATAGTACCACGATTTAAGATAGTAAGATACTATCTTAAATCGTGGATAGTACTATCTTAAGCCGTGTTCCGAATGAAATGTTATCATTGCTATCATATCAGCTGACGAAGTATGTTGTCCAAAAAGAAATGTAAACGATGAAGAACATACTTATAAAAATATGTGGTCTCTTTTTAATAAAAAACAATAAATATTAATTTCTTCTTCTAAGTTATATTATTATTTAATAAAATATATTATATTTATACCTGTTTGGATTTAAAAATGTGTTGCTGAAAAGTGGTATTCAAAATGTATGTAAGGTAGGATTCGGGGGGGGGGGGCAAAGCCCCCCACGAGTCTGTGTTAAATAATTTCACCCTTGGAACGCAGATTTTAAATCGTTAGATTGAGCTCCTCTACTTAATTTTTCCCAATTCGAGCACTGCACATTAGACATTACACATTGCACATAACACAACACTCGCGCCAACTTGTCCCAGCGCCTACATGTCCTCGCGCCGAGTTGCCCGAGCCGAGTTGGCCGTGCCGAGATGGCCGTGCCCAGTTGGCGGCGCCCACTTGTCCTAGACCGTGGTATACTACATCACAAAATATTAGAGAAATAAAAAAACCACAGACCCTTAAACCTTCCACGAAATGGACATGGACATACAAAAGTATTGAACATTTAATGACAGCAGGAATTTACAATTATGACACTATGAAAAATTTTCAACAATATTTAATACTACCTCAAGACATAGAAGCATCCCAAAAAAATTTGGCAAGACAATACATGGGTTTCACAGTAATGGATCACAGGTTAAATCTAAACGCATTAATTGACGAAAACACTATTAGTAATATGGTTGACAATAAGCTACGAAAAATGTGGGGATGGTTTACCATTTTTGGTGAATTTATTTCCGGATTATTAGGTATATTCTTTATATGAAAAATAATTCTAACCTGCATTAACACAGGACTTAACATTTCTCTTTTATACCAAACTTTTGGATTAAGCATAAAATTAGTAGCAGGAGTATTTACAAGCATTACTCATTTTATTATGCACAACGCAAGTCAAAATCAACAACAACAACAGCAAGAGCCACAAAATCAACCATTACTGACTTTAAATCAAAATCACAACCCACGAGACAAAGTTAATAAATCAATCACAAACTCAAAGCAAAAAAACTTATACCCAAATATCAGAAAATTATCTATATGAACAAATATTAAGACATTTCGAAATCCAATTTCACAGTCATATGCAATATAATTCCAAAAAAAAAAAAAAAAAAATGTAATTATTTCCTAGTTATATTGTATATTTATTAAATTTATTAAAAACATGTATGCATTGTTATTTGTAATATTATTATAGTACTTATAGTAACTTATATTAATGTTCTAAATGTGCAAAAAAAAAAAAATATATGTAATATTATCTCAATATGTTACACATTATAGTTCATTAATTATATTTGTAATCTTCATACAACTTTCTTTTTTTTTACTAATTTAGTTTTATATGATATGCTTATATTCTAATGCGAGGACGCATCAAAAAAAAAAGGCTAGGGTGGATGTAATGATGTGCGATTAGCCATCATATATCTTAAATTTTAAATGTATAATAAATAATTGTCAATAAAATACAATGATATATTATATAATAATTATAATAATACATATGAATAATAATTATAATAATTGTAATAATTATAATAATTGATAGTGTAACGATTGCCATCTATCGGCATCGTACATTATTCCTTAAGTAGGGCACCCGCTGCCTAATATGTTGAGTGTGAGGAATGGCGAGCGCTGCTGACTGCTGACCAAGGGTTTTGGGCACACGGCAGCGGTGTATATAATTACGACCGAGGCGGTGTGTGAGAGAGAGTGTGCGCGACACGGAGACAACAGGAACAACGACTCCGCGACGATCCGACGGCCCCATCAACGATCCACACTCACGGCACGTCATCATCTACCCGGATCGGTAAACCATTTAACACATTTATATATATATGCTAATATAATATTATCTACTATTACTTTTATATAATAAACTCTAATAATTCTATAATAATACACGTAATTTATACATTATACCTATATGCTTTACTTTAATAAGGTAACCCTGATCTCTTAGTATTAATATTACACACCGAGGTCGAGTCTCCGAGACCTCGTACAAAATAAACAGAATAAAAGCCAGTAGGGTTCGAGAGTCGAACGCCCGGTGAAGAGGGGACGTTACAATTGGTGGAGGCGCCCGTCCCTGGAGTCCCGATTTTTAAGAAATAGTTTTTCTGGAAATTTCGGTTCTAAGGTACACCCCTTGTGTTGTAATATTAATATTCTTGGGTTAGGTGAATCTTATATAAAGTCGCTGTCATTCCAAATTTCTCTTAATGTATGATAATTTTTAATGGACAATAAATTTTATATTAAACGAAATACGAATAATCAAATTGCAAAAGTAACAAATTCAAATATATTATTTTTAAACAAAAATTTCAATTCAGAAATAAATAAAGTAAATTTAATAACTCTTTTACGATCAATCGAGGAGAACGATTTGGGAGATTTTTTCGAAAATTCTAAATTTGGGAAAATACCTACCTTTTTCAGCTATAGTTGTTAAGCAATTTACACTGTGTACATTATACGAGGTCAAAAGTTTAAGTAAAGAAGAATTTAATAAGCTATCGCCAGTAGAAAAAAAATTTGAATTTAATATTTCACAGAAAACAGTAGCATGGATACATTTATTAGATAAATCCGAAGTAGTGGGCTTTTTAAAATTTTGTAATATTAATTGTGAAGAATCAGCAACACTGGTAGAATTAAGAAATCTCGCTAAAGCAGCCGTAAAAAATTTTAGAGGAGAACCTTTTAGTAGCGAAGAGAATAAGGAATCTGATGATAGTATAGATCTTACTTTTACAGAAACAAAATTTTGTTGCTCGACATGTAGCAACTAATATATATTTGCACCCTCTTGAGCCCACCATAGGTCCCATATAATCGATATAAATTTCTTGAAACGGAACTCCATTTATCAATTTATTTGATTGCAATTTTCCAACTGGTGGTCGTTTATCTGGTTTACGCTGTTGACATATTTTGCAAGAAACTACATAATTTTTAATATCTTTTTGCATAGTAGGCCAGTGATACCGTGATCTTATTTTATTAAATACTTTATGGACGCCTAAATGTGCACCAGACATTTTTTCGTTATGAAAATGTTCAATCACTTCGTTAACTAGACTTGCTGGTAATGCTATCACCAATTTCGGCGTACCTTTATAAATATCTCTATAATATACTAGCCTATCATCTTTATTTATAATGTATGATTTCGCCTTTCTAACCCATTTCATTTCTGATGACTCGGGATTATTAATAGCTTCTGTTACCCTTTGTAAAAATCGTCACGCGTTTGCAACAAATGTACATTAATAGGTTCAACCAATGATATATTATGCTGTGGTGGCGTAAATATTGAAATTGTTATGTCAATTGCTGTGTCACGAAAAACGTATTTTATCATATTAAAAACCATTAACCAATTTAATTTATCTGAGCCACATGAAATCTTTGACATCGCTATTTTTGTTACATTATAAGTGCTACAATAGTTTTTTAACAATTTTAAGGTAGTAAATAATGTTTTGTACGTAGTTTCATCATGAATTGTTGATTTTGTAATTAAATAGATTATAAAATGATTATTAAAATTTAAGTGAGCAATTTGACCGATTTTTTTGTTTTGTGCTTTTAATTCGTTTACGTGTCCATATTTATTTTTGAAATTAAGACTAATGCCTTTGCTCATATCAAAATCTTGCGGAACGCAATGCACTAAATTAAATGTTTCATCGAAGTAGTCACTAAACAAATCTTGATTTACTTGTTTAATACTAAAATTATACTTAAACCCTTTATCATTATTATATATAAAATCATTATAAGAAATTGGATTGTATAATTTTTCAGTAGCATTTATATTTATCAAATCTAAAACTAAATCTATATCGTAATTAATTTTTGCCGATTTATCAAAACCTATTGGATGTCTCGATAAAAAATCTGCTGCTTTGTTAAAAATACCTTGTTTATATATTATGTTAAATTCATATCCTATTAGTTTTGTTCTTATACGATTTAATATATGTGATTCCGATTTTATTTTTTGAAGGCCCACTAAATTTTTATGGTCTGTCCAAACTGTAAATTGTTTACCATACAGATACTGTCTGAAATGAGTGCATCCAAAAAATAAAGCCGATGCCTCAAGTTCTAACGCTGAGTAATTTTTTTGTGCTGGCGTAAATTTTTTCGCACCAAATGACACCGGATGAATATTACCATCGATATCTCTTTGCTGTAAAATTACACCTAAACCTAATAAAGAAGCATCCGTTACTAAAATAGTGTCGGCTTCTTCGTCGTAATGCATTAGTACTGGTGGCGTTATTAATTTATTTTTTAGTTCATTAAATGCGTTTTCATGGACGTTTTCCCACTTTATTTTATCTTTTTTTGTTTTAAAATTACCTCTTGTTAATTCGGTTAAAGGGAACGTAATTTTACTAAAATTTGGAATGTACCGGCGAAAATAGTTTGCTAATCCCAAAAAACTACGCAATTGGTTTATATTAGTCGGTGAAGTTACTTGTGTAATTGCTCTCAGCCCTTCATCTGTAAGACGAATACCCTTACTATCAATTATATTTCCTAAAATTTTTAATTCTGTGTACCCAAATTTACATTTTGATAATTTTAATTTTAAATTGAATTGTTTAAATCTTTCCAAAGTCAATTCTAATGAATTTAAGTGTTCATTAAAAGTTTTTCCAAAGCATGTGCAATCGTCGATATAATTTACATTAATTTTATAATTTAAATTTGTCATAATTTTATTCATAGCCTCCTGATATTTACTTGGACCGTTACAAATTCCCATTGGCATGCGTTTAAATTGATATTTTCCGGTTGTAGTGCAAAATGCTGTCAGTTCCCTAGCTTTATTGCTTAATTTAAGTTGGTGAAATCCTGACATGGCATCTAAGCATGAAAAAAAATTGTTTCCTGCTAAACAGTCGTATATGCTTTGAATTACCGGAAGTGGGAAAGATTCTTTTACAGTTATACTATTTAATTTTCTATAATCTAGTATCATCCTGTATTGTGCTAAAGTTTTTTCCTTTTTGGAACCCTGAAGTAAGCCTTTTGGCACCAAAAAAATTGGGAACGAGTATGGTGAGTTTGAAGGCTCGATTATACCCGCTTTAAGCATTTCCTGTGTTTGTATTTCTATTTCATCCCTCTCAAACTTACTTAGCTTAAAATTTGGGAGATTTATTGGAGTTTCTTTGGTCAGGTTAATATCTATTGGTTGAGTTTTTGACTCTCCTAAGTCTCATTTAGTTTTTGAAAAAACCGATTCATATTTTTGTAATAAAGATAATAACTTTGTTTTTTGTACTTCGTTTAAATTTGGATTAATATCAAAATTGATTTTATGGTTGATTTCGTCATCAGGTAATTTACGTTCGATTTTTTTAAATGTTGTATATGATTTTTTGTTTGTAGTTTGACTATTGTTATTTAAATTATTTAAATCTATTTAAATGTGTTTTATTTCCCGTACTTCGGTCAATGGAAAATTAGCCCGCTTTCGATTTATTTCGTTATTTTTCCACGTTTTGGGTGCATTTCAAATTGCTTCTAACATTTTTGTTTCCTCTAATAAGGCACGAGAAGTATGTAGTGAACGAAAATCATGCGTGAAAGTAACCCGTCTTACATCTAAGTTTGGTGTATTTTTATCGTAACACCCCGGCGTCCAATGACTATTTTCATAAAAAACTACTAAAAATTTTCTACCTGGTTTATAAAATGCTAAACCCACTGTATTTTTCGAATTTTCAAAATTTGGACATATAATTAATAAATTAAAATTATAAAAATCGGATACTGCTGATAAGTCTTCGCCTTCCAGCCAGATTGGGGTTTCATGTAATTTTAGTCCTAATAAATGAGCTATCGTTTCTGCTGTTACATAAATTTCTTCGTGTGCGAGCATTGCTGTTAACGCATAAATACCACAAAATCCATCTCCGGGAACCTCAGTTAACTTACGACTACCTCTAGCAATGAGATGTAACCTCGGCTGAATAATTAATAAATTTCTCATTTTTTCACTTTCAATTTTATTGTGATTACTATCAATCGTGACTGTTTCTCTAGTATTTCTTTCACATTTTATTCTAGTATTATCGGGAGTTGTATTATGTTCCTTATCAAATTTTAAAAATACTTTTCCTTTATTACCAGTTAAAATTATTTGCTTGTTTACAAAATTTATTTTTGCTTTGTATAATTTTAAGAAGTCCGTACCCAATAAACTAGGTCCTACTAAGTTCTCAACTACCATGCATTTAAAAGGAAATTCAATATCATCAAAAATCACGTTAATATTAGCAACACCAAGTAGTTTTAAGTTTGAACCGTTTGCAGTAATTAATTTCACACAATCCATTGGTTTAGGTTTGATTTCTAATGGTAAGTTGTCAGAATTAATTATACATGCAGTAGCTCCAGTGTCTATTACAAAATTGTATTGTTCTTTATTAATATTGCCTATTACCTCAAGTCTTAGACCTGGTTCGAATGCATCCGGCAACGAGGTTGGGTTACATGTCGTTATATATATATTTATTGTATTGTTATTAATTTTTTTTTGTTCAGCTATTATTTTTTTATGTTGTAAGTTATGTTGAATACTATCATAGTTGCTAGACACTGATGACGTAGAAAAATGACGTATTTTTACCCCCTACCACCACCCGGTCCAACACGTACATGACGTATTTTTACCCCTCCCGCCACACCACCCGCTCCTACACGTACATGACGTATTTTGCGCGCGCACCATATTATTGTACATACACCATATTATTGTACATGCAACATATTATTGTACACATACCATATTATTGTATACACACCATATTTTTATGCACGCGCCATATTTTTGACTCCCATGTATTCGAGCCGCCGGATGCAATATGTATCAACATCTCAATCAAAATATATGCAATACATATTTTCGACAGGAATATACTTGCAACAACATATCTATTGTTAATCAATGACCTTAGTAAAGAAATACTTACCGATAATCCACAAATGTTTGTCGGCATCACGTTCTGTACACCTATAGAATTTGTATTTAAACCCAAAATTATGAGTCACATGTCCATCCTTTGTCATAGAGGAATTTACCCCTACCTATTATCGTTTTCCCACCTAATAATTTCTCAAATCGACAGACACTTGACTCTGCAAGAGCCGACATACAATCAGTCTGTCTTCAGTCTTACACACTTGTAATTCACCTCCGCGTTTCAACAAGTCTTTATAATTTTTCCAAGTCTTTTTTTCAACGTTTACTAACAAGTGATTTAATATGGCCGGTTCAATCGAAGACAACAAAGCGTTATACAAGAAGCATACCTTTACGTATGTACCACCAAAACCTCCGACCGAACTCATCGAATCTACTAGCTACACACTAGACTTTGCAGCCCGTAAGTTTGTACATATTGGTATTGATCCGAGTGAAAAATTACAAGTCGTTGTTCATTTATTAACTTCTTCACGGCACGTGCATATTACTACAGATTTTTTGAAAAAAATATTCTCATACATGGGGCATATCTTGTCGTTCATATTAGACACACCACAAAAATATAAGCGAGTTATATTTTATGAAGACGAGAAAATGAAACTATCGAGTATGATGTACAGCGGAGAAAATGTGTTGGTGATCGAAGCAAAAAATCGTGATGGATGCAGAGTACTGTTGAACCGGGCGGATCTTATACGTCTTCAATATCTCGAATGCTCTATTTTCGAAAGCATCGTGCGAAAAGAAGTATTCACCGCTCCGTTGGTTATAAAACAATATGAAGAGATTGTCGTATACCTAGACAAGAAATGCACTCAACATAATTCACCGCTGAAAAATGTTGACGAGATGATAGTTTTCATTAAGAACATACAAGACGATCGAGTCGTTAAGTCTATACCAAATTTCACCAATCAAATACAGATGTGTGCAGCTGAACAATTAGCTGAATCACTGTTGAACCAGAGGGCGAACAACTCACATAAGGTAATTCAAAATTATATTATTCCTTAATCAAAAATATTAAATAATTTATTTTATTTTAGATTTTCAACGAAACGATGGCCATTTCACCATTATCATTACCTACACCAATGTCACCACCATCTACACCGTCTACACCGATATCACGATCTCCTTCACCGAGTCATATTATACCAAGGTGGAGCAGAGCAGCCGATGAAAATGATGGACCATATTTTTTCAATACGTCAGCGTCAACACAAAACTTCGATAGCGCTGTATCGGAATTTTATTCCATACCAAAACGTAAACTCTTTTAATAATAAATACATAAATGTAAAAACAATTTTCATATTTGTAAAATAATTTTGTGTAAAATAAAAAAAGACGTGATATTTAAAAACAATTTTTCATTTATTAAATTAATATTAAGTTTTACAAGGTTCTCACTTCCCCGTTAAACGGGTTATAAGTTATAATTTGGTCATGTAATATTAAACAATATGCTGAAGTGGAAGCTGGAAACGCTTCGTCGGCTTCGAGTTCAATTCTGAGGTCCACTGTCGACATTTTCACGTTGTCGTTCTGCCGGCTCATATCAACGACTATGATTGGAGAAAGATTTCTGAAATCTTTGAAAACAGGGGTGTCACATCATCGCGTCCGTAGTAAGATTTTTGGAACTCTGCGTACGCGTGGTATAATGTAGCCATCGGTAAAGTCGCTTTGGAAATCTTCATAGGGAAACACTTCACTGTTTAAATAGACCTTCAAGTTTTTAATTTTACAATGATCGAAATATGACATTGCTTTGTTCGAGCTATTTTTTCTATCAGTTTGAAATCCGATTATGACATATCTAGGTTTTTACAATTTGTTAGATGTCTTTACTTTCCACGAATGTGAAGTGTTATGTAGTAAAAATGGATATTCACACAACTCCCACGATCTAAATGCACATATGTGGTGAAAATGTGTTGGTAATAAAA
Organism: Schizaphis graminum; assembly: GCA_020882235.1. Taxonomy (NCBI): domain Eukaryota; kingdom Metazoa; phylum Arthropoda; class Insecta; order Hemiptera; family Aphididae; genus Schizaphis; species Schizaphis graminum. The sequence goes on from CM037036.1 coordinate 29,047,420, forward strand.
TCTAAAATTTAAGACGATAGCAGCTACAGTATTTAGAATTGTTGATTTTTGAGACAGTCGTACGAAAGTCTACAATCATGAGTTCCACTATTTTAAAACAATTTAAAATGTTTTATAATTATATTGATCGAAAATTGACTACAAAGAAAACGAATGAAATGAACAGGTTTATATCGAATCTCCAAAACAATCATATTATCGCAACTTTTCCAAAATATGAAGTTAAAGAAAAATAGTTTGGTAATACGTCAAAAATATAGAGAACGTAGTTAATTATGTTGAATTTATCCGCTCACTCGAGCCCGAGTTGAAACAATTATTGAAAACACGATTACAGGAGCATCCAATAAAATTTAATTTGAAGCTAGAGGCTACCTACAGTCGGTCAAATGTGACTAATTCATTGAAGAATAGAGCATTTAAGACATCAGTGGTTGACATTTTAGCGAAAAGTAATATAACAGAGATTATCGAGAGAGCGTTTATAAAGTTTTTGAGTGAACGGGAGACTTATGCGAGCAGAGTGGGGCGGATTTACGATAGAGTCGATCGACGGGTTATTGCTGGGTGTATACAAATACTCTCCAATGTCCGGTTCGTCATACATACAGTTACCTGCGTTTTTCGAGTGGAAACGGACGGCTATCAACCCACAGAACGTAGACCGGTACTATTTCAAGTGGGCGATTCTCGCGAGGCATGTGACGGGACCGACGGTATTCCGTGTCGATGAAAATAATAAGCAGCACGAAGACAAGTATAATTTCGAGAGTATTTCATTCCCGACACCGATTTCAGACATAACCAAATTCGAAAAAAATATTCAGTTCGTGTCCGTAAATGTTTAAGGACTTCAAAAAAAAAAAAATTCCAACCGCCGAAGAAATACCCGACATATGAAGTTTCCCCATTACGTATCGCTGACAGTGAAAAATCCAACCATTTCGACCTGTTGATGTTGGGAGACGATAACGGCCAACACTACGTGTACATTTTTAATTTTTACCGGCTCACACGATCGCAGAAAACAGCTCACAATGAGAGAGTCGTATTTTTGTAAGCGTTGTTGTACAATTTTTCGACAATAGGCAGCATACATTTAAGTTTGAGTGGGCGCGAGGCGTTGGAGCAGCATAAGCTAATCTGCGGGGGACATAGCTCCATCTTACACATAATGCCTAAAGAGGGAGGTTGTGTGCAATTCAAAACATGGAAAAATACTGTCCGACATCCATTTGTAATCTATGCCGATTTCGAGGCAATATTAGCGAAGACAGATGAGAAGAAGGGTGAAAATACACAGATATTTCAAAAACGCGAGGCCATGAGCTATGGGTTTTTAGTGAAGGCGAGCGATGACGTACCGGCAGAGCTATTAGATGAACATGACATACCGACAGGACCGGTAATATATAGAGGCGGTGAAGAGGTTCAAGACGTAGCGAAACATTTTGTTGCGGTGATAGTTGAAGCGAGTAGGAAAATCGATAATTTTATGAAGACTAACATTCCTTTATTAATGACCAAGGACCAAGAAAAAACACATCAAGAGTCTATTATATGTAATCTGTGTAAATTTAGTTTAACCGGAGGCGATAAAGCTAGAGATCATGACTATCTGACGGGTAAATGTAGGCAGACTTGGTGCTCATAGCGTAACTTGGAGTTACAACAGCCTAAATATGCACCCGTATTTTCTTATAATCTAAGCAACTACGACTCGCACTTCATAATCACCGTACTTGGTTATGATACCTAACCTATAGTCGTTATTCCGAACAGTGAGGATAAATTTATATCTTTCTCGAAATATATAAGTAGTAACTTTACTGTACGGTTTATCGATACGAACAGGTTTATGGCGTCGAGTTTATCGTCTCTGGCTGAAAACTTACGATTAAATTCGAAAACTTCCGTGAGACAGCTAAACATTTTGTCACCGGAGATATGCCGTTTGTGTCTCGTAAAGGTGTCTACCCGTACGAGTATACAGATAGTTGGAGTAAATTATACATTACTCGAAGAAAAATACAATTTTACTGATTTAACGTTCTCAACACCCATCGCGGAAATAAAAATATTCGAAAAAAAATAACCAGAACGTATCTGTTAACGTACGAGTATACGGGTAAAATAAAAAAAAAAAAACCCTAACAAGAGTGAAAAACATATTATTTATCCACTTAACGTCATTATGAATGAAGAAGAAAAATATAATTTTGCTCAATTATAACTAATTACCTGCACCCGCATTTTCTTATAATCTAAGCAACTACGACTCGCATTTCATAATCACCGTACTTGGTTATGATACCTAACCTATAACCGTTATTCCGAACAGTGAGGATAAATTTATATCTTTCTCGAAATATATAAGTAGTAACTTTACTGTACGGTTTATCGATACGAACAGGTTTATGGCGTCGAGTTTATCGTCTCTGGCTGAAAACTTACGATTAAATTCGAAAACTTCCGTGAGACAGCTAAACATTTTGTCACCGGAGATATGCCGTTTGTGTCTCGTAAAGGTGTCTACCCGTACGAGTACACAGATAGTTGGAGTAAATTATACATTACTCGAAGAAAAATACAATTTTACTGATTTAACGTTCTCAACACCCATCGCAGAAATAAAAGTATTCGAAAAAAAAATAACCAGAACGTATCTGTTAACCTAGGAGTATACGAGTAAAATAAAAAAAAAAAAAAAAAAACCCTAACAAGAGTGAAAAACATATTATTTATCCACTTAACGTCATTATGAATGAAGAAGAAAAATATAATTTTGCTCAATTATTACTAATTACCAACGGGGGTAATAAGCCACTATACTTACATAACGAAATTTCACGGCTTATCTGATCACAAAAAACCAGAAAATCACGGCAGTGCTATATTCTGCAAACGGTGTTTTACTTGTTTTGACGACTTAATTTTGGTGAAAAACTACATTTTGTGGGCAAACAGTATACAAACCGATATGTGGAGTATACAAATCAATTTTACCTTGATGCAGGCTCCCCGGTACAGTGTTAGAGTTCGATGGCTGGAATAAGACTCTACGCCATATAATAGTTATATATACCGATTTTGAGACAATTCTTGTTAAATGTAAAGAAAGAAAAGGTGAAAAAACATCAGATTTTCAAAAACATGAACCGATGACTACGCACGGGTTTGTCGTAAAGACTACAGAAAGCGCCCCGTTTGATCTGTTGGAAAAGTTTAATATTTGCCGTAATAACACATTATTTCCCGTGGTAACAAGCCTCATCAAGACGTACCCAAAAAATTCGTGAATGAAGTGATAGATATCGTAAGAAGAGTTCAAGATTTGCTTAGAACAAATAAACCCATCATGATGACCAAAGAAGAACAAACAACACATATGATGACAAATACATGCAATTTATGTAATTTTTCCAACAAAAAGTGGTAGATCGTTACCACTTAACGAGAAAATGTACACAAACATGGTGTAATACCCTCAACTTCAAGCTTAAAATACCGAATTTCAGATCACTGTCAATTAACGAGCAAATTTACACAAACATTGTGTAATACCTACAACCTTAAGCTTCAAACACTGAATTTCATAGGTACCATGTTTTCTACACAATTTATCAAGTTATGACGTACATTTTATCGTAACCGAGACAGTTTACGAATCCAAAACTAATCCAGTCATTCCAAACAGCGAAGAAAAATGCATTTTATTTTCAAAACACGTGACCAACAACTCTTCAATACGAATCATTGTCTACTGCCGTTTTATGCCATCGAAACTAACTACACTTGCAGAAAATGTAATAACACCCAGATTCGAGAAGTTCAGAGAGACGACAAAACACTTTTTACCAAATGCATGCAGCTCGTTACTTGTAAAGGTTGGGACTCATACCATTATGAATATACAGATAGTTGGAACAAGCTCGAAAAACGAATTTACCGGAAAAAAAATTATAGTACACTAACAGCGTCAAATATAGAGGATAATGAATATAAACACGCGAATACTGCATGATTCCATTCTAAATGAAAAAAACATTGGATAATATAGCGATATTTATCTCAAAATCGATGTTTTATAATTGGGCGATGTATTTCACAATTTCAGAGACGGGTGCATTTCAACATACAATTGGGATCCTATTTACTATTATACAGCACCTGGATTTTCCTTCGACTGTATGTTGAAATATACTAAGATCAATTAAGAATTTCTCTCAGGATTTTACATACACTTATTTTTTGAAAACTCAATTCGCGACGGCCCCATACAAGCTAGCATGAGGTATGCTAAAGCTAATAATGAAAAGACCCAAGATTATGACAGGAAAAAATACTAAATTGTAGATAGTTTATCAAGATTACAACAACTTGTAAGGGTAGGCAATGTCACAGTACATGCTGTACGGTGACTTTAAATAGATTCAGCCTGAGTTAGACGGACTAGATGTCTTAACACCTACCTCAGATTTAAGTAGAGTGTATGAGGTAGACATATCATATCCACAACATTTACATGACAAACACAACGACCTATAATTTTTACTCGAGAAATAAAATTCCTTCTGGCTCAAGAGTAAAATAACTCATGTCGACCCATCATTCCAAAAAAAAAAAATCATATCAACTATTACCGTAACCTACATACAGCTAGCTATACCAAATGGATTGATCGTAGAAAAAAGTACACAGAGTTTTAGAGTTCAGACCAATCGAATTGACTTGTGAAATATATACATTTAAACACCGAAATGAGAAAAAAAGCTATAAATGAGTTTGAAAAGGATTTCTTCAAGGTTTTAAACAAAAATGCTGTTATTTGGGAAAAATGCAGTTATTTGGGAAAAATACAGTTTTTTGGAAAAAAAAACATGGAAATGACGTGAAAACGTATTAAGATGGAACTAGTTTAGTGTCCAAAAACATTGAAAAAACTTGAATAAACAAACATTTAAACATTGCACTACATACAGCGTATATCTAATTGTAGTTTCACTGGAAAATAAAATTATCAATTTCTACAAACCGATATACGTATACATAGGTGACTATTAAGCTTATACATACAATTAGTTTTTACAGGTTTACAGTACTAGACATACAAGTAAAACGCTAATGCACGATTATCACTATAACGTAATGCAGAAACATTATGGCGACAAAATCGAGCTCATTTACGTAGATTCAAGTAAATTATCATCATAATGATTATTACTCTTATATTATCTTTTTCATATATTTTTTTATTTTAGATTCTTTAGTATAATATTATATCTAGACTGCCGATTTTTACAATAACCTGATGATTAATTCTAACTTACTAGACCGAATGGGCACTGAAAATCTACCCCACGACCATCCGTGTTACATTGTTGGGAGAAAGACAATTCTCAGACTATTTTTAGTGAAACCAATGAACGTATTATGAGAGAGCTTATAACACTCCCAATAAAATCCTATGCTTACATTTTAGAAGACGAGGAGAGAAAATGAATGTGAGTCGAAATGTCTTAAAGATCATGCATTAAATACTTATATCTCATAGTTTCATGTAACAAGTTAATAATTTCAATATAAACATAAACAATTTTCTTCACACTTTATTAAAAATCGTAATTATTAGGTTCGTTTGATGATTAATCTAACATGACATCATATGCACAACACATACACACACACAGGTTAGGTTAGGTCTCATCGACATAAGTCTTCAGAACAGTTTATGATGTGTTGAACTAGGTTAGTTTCTATTGGGTTTCAAGAAAAGCAAAAAAAAAATGCAGCAAAAAAAAAATAAAAAAAATAATAAAAAAATAATACACGTTACATGATGTATCACGGCTGGTGATGAAGACATGATACATCATGTAACGTGTATTATTTTTTTATTATTTTTTTTATTTTTTTTTTGCTGCATTTTTTTTTTGCTTTTCTTGAAACCCAATAGAAACTAACCTAGTTCAACACATCATAAACTGTTCTGAAGACTTATGTCGATGAGACCTAACCTAACCTGTGTGTGTGTATGTGTTGTGCATATGATGTCATGTTAGATTAATCATCAAACGAACCTAATAATTACGATTTTTAATAAAGTGTGAAGAAAATTGTTTATGTTTATATTGAAATTATTAACTTGTTACATGAAACTATGAGATATAAGTATTTAATGCATGATCTTTAAGACATTTCGACTCACATTCATTTTCTCTCCTCGTCTTCTAAAATGTAAGCATAGGATTTTATTGGGAGTGTTATAAGCTCTCTCATAATACGTTCATTGGTTTCACTAAAAATAGTCTGAGAATTGTCTTTCTCCCAACAATGTAACACGGATGGTCGTGGGGTAGATTTTCAGTGCCCATTCGGTCTAGTAAGTTAGAATTAATCATCAGGTTATTGTAAAAATCGGCAGTCTAGATATAATATTATACTAAAGAATCTAAAATAAAAAAATATATGAAAAAGATAATATAAGAGTAATAATCATTATGATGATAATTTACTTGAATCTACGTAAATGAGCTCGATTTTGTCGCCATAATGTTTCTGCATTACGTTATAGTGATAATCGTGCATTAGCGTTTTACTTGTATGTCTAGTACTGTAAACCTGTAAAAACTAATTGTATGTATAAGCTTAATAGTCACCTATGTATACGTATATCGGTTTGTAGAAATTGATAATTTTATTTTCCAGTGAAACTACAATTAGATATACGCTGTATGTAGTGCAATGTTTAAATGTTTGTTTATTCAAGTTTTTTCAATGTTTTTGGACACTAAACTAGTTCCATCTTAATACGTTTTCACGTCATTTCCATGTTTTTTTTTCCAAAAAACTGTATTTTTCCCAAATAACTGCATTTTTCCCAAATAACAGCATTTTTGTTTAAAACCTTGAAGAAATCCTTTTCAAACTCATTTATAGCTTTTTTTCTCATTTCGGTGTTTAAATGTATATATTTCACAAGTCAATTCGATTGGTCTGAACTCTAAAACTCTGTGTACTTTTTTCTACGATCAATCCATTTGGTATAGCTAGCTGTATGTAGGTTACGGTAATAGTTGATATGATTTTTTTTTTTTGGAATGATGGGTCGACATGAGTTATTTTACTCTTGAGCCAGAAGGAATTTTATTTCTCGAGTAAAAATTATAGGTCGTTGTGTTTGTCATGTAAATGTTGTGGATATGATATGTCTACCTCATACACTCTACTTAAATCTGAGGTAGGTGTTAAGACATCTAGTCCGTCTAACTCAGGCTGAATCTATTTAAAGTCACCGTACAGCATGTACTGTGACATTGCCTACCCTTACAAGTTGTTGTAATCTTGATAAACTATCTACAATTTAGTATTTTTTCCTGTCATAATCTTGGGTCTTTTCATTATTAGCTTTAGCATACCTCATGCTAGCTTGTATGGGGCCGTCGCGAATTGAGTTTTCAAAAAATAAGTGTATGTAAAATCCTGAGAGAAATTCTTAATTGATCTTAGTATATTTCAACATACAGTCGAAGGAAAATCCAGGTGCTGTATAATAGTAAATAGGATCCCAATTGTATGTTGAAATGCACCCGTCTCTGAAATTGTGAAATACATCGCCCAATTATAAAACATCGATTTTGAGATAAATATCGCTATATTATCCAATGTTTTTTTCATTTAGAATGGAATCATGCAGTATTCGCGTGTTTATATTCATTATCCTCTATATTTGACGCTGTTAGTGTACTATAATTTTTTTTCCGGTAAATTCGTTTTTCGAGCTTGTTCCAACTATCTGTATATTCATAATGGTATGAGTCCCAACCTTTACAAGTAACGAGCTGCATGCATTTGGTAAAAAGTGTTTTGTCGTCTCTCTGAACTTCTCGAATCTGGGTGTTATTACATTTTCTGCAAGTGTAGTTAGTTTCGATGGCATAAAACGGCAGTAGACAATGATTCGTATTGAAGAGTTGTTGGTCACGTGTTTTGAAAATAAAATGCATTTTTCTTCGCTGTTTGGAATGACTGGATTAGTTTTGGATTCGTAAACTGTCTCGGTTACGATAAAATGTACGTCATAACTTGATAAATTGTGTAGAAAACATGGTACCTATGAAATTCAGTGTTTGAAGCTTAAGGTTGTAGGTATTACACAATGTTTGTGTAAATTTGCTCGTTAATTGACAGTGATCTGAAATTCGGTATTTTAAGCTTGAAGTTGAGGGTATTACACCATGTTTGTGTACATTTTCTCGTTAAGTGGTAACGATCTACCACTTTTTGTTGGAAAAATTACATAAATTGCATGTATTTGTCATCATATGTGTTGTTTGTTCTTCTTTGGTCATCATGATGGGTTTATTTGTTCTAAGCAAATCTTGAACTCTTCTTACGATATCTATCACTTCATTCACGAATTTTTTGGGTACGTCTTGATGAGGCTTGTTACCACGGGAAATAATGTGTTATTACGGCAAATATTAAACTTTTCCAACAGATCAAACGGGGCGCTTTCTGTAGTCTTTACGACAAACCCGTGCGTAGTCATCGGTTCATGTTTTTGAAAATCTGATGTTTTTTCACCTTTTCTTTCTTTACATTTAACAAGAATTGTCTCAAAATCGGTATATATAACTATTATATGGCGTAGAGTCTTATTCCAGCCATCGAACTCTAACACTGTACCGGGGAGCCTGCATCAAGGTAAAATTGATTTGTATACTCCACATATCGGTTTGTATACTGTTTGCCCACAAAATGTAGTTTTTCACCAAAATTAAGTCGTCAAAACAAGTAAAACACCGTTTGCAGAATATAGCACTGCCGTGATTTTCTGGTTTTTTGTGATCAGATAAGCCGTGAAATTTCGTTATGTAAGTATAGTGGCTTATTACCCCCGTTGGTAATTAGTAATAATTGAGCAAAATTATATTTTTCTTCTTCATTCATAATGACGTTAAGTGGATAAATAATATGTTTTTCACTCTTGTTAGGGTTTTTTTTTTTTTTTTTTTATTTTACTCGTATACTCCTAGGTTAACAGATACGTTCTGGTTATTTTTTTTTCGAATACTTTTATTTCTGCGATGGGTGTTGAGAACGTTAAATCAGTAAAATTGTATTTTTCTTCGAGTAATGTATAATTTACTCCAACTATCTGTGTACTCGTACGGGTAGACACCTTTACGAGACACAAACGGCATATCTCCGGTGACAAAATGTTTAGCTGTCTCACGGAAGTTTTCGAATTTAATCGTAAGTTTTCAGCCAGAGACGATAAACTCGACGCCATAAACCTGTTCGTATCGATAAACCGTACAGTAAAGTTACTACTTATATATTTCGAGAAAGATATAAATTTATCCTCACTGTTCGGAATAACGGTTATAGGTTAGGTATCATAACCAAGTACGGTGATTATGAAATGCGAGTCGTAGTTGCTTAGATTATAAGAAAATGCGGGTGCAGGTAATTAGTTATAATTGAGCAAAATTATATTTTTCTTCTTCATTCATAATGACGTTAAGTGGATAAATAATATGTTTTTCACTCTTGTTAGGGTTTTTTTTTTTTTATTTTACCCGTATACTCGTACGTTAACAGATACGTTCTGGTTATTTTTTTTCGAATATTTTTATTTCCGCGATGGGTGTTGAGAACGTTAAATCAGTAAAATTGTATTTTTCTTCGAGTAATGTATAATTTACTCCAACTATCTGTATACTCGTACGGGTAGACACCTTTACGAGACACAAACGGCATATCTCCGGTGACAAAATGTTTAGCTGTCTCACGGAAGTTTTCGAATTTAATCGTAAGTTTTCAGCCAGAGACGATAAACTCGACGCCATAAACCTGTTCGTATCGATAAACCGTACAGTAAAGTTACTACTTATATATTTCGAGAAAGATATAAATTTATCCTCACTGTTCGGAATAACGACTATAGGTTAGGTATCATAACCAAGTACGGTGATTATGAAGTGCGAGTCGTAGTTGCTTAGATTATAAGAAAATACGGGTGCATATTTAGGCTGTTGTAACTCCAAGTTACGCTATGAGCACCAAGTCTGCCTACATTTACCCGTCAGATAGTCATGATCTCTAGCTTTATCGCCTCCGGTTAAACTAAATTTACACAGATTACATATAATAGACTCTTGATGTGTTTTTTCTTGATCCTTGGTCATTAATAAAGGAATGTTAGTCTTCATAAAATTATCGATTTTCCTACTCGCTTCAACTATCACCGCAACAAAATGTTTCGCTACGTCTTGAACCTCTTCACCGCCTCTATATATTACCGGTCCTGTCGGTATGTCATGTTCATCTAATAGCTCTGCCGGTACGTCATCGCTCGCCTTCACTAAAAACCCATAGCTCATGGCCTCGCGTTTTTGAAATATCTGTGTATTTTCACCCTTCTTCTCATCTGTCTTCGCTAATATTGCCTCGAAATCGGCATAGATTACAAATGGATGTCGGACAGTATTTTTCCATGTTTTGAATTGCACACAACCTCCCTCTTTAGGCATTATGTGTAAGATGGAGCTATGTCCCCCGCAGATTAGCTTATGCTGCTCCAACGCCTCGCGCCCACTCAAACTTAAATGTATGCTGCCTATTGTCGAAAAATTGTACAACAACGCTTACAAAAATACGACTCTCTCATTGTGAGCTGTTTTCTGCGATCGTGTGAGCCGGTAAAAATTAAAAATGTACACGTAGTGTTGGCCGTTATCGTCTCCCAACATCAACAGGTCGAAATGGTTGGATTTTTCACTGTCAGCGATACGTAATGGGGAAACTTCATATGTCGGGTATTTCTTCGGCGGTTGGAATTTTTTTTTTTTTGAAGTCCTTAAACATTTACGGACACGAACTGAATATTTTTTTCGAATTTGGTTATGTCTGAAATCGGTGTCGGGAATGAAATACTCTCGAAATTATACTTGTCTTCGTGCTGCTTATTATTTTCATCGACACGGAATACCGTCGGTCCCGTCACATGCCTCGCGAGAATCGCCCACTTGAAATAGTACCGGTCTACGTTCTGTGGGTTGATAGCCGTCCGTTTCCACTCGAAAAACGCAGGTAACTGTATGTATGACGAACCGGACATTGGAGAGTATTTGTATACACCCAGCAATAACCCGTCGATCGACTCTATCGTAATCCGCCCCACTCTGCTCGCATAAGTCTCCCGTTCACTCAAAAACTTTATAAACGCTCTCTCGATAATCTCTGTTATATTACTTTTCGCTAAAATGTCAACCACTGATGTCTTAAATGCTCTATTCTTCAATGAATTAGTCACATTTGACCGACTGTAGGTAGCCTCTAGCTTCAAATTAAATTTTATTGGATGCTCCTGTAATCGTGTTTTCAATAATTGTTTCAACTCGGGCTCGAGGTGAGCGGATAAATTCAACATAATTAACTACGTTCTCTATATTTTTGACGTATTACCAAACTATTTTTCTTTAACTTCATATTTTGGAAAAGTTGCGATAATATGATTGTTTTGGAGATTCGATATAAACCTGTTCATTTCATTCGTTTTCTTTGTAGTCAATTTTCGATCAATATAATTATAAAACATTTTAAATTGTTTTAAAATAGTGGAACTCATGATTGTAGACTTTCGTACGACTGTCTCAAAAATCAACAATTCTAAATACTGTAGCTGCTATCGTCTTAAATTTTAGATTTTATTACCAACACATTTTCACCACATATGTGCATTTAGATCGTGGGAGTTGTGTGAATATCCATTTTTACTACATAACACTTCACATTCGTGGAAAGTAAAGACATCTAACAAATTGTAAAAACCTAGATATGTCATAATCGGATTTCAAACTGATAGAAAAAATAGCTCGAACAAAGCAATGTCATATTTCGATCATTGTAAAATTAAAAACTTGAAGGTCTATTTAAACAGTGAAGTGTTTCCCTATGAAGATTTCCAAAGCGACTTTACCGATGGCTACATTATACCACGCGTACGCAGAGTTCCAAAAATCTTACTACGGACGCGATGATGTGACACCCCTGTTTTCAAAGATTTCAGAAATCTTTCTCCAATCATAGTCGTTGATATGAGCCGGCAGAACGACAACGTGAAAATGTCGACAGTGGACCTCAGAATTGAA